>OX328276.1:610000-1210000 GCA_946814005.1 Chamaenerion angustifolium
AATTAAATTCATTTTCTGTTCAATAATTTGTTTATTTAATTCAGGAAGGATGGTAACCTATTAATGTCATTACCATAAACTAGTCATCATAAAACTTTTTTTTTTCAAAAGAGTAAAAAATAAAATAAAAATCGAATCAAATCAAATAAAATGGTTATTATCATTCATTTTTTTAAGGTTAGCTATTCGTTTATATAGACGTTAAATTTTCATATTGTCTTCAATTTATATTCAAGTTTCGTTAATCCTTAAAAATCGTAATTTAATTTAACAATTTGAAAAACGTTTTGTTGACACTAATCCTGATTGAAAAGCGCATCAGAAATTTTTGGATCGACGGTGATAAATTGAATATCTTTGTATATACCTTAAAGAGATATTATTAAGATTGTAGAAATGAAGAGAACCAGAAAAACACTTCTCTATAAGGTAAGAAGAAAAACAATGACGGAACCAAAATTGCTGAAATGATTACATTTACAAAACTAAAGTTGTCAACAATGACATTCTACTAAATGTTGTCACTGTTTGTATATTGTCAATGTTTCCATGGTGTAATTCAATATTTGCATAATGTCATTAAATAGATATGCTCTTACAATTATTAAGATTAGTTGATTACTTTTTTTTTTTATCAAAAGTTGATTACTTCTCCTAACACCAAGACACTATTATGGTTCATTTTTTAAATCTTAGAAAGGAAAAAAAAATTGACCCTTGACACAATAAACACCAAACAATGAACGGTCCGGATTGAGACACTTTTCAGCATTTCATTGGAGGCTGTCACATCACTTATTCAAACCCGCTAGGCCCCTACCCATTGGGCCACGTTGCATTACCTAAGTGGCCAGCTTACAACAGTAAATAGATAAATA
Organism: Chamaenerion angustifolium; assembly: GCA_946814005.1. Taxonomy (NCBI): domain Eukaryota; kingdom Viridiplantae; phylum Streptophyta; class Magnoliopsida; order Myrtales; family Onagraceae; genus Chamaenerion; species Chamaenerion angustifolium. The sequence goes on from OX328276.1 coordinate 610,879, forward strand.
ATAATAAAAAAATAAAATCCCACTAACTACCTCCTTAAAATGCGACTCGCGTCAAGGCTTTACAAGACACTTGTCGAGTCCACATACTCCACAGACTACAGAGACTCCTGCGCTGAAGAAACGACAGGTCTACGCAGCCTTTCGCAATTTCCCCAACAAAGACTATAATTAAGGTAAATAAATCAGAAAGTTGCCATTTTTCTACCTCTGCTGCTCATATTTTTTTAAAAATTTCCCATTTTTTTTTTTTTGTGTGTGTATGTAGATTTGTTTTGATCTATGGAGCTTCAAGATGAAATGCTCTACTTTCTGGGTTTGTTTTATTTTGATTGGAGTAGATCCAGGGTTGTAAAAATGGTTCAATTTTCGTTCTGGGTGTTTCTTGAATCTCGAGTTGAAATTATGCAGTTGCTGAAGTATTTAAGGTTTCAGAGCAGATGGGTTGGTTTCATATACGGTCTAATTGGATATTTGTGCGGTTTTTGGCTCTTGATCAAGCTGGATTTGATTTTCGCATTCGTTGAAATTATGCTGACTGCAACGAATTGAAGTGTTATCAAGTCAATGAGAAAATTCTGTCATATTTTGTTCAAGCTTATGGCCGATCACAGTCTATCTCTTCCACACTGTTCTCTCGTACTATAATAACTTGTATTTTGTATGCGTAGAATAGTCTTAAGAACACAATGGTACAACCACTATGCTCCAAAGTCCAAACTACATTGAGTGGTTTCAATAATTTGTGCCATCTCTACCATTTAGATTCTTGGACATATCTGATACTCTTGTGCTCTGAATTTGCTTTTGCCTGTGAGATTCTTCATGAATTGTCTTTTCTGTGGTCTAATTTTAGGATTGATTGAAAAAGTGGAAGATAGTGTAGTTTGTTAGCATCACTTACACATCTGTTTCTGCAGAAATTGGGTTTACCATGAACTTCAGAAACATCGGGGATGCATTTGGGGACGGGAATCTGAATGCCCGGAAACCAAATGCAGACCCAAACTTCTTGTTATCTCGACAATCCTCAGTGTACGCTCTGACCTTTGATGAGTTCCAGAGCACTTGGGGTGGTGGCCTTGGGAAGGATTTCGGATCGATGAACATGGATGAGCTTATGAAGAGCATCTGGACTGCTGAGGAGACCTATGCAATGGCATCTTCCAGTGTTGCTGCTGCTGTTGCTGCTGGTGAAGGGAATTTGCAGAGGCAAGGGTCCCTGACTCTACCTCGAAAACTTAGTCAAAAAACAGTTGATGAAGTTTGGAAGGACTTGTTTGAAGAGACCTTTGGCGCGAAAGATGAAACTGTGCAGAGTATGCCGCACAGGCAGAGGACTTTGGGAGAGATGACACTTGAGGAGTTTTTGCTAAAAGCTGGAGCTGTGATAGAAGATCCCCCAATTCTGGATGGCTCGGTTTATGGCGGCATATCAAACAATACCAACAACAATGCAGCTGCAACTTTAGCTCTTGGGTTTCAGCAGATGAATCAAAACAATGGTGCTCTTGGTGGTGGTAATCAATGTGCAGATAGCAGCAAGTTTGGTTCGAGTCAGAGCCATAGTTTAGCATTGAATGTCGGTGAAACTAAACCACAATCTCAGCAGCAGCAATTTGGCAAGGTGGTGACAACTATGGCTTTTTCTGCACCAATGGTGACTTCCCCAAGAAAAGGGAATGGGGGAATTCTTGATCAATCAATTAAGTTTTCGATGGCTAGATGTGGCGGGTTGCAGAATGGTGGTGTAAGTGTAACTGTGGCTAACTCGGGGAGAGGTGGTGGTCCAATCGGGTCTATGACAAATCAGATGATAGTTCCCAAGAACAGCATCATGGAGCAATCTTCTTCTGCTTCACCGTCTCCTTACTCGATCGGGCGTGGAAGGAAACCAAACGGTGGTATTCTGGACAAAGTTGTGGAGAGAAGGCAGAGGAGAATGATTAAGAACAGAGAATCCGCATCTAGGTCAAGGGCTCGTAAACAGGTCAAAAAATACAACTTTTTCACAGTTTGGGTGAATCTTTAAGCTATTTCCCACACTGTCATGATGTTGTTGTAACTTATTTACCACAAAGAGTAACCATTGTAACAAAAAGATATGATTTTTGCAGGCATATACACTGGAACTGGAAGCAGAACTGGCAAAACTCAAAGAACTAAACGAGGAACTACAGAGAAAGCAGGTCTGTTGCTGACCTTGTCTGAAAATGTTTGTTCAATCCAATTCCTTCCCTCTTTACTCATAGCTGTTTATTACCCTTATTATGAATCAATTGGTTGCTTAATACCCACATGGACTGATGATTTACTCGATTCTTTCGCAGGACGAATACGAGGATATGCAGAAGAATCAGGTAACATTTCTCTTCCATTGATACTGATTAGCAGAACATCATAATTTGATTGATACCGATTAGCAGAACATCATAATTTGACGAGTCTGATGATGAACACCATTTGGGTCAGTAGTTTTGACTCATGGATCAACCCGTGACCTGTCCTGAATTATATATTATATTAAATATATGTAATTCTGATCCATGTGTCAGTAGTCTTGACCCATGAGTCAGTCTGTTTCTATTTTTTTATGTACTGGTGGGTCGAACGGATTAGACTGACCCGCAGATCATGAAGGTCGAATGGGTCAGTCTGACCCAAGTCTTATTATTACTGACGGGTCAGGTTTGAGTTTCCAAAACTGACTCATACGAGTACACGAATCGTGTTTGGGTCAGACGGTCTCTGACACGACCCATGACCTGTTTTGACACCCCTAACACCATATCCTTCTGGCTTTATAGGTTCAGCAGACAGTAAATGGGCACTGGGGAAGCAAGAGGCTGCGCTTATGCAGGACACGGACTGGACCATGGTAGATGATTATTATTATATGTGAACTCAAAGTGCAAGGGTCTGTTGGATATCTAGTTATGTGAATATATGCAATATGGTGTAAAATTTTGACCAAAAATGTCAATTAGTTATGGATGTAGATTGAGTCTTGGTCAGTGTTTGGGGTGATGTTCGGGGTAAGCCGGGATTATTAACTTGTGTAACAAGTAACAACTATCTATCTTCTGCATTATTATTAAGGAAGAAAGACTAGGCTTCTCAATATTTGTGGGATTGTTCAATGAAGATGTCTGCTGGTCTAATTCAAGGAAGTTCTTCTCTTCAGATGAGGAGAAGAGTAGTGGGAATAGCTCTGTATGGAGGTTGAAATGTGAAAACGATTGCTTGGGGCAAAAGCTATTAACATTTCTTGTCGTAGTCATCATTCATTCACGAGGAATAACAAAGCTGAAAAAACGCTACTAAAATAGTCCTCAAACCTTTTTCCTTTACCAAAATTTAAAGTCATTTTTTATGTAACAAAGTCTCATTTTATCATTTATTATGATTATAATAAAGGGAAAACTAACAAACTGGTACCCGAACTTGTGGTACCCGAACTTGTGAGTGATTAGCAAGTAGGAACCTAAACTTTTTCTTGTAACAAATAGGTTACTGAACTTTCTCAAATAAGCAAATATGTACCTACCGTTAATTTCCGTTAAGAATAAACGGAAAATATCACGTGATAAGCAAATAGATACCTGAACTTACACGAATGAGTAAGTAGGTATCTGAACTTACACGAATGAGTAAGTAGGTACCTGAACCAGTTCGATTGACCCGTTTTTTTAAGTATGGTTTATATACCAAACACATGCATGACTTAACTCCAGACGTTCTCGGAGTGTTTCTTGATGCACCGATAACGTCTGGAGTTGACCCATGCATGTGTTTTGGTATATAAACTCTATTTTTTTAAAATAAAATAAAGTGGTTTGACCGAAACGATTCTGAACCAGTTTTTGAACTGGTTCAGGTACCCAATTGCTCATTCGTGTAATTTCAGGTACCTATTTGTTCCTCACGTGATATTTTCCGTTTATTCTTAACGGAAATTAACGGTAGGAACATATTTGCTTATTTGAGAAAGTTCAGCAACCTATTTGCTAAAAAAAAAAAAAAAAATAGGTTCCTACCTATTAATAACTCACAAATTTGGGTATCATTGCTAGTTTTACTTAGAATAAATGCATTAAATAGCTTTTGTGCTTCTGTATTCAATATGGAGAAGATTCAATCCATAATATATATTAATTTTTTTTGAAAAAAAAAAAAAAAAAAAGTATTTTCATGATTGCATCATCCCTCCTTCTATAAAAGAGTACCTCATCCAAAATGAGCAACAACAAAAAAAAACAATTCAGAATTCCCCATAGCGGGGATCATCAAACAGAGACTCCATCTTTCTCTTTATCTTCTCTGTAATGTAATGCGTAAAGAAATTCAAACTTGCCGAGCAGGACAGAACAGAACAAGCTTGCAGATGCACCAGCCATGGACCTCTGTTCTTTCTTTTTTCCTTCTTATTTCGTTTTGATTTGATTTGATGTTCTTTTCCGACACACAATGTCTGGCTTTACGTTCCTCCTTCCCTGAGATTCATAACCCACCTTACACCATTTATATGTATCGGTACCGAATTAGTATCTTACTTTATTTAGATGGATCAAACTTAGCGCTGTTCTTGTTGGAATCGTGAAACAGGACAGCAACTCTGCCTCAATAATCCTCCATGTGTTGTTCCATGGAGGTCACCCTTTTCCCTCTGTTTCCCATTTCTGTCTTTCTGTTCATAATATTCATCTGATAATGTCGATTTGCAGAGAATCGTTTCCATTGCAACCCTCGCTGTAACTCTTGCTTCCTTCCTCTGCCTTTCCTCTGCTCTTAAGGTAATGCATTTCGGCGCATTGTCCGAAAAATCAGAACAAAAAAAGAAACAGACATTCAATTGCTGATGTTCTTGTCCTTCATTGTTGGGGAATCCCAGGAGGGACGAACATGCATCACGAGCGACAATTGCAACATGGGTTTGCACTGCGAAACGTGTTTGGCGAATGGAAATGTACGGCCGCGATGCAGTAAATACCAGCCCTTTAGTCCCTTCAAAAGGGTACAACCTTATGCTCTGTTCTGGGTTTTCTTGTCCAGGTTGATTCAGTTTTAGTGTTCTTTGCTGAAATTAAGGATGTCTTTCTGGAATTGCCCAGATCATGAACTTGCCGTTCAATCACTATTCATGGCTCACGACCCACAATTCTTTCGCATTGATTACATCCGTGAAATCAGACACCGGAGATGTCATTCTGTCGACGCGAAACCAACAGTATCCCATCAAAGATCAGCTCGCTGTGAGCCATTTCTTCCATGTCTATCCTTCTTGCAGGTCAAGATTCAATCTTTTATGTTTTCCCAATGCAGGACGGAGTTCGAGGGTTAATGTTCGACCTGTACGATTTCCAGAACGATATATGGCTGTGCCATTCCTACCGCGGTATCTGCTACAACTATACAGCTTTCGTAAGTTGAGTAAAATCATAGAAAAGGAAAACCCATCATTCCTTATAGAACATGTGTTTAATTTCAATTATGAATGATAATATCAATCAAATTCGATGTTCATCGGTTTCCCAGGAACCTGCCATTGATGCACTGAGGCAAGTTCGAGATTTTCTGGAAAACAACAAAAATGAGATCGTAACGATTATTATCGAAGATTATGTCACGACCCCAAACGGGATTGGGAGTTTGTTTGATCGAGCTGGGTTGAGGAATTTCTGGTTTCCGGTGTCGGAAATGCCGAAAAACGGCGGGGACTGGCCGACCGTGGATAGCATGATACGGAAGAATCAAAGGTTGCTAGTTTTTACGTCGAAAGCAAACAAAGAGGCAACAGAAGGAATCGCGTACCAATGGGCGTACATGGTGGAAAATCAATGTAAAACCATTTACTTTGGTTTCGAATCCATACATAATCTAAACCCTAATCTGCTTGATCTTGTAGATGGCGATGCAGGTATGCATGAAGGTTCATGTCCAAACCGAGCTCAATCTCTCCCGATGAACGCGCCCCAGCGTTCCTTAGTCCTGATGAACTTCTTCCCTGACACCCCGAATGTCGGCCGAGCTTGTGTCGACAATTCGGCTCCATTGATGAACATGTTAACCACCTGCCATGAAGCTGCCGGCAAGAGATGGCCAAATTTCATCGCAGTCGATTTTTACCTGGTAACATAAGATCCACTTGTAGCTTCAAATAACTTTTTCAGACAAATAAAAACATTTTCGAAAGGTAGTTAAGTTAGTTGTAAGGGGGAATCAAACAAAGAAAAACATAGTAAAAAGAGGAGATAGAAACTTAGTAAAGCAGTAATTATGTTTTGGGTTAATAACCCCTTAACTCTCTGGACTCTGATCACTTTATAAATTGTTACTTAAACTTTACTTTTTCAAAAATTGTTACCTAAACTTTGACAATTGAAGCAAATTGCTACCTCAGTTAAGTTTTCTGTTAAATATGGACGAAAAATGACATGACATCATATGATTGGTCCATAATTTAAAAAATATATTATTTTTAAAAAATACTAGACAAATCCTAAAAAATCTTTAAAATTAATATGGAAAATAAGAGTTTTTAATATAATATTTTTATTAAAATATGAAACAATACATATATTTTTAATTTTTATTTCATATTTTAATAAAAATATTCTATTAAAAACTCTTATTTTCCCTATTATTTAAAAAAAAAAAAATTATTTAGTTTTTTAAATTATGGACAAATCATGTATTGACACGTCATTTTTCCGTCCATATTTAAGTGAAAATTTAACTGAGTTAATAATTTACTCCAACTCTGAAAATACATGTAGCAAAATTTAAAAAATCAAAGTTCAGATAACAATTTGTAAAGTGCTCAAAGTTGAGGTAGCAATTTGGTTATTAGCCCTTATGTTTTTACGATATTTCTTACACTTTGTTTGACATTTTTAGAGAAGCGACGGGCATGGTGCTGCAGGTGCGACTGATTTTGCAAATGGACAGATGGTGTGTGGGTGCGACTGCATTCAAAAATGCAAGGTTTGGGATGAGCAATCATAAAGCGTTTATATCACAAGGAAAAAGATTGTAAAAGTTTTAGTTTTTTTGTTCTTATAATTGATTTTACAGTGGAATATGACTTTCGGGGATTGTCCAGCACATGCGGTCACGACACGAACGTCGGACTCAGATGGTTCCGGTGGTGGCTGGCGACTCAAGCTGCAGTGGTGGTTCTTCACTGTGCTGCACATTCTCTTGTTCTTCTGATGACGATGAAAGATTCCAATGAATTCCAATTTTTGTTAATTTTTTCTTCTCTTTTAATAACCTTAAATGGATTCATATAAATGACTAAAACCCTAATTAAAAAGTCACAGAATTCAATTTAATAAATAAAAATAGTGATTTTATGAGCTTAAATACATATTATTTCGTCAAAAGTTTTGACTCAAAACTGGAGATCATAGAGTGTATAATAAATGTTATATATATATATAGAATTAAATATTAAGTAGCTACCTGAATTTTGGACGTTTTGCAATGAGCTGCTCGAACTTTGAAGAATGTGCAAATTGCTACCTCCGTCCAATTTCTGACGAATTTCCGACGATTTTCCAACGACTTTCCGACGACAGTTGACGGAAAATTGAAGAAGGTAGCTATATGCACATTTTTCAAAATTGAGATAGCCCGTTTTGAATTTTCAAAGTTCGGGTAGCTCGTTGCAAAACGTCTAAAGTTCAGATTACTAATTGGTATTTAACCCATATATATATGAATATAGAAAGAAGAACATGTGTTCTTGTGTCTTCAAGTCGTTTCATTTCTCATATAACCCGACAGACCAGTTGTCTTACAAATGGGACACAGATTCTTGTGCATCAGCCACTGTTTGATGCACTCCACATGGAAGTCATGTCCACAATCCAGCAACCCCACATCCTCTTCCTCACCATATTCTTCCTGCCATTATCAGCAGTCACCGACAGAATTAACACAATATGGATTCTTGAGCAAGTAAAAATTGACACTTGAAAGGAAATGTTGGAAAGGACGGACAGAGATTCGAGACATGTCTGACCTGGCAAACACAGCAAGGTTCTGGATCCGGATGCATGGCGGTTTGGCTAGAGATTTCCTTCTTTTTCTTCTTCTTCTGCTGTTTCATGTGTTTCATAATGGTTTCCTCCTTCAGTCCGGTGTTTACATCTCCGATGCGTTCTCCCAATGCCAACAACTCCTGATAATCAAAGCATAAAAGGGTTGTAACCAAAAGCAAGGTTTAATCAACGTTTACAGAAGAGGATTTTACCTCGTACGACATGTTATCAACATCAAGCCTCATGTCTCTGTGCCTGTCATGCATCTCCGACAAACTCTGAAACATGCTTGGCTCAAAAAACATGTAACCCTGATAAAAATGGAAAAGATGAGAAATCCAATATCAAAGACTGGAAACCGGAAAGTTGCAACGAGTTCTGAAACATATGTTTGGCAATTCATAACAAATGTTCACTTGCTTGATGATCTGATAGGTACAAATTATAACCACTACTCTGATACAGATATGCAGCAAAAGCAATAGGGGTGACCATAAAAGACTGGCCGGCCTGAATTCCCGACTAGGACTGAGACCGAGCGGACAGTTTTTTTTATTCAAGGTCGGTCTTGGTCTCGGGCTTTTTTTCCAAAAACCCAACTAGGATCGGACCAGCCCGGCCTTGAAGAAAACCCTAGAAATTCATGGTATAATCCTTGAAATACTAGTAATTCATGACCTTGAAGCATTCAACAACTCTTGGATCGGTTCCATAAGGGAAATGCAATGGAAGACGAGAAGCGAGCGGGTTCAAGACCAAAACTTTGGTGATTTTTTTGGTCAATCCAACTGTTTATTTTTTACCAAAAATTTTGGTCCAAGACCGAGACCGGCCCGAGTCAAGCATGACCGACTCGGACGGTCTTTTTTGGCCAAAGTCGGTCTCGATCCTCCAGATGTCAAGACCGAAATTTCGGTCTCGGTCCTACCTCCAAGATCGGACCGGCCCACCCATGATCAGCCCTAAAAAGCACAACTTAATCCAATATTTATATTTTCCAACGAAGAAGAAGCGACTTGTATTACTGGATATTAATGCATTTTCAATCACAGCACCAGCAAAATTGATGCACTCGTCCTAACTTTCTGCCATCCCTCGATTTATCACTAACCAGAAGGTAAGAGGAGCAATAAGTCACGGGAATGGAGAGGATATCCATCACCTAATCTAATCAAGCAAGCAACTTATACATAAAAATAACATATAATCCACAGAGTTTCATAAGAATAAAGGATTGAATGGAAAGTTGGAACAAAACCTCAGCTCGTACATTTTCACCCCGTCTGGCAGCAGTTAAGGCTTGACGAATCTAACATAAGACAAAAAGGAAGTAACATTAGCTCATTTTTTTAGGTAGTATAAATCTTGGGAAACAGTGGGAAAAGGTCACCCGACATCTTCAAAACTATGGCTGTACAGATTGATGCTTTTAAAGTTCAAATCTTGCTCAACTGTTATATCGCATTATTATACCCACGGTGATGCATCTCAGCTAAGTTTAACGATCAATATAGGGTTAATTATCAAAAAATAAACTGAACTTTGAGGAAAAACCAAACAGCAAACCGAACTTTTTTTTGTTGACAAACAACAAACCAAACTTTTGGAATTGAGCAAACAACAAACCTACATCAAATTTTCATCATGTTTGAACAGATTTTTCAATGTTTGAGAGAGTTATTAAGTCAACATTAGTTAAAGTATTCTAAGGAAAGTGTATTACGACTTAATAACTCTCTCAAACATTGAAAAATCTGTTCAAACATAATGAAAATTTGAGGTAGGTTTGTTGTTTGCTCAATTCCAAACGTTTGGTTTGTTATTTATCAACAAAAAAATATCGGTTTGCTGTTTGATTTTTCCTTAAAGTTCGGTTTGTTTTGATAATTACCCCGATCAATATATTATATAAAATTCAAAGGGAGAAGAATGTTATGAAATACAAACCTCAGTTAATATTCGGTGTCTCCCTTCAAATTCCGCAGCTAGAACTCGCAAAGATTCAGACATTCCTGACATGTCACCACCTCTTTCTGTAGAGAATGCAGACCTGTGAAACTGTTGACGGGAGCTCTGTGAGGTACTACCAGATCCCACTGCATGCTCCTGGGGAGTTGAATTACCTAATGATGGTAAAGGGAAATGACTACTCTGTCCTCCGAATTCAGATTCAGCAGATGGAAACAAGGACCAGGGTGCTGATTCCACTGATCGTTGCTGCCTGTTTGGTGCAACCCTTCGGTGGGAAGCCCAAGAGGGGTTCGATGACCAAGAACTCGAGCTTGGAACTGCACGACTAGGAGAAGGATGACCACTTGCCCTGCTTGTGCTGCCAGCTGCTATGTTCCAGCTGGTTGAATCTTGTGTCATATTTCTTGAATCAGCTGCGAGATTTTCTGGGCTGTATCTTGGAATACCTCTGACATTCGGTTCATCTCTTGATCCCAGATCGATCCCTCCAGGAATAGAACTATTAAGAAAAATACTGTTTCTTGAATCAGGGTCTCCATTCCAGGAAAAAGCATGTATATTTCTTGACAACCGAGAAGAGTGTACTGAATTTAATTGTGTCGGTGAAGGACTTGAATTAGCCGAAACTCTCCTTGATGATCTCAAGTCAAGTGAATCACCAGATGGCCCTGGTCTTTGCAAATGATTCGGGGGAAAGGCATTAAGACGCCTGACAAGTCCAGTTCCTGCAGGTGATAAGTTATATGGAATCGGTTCCTGCTGGTGCCCTGAATTTCCTCCCCTGCTGATACCTCTGGAGGTAACTGCACTTCCAGTAATGCTTAGAGGAGGAAAGGGTTCATTAGAAGCTTCTCTTGTACCAACTGCAGGGCTTTGACTCATCGGCTCCAACAAGTTGACTCTACGAGCATTCCATGACGATGGTGGAAATGGTAAGTTCAGGATATCAGGAGGATTCTTATTCCATGAAAAGGTATGATCTTCAGGAGCACAACCTGAGCTTGTAGAGGGTTGAGACGGTCCAGAAGTACCTTCAAAAGCCTTTCTCTTACAAGATGTGCCCCAAGAAGCCATGGAAGAGCTCGAGCCACCAGTTCTCTCCTCCATATGAACAGAGCACCCTGAAGAATTATCTGAATTCCTCAATGAGGTAGAAAAGGAAGTTCGTGTATCTAACTCTGAAGGTTTGCATTCTTGACCAATACCTCCGCCACTCCCCACATATCCTTCGTGCCTTGATGTCACCGGATTGCCAGGGATACCAGAGGAAAAAGTGTTACGAGGCTCCAACTCCCTTGCTGCTGAACTCGGACCTGCTTCAATGCAAAATCCTCTAGAAGGGGACCAACCAAGTTCCATTTTCATCTCATCACATTCTGAGCCTGGAAGAGAATTGGATTGACCCAAGTTCCATCCACCAAGCCCACTGCCATGACTTGAAGAAGTAGATGATGCTCCATCAGTTGAGTCCATGTTGCTTAGATAAACTTGGTCACTCAAACTAATATCAACATTTTCGGGAATTTGATCAATAGTGCTCCTCTCCCCCTGCATTGGGCAAGTGTCTTCCTTCTAACAGGGATCTTATAATGGCTCTTAATAGATCTTATCCAAACTGAGAAATGGAAGCCATTTAGAAGACAGTTAAAGGAATTAGTCAGACCTCTTAGCACGAGAAAAAACATAACAAAATAACACACTAATTTTCAGCTAAACTATAACACATTCACACAAAATTGGAGATCACGGCTTCATTCAGTAAAAATTAATATATGCATTGAGCCTTTCATATTTTATCATCACTAATTGAGTATTAAGTCTTGTGATCAAGAGTAAGCTAGCTATTGTTCATTAAATCTGCATCATGTATAATATGAATCCAATACACGGTACTAAAATATACCGATTCACCAACATGACAATCAAGACAAGACGCTCAGGACTTGAGATTAAAGCAGCTGACACATGACGTTCAGTATCGCGACAATAGTTCAGATAAACCACAGCATGCAATGACACCAATTACCCACGCTACTTCCTAGCCAGGTCACCGAATGCAATATCCATCATATCGTCTAACACTAACCCAATTGAAGAAATTCACAAATGTAAGAGAAAAACACCCCAAAAATTGGACTTTGGTCTCCAGATCTCAGCCATTGAACGAAGTCTTTAAACCCAGAAGCTTCAACCATCGATACAAAATAAACTGAATAGACAACAATCGAAGAAAGTGATCACCGATTCGATGGATCGAGTACAGCAGGAGGCAAGAATCAATAACAGCATACACCCAGATCACCGCTCTGGAGATGGAGAAGGCGACGTTGTGCAATGAATAAAAAATAGGTAACGATAAATTGTGGGTAAGGTAAGGTAAGGTAAGCAGCTCGAATGGGAATCATGAGGGTGGGCTTCTCTTTAGTATCTCTCTTTATATGTGTTCTCGTTCTTATTTTTTTTTTCTTTAATTAATAATTAATATAAGAGTTAAATACAAATAAGGTACCTGAATTTTGAACGTTTTACAAGGTGCAACTAAACTTTAAAAATTCAAAACGAGCTAACTCAACTTGTACGAATGTGCAAATAGTTACCTCCGTTTAATTTCTGATGAATTTTCGACAAATTTTTGTCGAATTTCAGATAAAATTCTGTCAACAGTCAACGGTAAATTGGACGGATGTAGCTATTTGCATTTTTTTCCAAATTTATGAAGCTCGTTTTGAATTTTTAAAGTTTGACTAACTCGCGGTAAAACGTTCAAAATTAATATATTTCTATCTATCTAACCCTGGATATAAATATAATCGGGAGGGACACGACATCGACAAGGAGACAATACTAGGCTACTAGCAAAACGTTGGGTTTGACTTTGAGAGGGATTTTTTGGGCCATTCTTTGAGAGGGGTTGATTAGCTTGGTTTTACCCACTCCAATGATTAATCTTTTTTTGTTTTTGCTACAAGCACACTCTAATTATAATTAGTAGGTTACTTGTTCTTTTATGTAAATAAAAATACCCTTGATTTATAAGTTTTAAAAAATGTAAAATGGTGATTTTATAAAATTCTACATATTCATTTACAATTTGCATCAAAAATTATTTTAAATAAATATATATATTAAAAAATATGTGTTTTCATGCATTTGCTAGTTTATGAGGGACACACGAGATTCGGTGATCCTTAACTGAACTCATACATGTTTTAGGATGTTTAACATAACTGATTTGTCGTGAAATATATGTACTTATATTTTTCATTAGGAGTGAAATCAGACATATTATTTCAGTTGGATACCTATATTTTCAAACTGAATTTTCTTCAAAAAAAAGTATGAACAAAATACCGTATAAGGAAAAATAAACTATTCATTCTTATTTTTGTTTCTGGACCAGCTTTTCGGTTTAAACCATAAAAAACAAAAAAAAACATTCAAAACCAAAATAAGTATTCAAAATCAAATTAAACAACAAAATAACTCGATTTAACAATGTATACATAATTTTATACTAAATCGATTAAACAACTAAAATAATTATTAAATAACAAAATCATTATTTGTTTGTATTCATTTATTGATTATACTAATTAATATACTATATAAAATTATATATGTATTAACGGTCGTACCAGACTCCACAATTTTTTAGATTCGTACACCGAATGGTGTAAAAAATCGTTTCAAACAAAAAAATCCGACCATAAACGAACCATACATTTTCGGAACCGTTTTTTTTTGTTTGGACAGGTTCTGTTTTCATCAGATTTTCGGACCACACGTTTTTTTCTTTCACCCCTATTTTACATCATGTTGCATTTCGTATCGTTTTCTAAAATTCTATTTTTATTTATCAATATGTAATTCACAGTGTTTTATTGTATTGAGAATATATTTTCTCTTATTCTTTTCTATATTGTTTAGTCCATTATGTTCCGCTTAATGAAGCAATCAATATATGGTTTAATATAGGATTTACTGTTTTATACCGTTTGGTTGCAAGGGGTTAAAGATCAACTAGTTACATGAAATTTGGACGTTTTGCAACGAGCTACACGAAGTTTAAAAATTCAAAACAGACTATCTCAACTTGGACGAAGGTGCAAATAGCTACCTCCATCCAATTTGTGATAAATTTTCAACAAAATTCTATCAACAGTTGACGGTAAATTGGACAGAGGTAGCTATTTGCACCTTCGTCCAAGTTGAGGTAGCCCGTTTTGAATTTTTAAAGTTCGGGTAACTCATTGCAAAACGTCTAAAATTCAAGTAACTCATTGGTATTTAACCATAATTCTAAATCCATTAAGGGTTTCATGGACGACCGTGGCTCAAGCTCGATATGGAGAATTGAAGTGTCGTTGATGTTCGATCGGAGTACTGCTCCACTACAAGATAGAAAAGAAAACTCGAGTTTTATTAGTCGTTTACTTTTCAATAAGGGTGTCAAAAATTGATCCAACCCGTGGGTGACCCACCCATGGGTCGTATTTGGGTCAAACATTTTGACCCACGAGTCATTTTGACACAACCCATAAATAACCCGTGAAAACACGGATCAGGTTTGAGTCAATAATCTTGACTCATGGGTCAATCCGTGATCCATTGAATTATTATATATTATTAAATGAATTATTACAACCGTTTCTGGTTTGGATCAACCTGTGACACATGGGTCAAGCTTGCGGATGTTTCTGTTTTTTTAACCGATGGTGGGTTGAACAGATCAGTTTGACCCGCAGACTCACCGACCCGCGAGTTAGATTTGAGTTTTGAAAATTAACTCATATAAATATACAGGTTGTGTTTGAGTCAAACGATTTCTGACACGACTCATAACTGACACGACCCATGACACGAAATAAAACTATGCTTTTCAATAATAAAGTAGGTTGGAGGTAAGTCAGAGAGTAAATATGTGTAGAAAAGTCATTTAAAAAAGTGTTATGTATCCATTTTTTATTTTAAAAGTTATAAAGTACCATAAATGCCATTCGTTTAAAAAAAGAAAAAAATTAAGAGTTAAATATCAACTAGCTACCTGAACTTTGAACGTTTGGCAATGAGTTACCCGAACTTTCAAAATTCAAAACGGACTACCTAAACTTTGAAGAATGTGCAAATAGATACCTCCGTTCAATTGTCGTCGGAAAGTCGTCGGAAACCCGTTGGAAAGTCGTCGGAAATTGGACACGGAGGTAGCTATTTGCACATTTTTCAAAGTTAAGGTAGCCCGTTTTGAATTTTAAAAGTTCGGGTAGCTCGTAGCAAAACGTTCAAAATTCAGGTAGTTACTTGGTATTTAACCCTATATTTAATTACGATTTTGATTCGAAATTACGAAAGTATTATCTATATTATTAAGGCTGAACATGTTTTTGTAACCGCCGCGTGTAAATTGACACAAATACCCTTTAATAATCTAATTAGTTTACATTTATCATGATTATTTTGGTCATTTAAATGTCTTCTCAAAAATGTTATAAAAAAATATTTCTACAGAGACTCGAACCTATGACCTTATAATTGAAGACATACGTATTAACCAGCTACGCTCTTATCACTATCTCTTTCTTTTTTCTCATGCACAATATTTTTTATATATGCACAATATATCGTTAATATGTACTCCAAACTAATATTATCCAAAATTTAGGTATTACATGTCGAGAAAAAAGTAACAAAAATATTTTACTACAAAATTAAAATAACTCCGGTGATGTGTTGAAATAATATTTTACGAATTACTAAAATATAAAAATCAATATTAATTTTCAGTGTTTATTATTTATTATATTTACAAAATATTTTTTGGATTGATCAAATTTAGATTCTATGAGTATTTCTTTACTTAACTCTACATTTCAAATATATCTAAAATTAACATATGAATTTACCTAAATCTCAACCCTACTTTATGAACTCAGAAAATATTAAAGTAAAATAACTCTGAAAATATCAAAATAAAAAAAATAAGAAAAAGTTAATCAAATATATCTAATTTTATATTTTGGGTAAATTGTTCTGGTAATTTCTTGATGTTGTCACAGTAGATTTTTGATAATCGTCGTTTCATAGACATGGTAGTGAGTTTGTTAAGAGATCTTAATAGTATATTAAATGTATTCACTGACATGTTCGAACTTATGAGACAGTTGGTTAAGGCGTGCGTCTTAAATTATAGATACTGACAGCGCCCAGGTTCAAATCCCGGGGATATCGACAGTATAATAACCAAAGAAATGTTGGATGTCGGGAGTATAATACTCAAAGAAAGGTCGAATGTCAAAAAAAATTGGATGTCGGGGGAGTATAATACTCAAAAAATATTGGATGTCGGAAGTATAATACTCAAACAAAGGTCGGATGTCGGGAGTATAGAACTCAAAGAAATGTCGGATGTCGGGACTATAATACTCAAACAAAGGTCGGATGTCGAGAGTATAGAACTCAAAGAAATGTCGGATGTCGGGATTATAATACTCAAACGAAGGTCGGTCGGATGTCGGGAGTAAAATACTCAAAGAAAGAGGATGGTTGGATGCCGAAAGTAAAATACGTATTTTGTCCAAATATCGACATATTTTTTTTTTCATATTCTTATAAACAAATATGATAAATATTTATCATGCTTGAGGTGTTGATATGAGAATTAAACTTTTGATAAATATATCTGAAATTAAAATATAATTAAACTTAACTCTGAAAATATTAAAGTAATAAAACATGAAATAAATTGATCAAATATATAATTTTATTTTTTTTGTGAAAGTTAGTGGGAATTTCTTGATGTTGTCATGGTAGATTTGTAATAGTCATTATTTTATAGACATAGTAGTGTACATGTTCAGATACCTTAAGAGTATATTGAATGCATTCATTGACGAGTTATGACTTGTGAGCATATGTCTTAAATCTCAAATAGTATGAGCGCATATGACTGAATCCTACGAATGTTGTCTGAGTAAAAATACTCATAGAAAGTTCGAGGTTGGTATGAATACTCATAGAAAGTTCGAGGTCAAGCATTAGCAATAGTTGGTATGAGATAAGATAGTATGACATGATACATGAGTGAAAATTACTCATAGAATGTTCAAGATTGAGAATTAAACGATAGTTGATATTATCATGATAGATGTGTAATAGTCGTTGTAATAACATGTATGAATACTCATAGAAATTAGTTTGAGGTCAGGCATTACGCAATAGTTGATATGAGATGAGATATTATGACATGGTATGTGAGTGAAAATACTCATAGTATGACTATAAACAATGCGCAATGTCAACTTTATCAAATATCGACATATATTTGTTTGATCATATTCTTAGTAGCAAATATTTTTAAAAAATTGTTCGAGCAACCGGAACCAAGAACCACTACTAAAGAGGCTCCCGGTTGCTCGAATAATGTTTTAAAAATATTTACAACAAAATTAATTTTATTTAATTATATTAGGTAATTTAAGTTTAGTTTTACAATTCAAATAATATTTTTAATCAAGTGTTTAGAGTAAAATTGTAATAACCTCAACGATGCACTTTCATAATATGTAGATATGTGTTGCGTATATATATATAGATATCTAATTAACTACTAAACTATACTGAAATTTTTGTAATCCACTTAAGTGTATTTCCCTAATGGTTATACTAGACCCCGGCACGCTCTACGCGCGTGCACGTTGTCGTCGTTGGTCGTGCGTGAGGTGTTACGAGAACATGATCAACCCGACTCCTAGGATAATACAAGAATTGATCACTTCATAAAAATATTATTAATGTAAAACTAAACTTAATTTGCATAAGATAATGAAATAATAAAATTTAAAAACTCTTAAATATTTTTAAAAAATTGCTCGAGCGACCGGGAGAATATAACACTATCAAAAGGAATCCCGGTCGCTCGAGCAATTTTTTAAAAATATTTATGAGTTTTTAAATTTTATTATTTCATTATCTTATGTAAATTAAGTTTAGTTTTACATTAATAATATTTTTATGAAGTGATCAATTCTTGTATTATCCTAGGAGTCGGGTTGATCATGTTCTCGTAACACCTCACGCACGACCAACGACGACAACGTGCACGCGCGTAGAGCGTGCCGGGGTCTAGTATGTATAAACACTGATAATCTTCAAACGATTGTACTTGATGGAATCCCCAAATTTCCCCGACACCCATAATTCAATGGAATCCAGAAAAATGGCAGCTTTCCTCTCCATCCTGATCTCTCAGATCCTCCTCGTACTTCTCCTTCCATCTTCTCCTTCTTCTTCAATCGACTCTAATAATTCCATCATCGCTCTCCTCTCTCTCCACGAAATCGCCGCATCCCTCTCTCTCCTCACCTTTTCGCGGAAGCGCAAGCGATTCCCCTCACCGGAACCATCTCCTTCAGACATCCACAGACATCCGGTTCCAACAAGGGACCTCGATTCATTCGTCGGTTTCTTCAAGATGACGTCTTCCACTTTCGAGTGGCTCACTGGTCTGCTCGAGCCACTCCTCGACTGCCGCGACCCTTTCGGATCGCCTTTAACCCTCTCAGCGGAGCTCCGCCTCGGAATCGGGCTTTACCGTTTGGCCACCGGCAGCGATTACAGAGAAATATCGCGTCGGTTTGGAGTTCCAGTTTCCGCTTCACGATTCTGCACCAAGCAATTGTGCCGAGTTCTCTGCACTAATTTCCGATTCTGGGTTGGGTTCCCAAACCCTAACGAGCTCGATCCCATCTCCAGAAACTTCGAATCAATTTCTGGTTTACCTAACTGCTGTGGCGCGATCCACTGCATCCGATTCAAACGCATCAGTAACATAGACGGATCATCCGACAGCATTGCAGTGCAAGTAGTGTCTGATTCATCTTATCGTATCTTAAACATCGTTGCTGGGCTCAACGGCAAGAAGAGCAATTCCTTGGTGCTGAAGCAATCGTGCCTAAGTACCGACGTCGAGCAGAAACCACTGCTGAAAGTAAATCAGTACATTGTGGGGACCCAAAGCTATCCACTGCTGCCATGGCTGATGGTACCTTACGAAGTATCAGTTCCTGGATCAGTCGAGGAGTACTTCAATTCTGTCCACAATTCAATGCTCTTTCCCGTGATTCGAACTGTATCAAGTCTTCAAAAATGGGGGATTTTGGAAAGGCCTTTGGAGGATGATTTGAAGGGTGTGGTTGCCTGTATCGGCGCTTGTTCGATTCTGCATAATGCGATGCTGATAAGGGAGGATTACTCGGCATTAAGTGATGGATTAAGGGATATGAACAATCTGGGGAAGATGGAATCTGGGGATTCAAGTTTGTGGGCGGGTTGTGATTACGAAAGGGCTTTGGTTATGAGGGATTCATTGGCTTCATTGGTGAAGGAGGAGCATGATTCAAGCTGAAAGGATAGAGAAGGAACACACACAGGGTTTAAATTTTGCGTTTTTTTAACCAAATGCAGTTGTTAATGGAAATTTAAAAAAAATATATAAAATTTGTAAGTTCCAGTAATTTAAAAAACAAAAAATCTATCTTGTGGTAAGATTGTAATACGGTGAGCAAACTACCCATTTGGACCCGGAACTTATCCAGAATCAACACTTCACTTTGGTAGGTTTCAGGTAGTAGTTTTAAAAATAGGGTAGGTTCCGGGAAAAAATATATTTCAAAAACCTATTTTATTCTGTTATGATTCTCTTATCTGGGTACCCTAAACTAATCGAAACCGGAATTATAACCGGTTCAGTATATCTATATATATTATTTTAAAAAAAAAAACTAAAGAAATAGAACTAGAGCAAGAGTTCATGTGCAAGTGTTGATGATTGTAATAAATGTTGTGATATCTGATGAGATTTGTGTAAATGTAAATAAAATGACAGTATTGAAAAATGTATTATTTTCAATATCAGAAACAAAACGAATCGGAACCGGACCAGAATCAAAAAAATTTAGATGAAATTGTTAAGTCTAAAATTGGGCACAATCAAAAGTTTAGATGAAATTAATTGATAAATGATTAGACCCCAACTACTAAAGCCCGCCAAAACCCCAGCCAATGCATTATGCAATATGCAATATGCATAGATAAAAAACATGGTTCGAACACTCAAAACCAAACAAACATTATCCAATCAAATTCCTAGTGTCTTCTCCTATAAACTAAACAAATAATACTGAGCAAAGGTGTTTCAACAGTTAAAAGCAGCAGCTAACAAACAAGCAAAAGCACATCACATCGGTGACTTTCAAGGGGTAGGGTTGTGTGTGTTGGGTTCAGTTCAGCTCATCACTCCAGAGACAGCCTAGCAAGCTGATTCACTGCACCACCACCACCACCAGGCTGCTGCTGTGCTGCAACATTCCTTAGGACATCCATGGCTTCAGCCACCTTTGATTTCAGTGCTTCAGGTGACTCAAGCAGGTGCAGCACCTCAGTCTGATCCATTTCCAGAAGCATTCCGGTCACTTTAGCAGCTGAATCGGGCTCAAGTTGTTCCACCAACGGATAAAGATTCTCACCCAACATCTGCAAAACACAACGCAAGAGCATCAGATTTAACGCTTTCCCACCCAAAAACGAAGAAGCTCATGTTATGTGTGCCAAAAAAAAGACTTTTGGTAGTGACTAACCGTTCTCTGCTGATCAGGAGGCGCATTGGCAAGAGCACCAGTAAGAGCACTGATAGGAACAGATTGGGGGACTCCAGAGTTGTCCCGCTGCATCTGCTGTACATTGATATCAAAGGGCATGTTCATTAGCCCACCAGGAGGGACCTGAAAGTCAGGCAGGCCACGTCCTTGTGGTGGTGGATAACGGTACATACGCCCTACTCCTCTAGGCATCATCTGCGTTTTTTTAAGACCAAAAGGGATAAGGTTCTTCTATCCACATAAGGGGTAAAAGTGATCAAAAAAGACTGTTGGACCGAATTCCCGATAAGACCGTCCCGACTAGAACCGAGACCGCCCCCCAACTAGGACTGAGACCGCCCCGACTAGGTCCGAGAGAGCGTTTTTTTTCTCTTCAAGGTCGGTCTCGGTCTTTTTTCCTGAAAACCCGATTAGGACTGGCCCAGACCGAATTTACTATACAAACCCTAATAACCAATGATGTATGTTTGGAACTATGAGAGAAAATGAACTTTGTTTAGAACTTTGTATATTTGTTACTTGGTTGATTTGTTACTTTGATTTGTACTTTGTAATTTTGTTACTTTGATTCCAATGATGTTTGTATTAAGACAAATTCAGTGTTTTTTTGGACCAAAATCGGTTCAGGACCGAGACCGGCCCGAGTCAAGAAAGACCGACTCGAGCGGGCTTTTTTGGTCGAGGTCGGTCTCGGTCCTCCAGAAGACAAGACTGAATTTTTGGTCTCGGTCTTGCCTTCAGGACCGGACCGGCTCGCCCATGATCAGCCCTAATAAGGGGGTATAGTCCAGAAAGGTGTGGGGATCTTAATTTTGGCCCAACGATAAGGGGTTAGAATCCAACATTTTCCCCCCTCTAATTTTGAGAAGTGTTACTGAAGGAAGGAAGAACTAACCTGCTGCTGCTGCATTAGAGGATGTGGCTGCTGATTCTGCTGAACAACCCCCGCACGCCTACCACCGGGTGGTCTCTGACCTTGCTGACCCTGTTGAACCATCGGCATCATGAAACTTGGCATCGGGCCTGCACCAGGCCGCATTCCTGGAACTACTTGTGGCTGATATCCAAATCCAGGCTGCAAATAAATATTGCTTTTACCAACCATATGAACAATCCAAGGTTGGGAAGAAATAACCATTACATGGTCACTTGGGCCACTGATTATGAATTTGAACTTTGGAGAGATTCTTACCTGAGGAAGGACGGTTGGTGGGCCTTGACCGTAGAATAGCTGGTGACCCATACCAAGACCCCCTGTGGGATACAGTGGCATGCGAGGCGCAACAGAGGGAGGCATTGCGAGTGGGCGCATTTGAGCAAATTGAGCCTTTGAATGAAAGGGTTAAAAGGTGAGCTCCATAATTTTTACTTTAATAATAAAAAAACACATTTTTAAGCGACAATGGGAAGTTTAATACATACCTGCAACCTGGCTCGTCTCTCTTCCTTCCTTTGAGCGTGTGCTACATACAGCGGCTTGTTGACAACTATTTTGCCAGACATCTCAGAGAGCTATTAAAATGACAATCACTTAGCCAAGTAGCACTAGTATGAAATGGACATAACATCATCATATTTTACACAAATCTTAGCTTTCCAGCAATTTCAAGTGAAAGCTAGCATAAATCTTCTCATAAGACAGCAGAATAAGAAAAGTGAAGAAAGTAGTCACACCCTTGTAATAAGGAAAGACAGTCTTCAACATGTGAAGTCATAACAAAATCTAGTTTTCTGTAACAGCTTACCCTAAGGGAACAAAATCTTCACCATATTCATAATAAAAATGTTCTGCTTACCGCTTTAGATGCTTCCTCTGGAGTTGAGAATGCAACAAACCCAGAGCCTCGACTAACTCCATTAGGATCTCGCATAACCTGATTGATATATAGAATTTCAAGTTAATCTCCGAAATGTAATAAAGATATTATCTCTTGTTGCCACAAATACCTTGCATGAAGTAACGGTGCCATAAGGAGAGAAGAGTTCTCTAAGCTTTTCATCCTCAATGGTATCATCCAAATTTTTGACATACAAGTTAGCCCCTTGAAATTTATCTGCAGCTTCCTTCAAGCTCTGTTCGAATTTCTGTTTAAGTTCAACTTCCCTCTCAGATTTCTTCTGAGCTCTCCCAACATACCACTCTTTGTCATCAAATTTTTTTCCATTAAGAGCCTCAACAGCATGAACAGCATCATCTGCACTCTCAAAGTTGACAAATCCAAAACACCTGGACTTGCCATCAGCATCCTTCATTATCACAACACTAGTGAGTGGTCCAAATTCACCAAAAACCTTTTGGAAATCTTCCTCTGTAGTTGACTCAGCGAGGTTCTTGACATAAACATTGTTGAACCTGGTCTTTTCAGCAGCATTGTCCCGTTCCTGCTTGCGCAGAAAAGGACCAACAAAGACTTGCTTCTCGTTCAATAACATGCCATTCAATTTCATTATAGCCATCTGGGCAGATTCCTCGTTGTCATACTGTACAAAGCCATAGCCCTTTGACTGACCCGAGGGATCTGTGGCAACCTTGCAAGAAAGGATATTCCCAAATGAGGAAAAAGTCTCGTGCAGACCCTTATGGTCAATCCCTTTGTCCAAATTCTGTCAAAACCACAACATATGAAGAGAAGATGAGAATATAGACAATAAACTAGATGTAATTGACAAAACCGAAAACATTACACAGACCTTAATAAAAATGTTGCCTGCTCCACTCTTTCTGATACTTGGGTCACGATGAGAATACATTACCCTAATTGGCCTTTCATTGAGAGGTGTAAAATTCAACAGATCCAACGCCCTTGCAGCTGCAGGAACAGTAAATTAGAACACAGAACAGAAGAGCGAGAAATATACCAAGTAACACAAAACACATGACAGGATACAACACCAACACTAAGTTAATCAAAATTCTTTTAGGAACAACCGTTTGATATCCAGTTGCCTCGCATGCATGTAGTTTCAACTATCAAAATTACTTCTTGATTCTCATAGAAATAAATCCATTAGTATCAAAGGAAGTCACTCTTACATAATTGACCATTCATAACTTTTTGCAATAGAAAGATACATGATTGGAGACGTGTTGGGACCAGAAACACCATCATAGAGCTTAAAAGTCTTTCAATCCAATGTAGAGGAACTCCATTGCTTCGAAAGCAAGAAAAACCAAATTTTCATCTTATTTACTGAATAAATGCAGAAATTTATCATAAGTAAGGCACAAGAACTCGATTACGGAAAAATATTGATAACTTGGTATAAAAGAAGACTAACCATCAGCAGGGTTGGTGTAGTTGACATAGCCATAACCAAGGGACCGACGAGTCGACAAGTCCCTGCAGATACGAACAGAAACAACTGCACCGATTTGGGCAAAGAGATCGAACAGCTGCGAATCGGTGACGTTCACATCCAAATCGCTTACGTAAAGCGAGGTCGTGACGAACTGGTTGGCTCCGCCGTTCGCGCCACCCTGTGCAGGAGACTGAGGCTGCACCTGAACTTGTGCCATCGCAGGAAAATACTAAAAAAATATCCTTTTTGATATTTTCGAAGGGGAATTTTCGATTTTTTTGGACTTTTTTGATAGATTCTCCGTCTTCCCTCTCCTCAAGCAATTCGATGACGACAGGAATAAATAGTAAAAACCCTAACAAAAGGAAGAAGATGATGATAGAATCAGTCAATCAAGATCCTCAGACACGGTAAAAATACATTTTTTTTGTGTGTTTTCAGGGATAGGGGAGGAGAGGGAAGGGGATAGACGAATGATCGACGATAGTTCCGCTCCGGCGGCGGAGTAGAGAGACGGCGGAGCTTCAGATATATAATGCGCAAACGAAAAAGAGAGGAATCCCAGCAGATGTACTACGCCGAGAGGAAGTGACGCCATGCTGCGGTCAGCACTTTTACCGGCGATGGGATTTCAGGGTTTTGAATCCCTCTGGGCTTGAATCTACGATACCCCTCTGGGCCTCTTTCAGAAGCCCTTAGTCTAGTTTGAAACTGTTTTCCAACGGATTTCGTTAATCCTAAAGAACATGAAACCGAAGAAGACACAAAGACATGTGCTTTATTGATAACCAACATTTGCTGCATTTGTGTTTCAAATGGATGAGCAAAAAAAATCCCTAGCTGATTCAACCAAATGATTCCTAATGATAGAGTTGATGGATAAATAACTTAAAAAGTTTCTTTTTTTCGGTCCTTTTGTTAAAGAAAAGGTGGAGTTGATTCATTCGAGAGATAACCCGGCCCTTTTCAATCTATTATTACATATAATTACAGAGAATTTTTAATCTAAAATTGAGAAAGTCTCAAAATTAGACAACTGACATTTTGTTCAGGTACGAAGAGCGGATGAATGGTCTTATCAAACGAGGGTGGGCACCCCAAGTGTCGATCCTAGAACACAAAGCTGTCGGGAGTTTCGTGACGCACTGCGGATGGAACTCCACCATGGAAGGGATCGCAGCCGGAGTATCCATGGTAACGTGGCCAGTATCTGCAGAGCAGTTCTACAACGAGAAACTGCTGACACGTGTACTTCGGATCGGGACTCCAATGGGGGTGAAGCAGTGGACGAATTTTGTAGGGGGCAGTGTTGCCACTCTGACGGCGGAGATGGTGGTTGAGGCGGTGAAGAGAGTGATGGTGGGGAAGGAAGGGAAGGAGATGAGGAGAAGGGCAATGGAGCTTTCAGTGATGGCAAGGAAGGCAGTTGAAGTCGGTGGATCCTCTCATTGTAGTATCAACTCTTTGATGGAACAGTTGAGAAGAAACAAGGCTCATAAATAAGGACAATAATGTAATACTAATTGGGGTGACATCTTCTTCTCCAATAGAAGGACTCTGAAACGCCTTTCTCCAACCTGCTGCAGTGATAATCATCAATATCCTCAAGCCAGACACGAGATGCTTATTTGTTACCGTATACAACATCCAGCTTTTATTAGCTATTAGTGTTAACATACATTACACAACATTCGATCTGGTTGGTGTATGTTTTTAAGTGATGTCTTAATTTCTTGGAGATGCAAAAAACAATATCGCGTGTCTAAATCTTCTACTAAGGCTGAGTATCGTGCTATGTCTACTGCTTGTTCTGAAATTGTATGGTTACGCGGTCTTCTTGAGGAACTTGGGTTTCCTCATACCACTTCTACTCCTCTTCATCTTCATGCTGATAACAGTAGTGTTATTCAGATTATCACCAATCCCGTTTTCCATGAACGCACCAAGCACATTGAGGATGATTGTCATTCTATTCAAGACACCTTGGAAAGTCGGTTGATATATCTTCCTCACATCTCTTCTGATCTCCAAGTAGCTGATGTCTTCACCAAAGCTATGACTCGACAACAACATCAATTTCTTATTGGCAAATTGTTGCTAGTTGACTAACCAGAATCAACTTGAGGTGGGATGTTACCGTATACAACATCCAGCTATTATTAGCTATTAGTGTTAACATACTTTACAACTAGATCACATCATACACAACATATTCTTCATACTTTGCAGCTATTATTCCAAATACTTTCCTAGTTGTACATTATATATATGCTATGTAACTAAAGAAGGCAAACATTCTCAAGCTTTAATAGAAATCAGTTTATTTTGTCATTATTTACATACAATAATGCCAGAATTGAAGACGTATAAACCCATCAAAGTGTTGTAGTGACCCTTGACAATCTCTTCCTCCTTCACCTGATGAAGGAGAAGAGTCTCGATGATAAAATCTTCCCAATCAATATCTGCACCCTTTGCTCTTCTTATCTTCTTCTTCTTGGGTACTACTTTCATGGTGGTTACATCAGTTGTTTCTACAACTTCATTGCTGCTCCTATTCCTCTTCTTAACAGTAGGATGCATAATTTGACAAATGCGTTGTTTAGCAGCGTGTATCTTTTCCCGTCTCTTCTGATATTCAAGACCATTGTTAACAAAGGAAGGTGGCATAGGATCCATCCCCACGTCTGTATCCAATATCTCCTGCAGAAGAAGTTTTTTGCTCAAACAAGATTTCCCTTTCCACCAATCTTCACAAGCATTATATAAATCCACTGGATGTCTATCCTCCATCAGCTCAACATGCTTCGATTCTTCCAAAAACTTTGTGTAGAGCAAACTGAGACATTCAATGGAAACTGGCATATCGTCATTAGCTTCAACAAGAGCTCCCACACGCCTGCTTCTCTCATTTGCATCATAATAGAGAGAATCCTTTTTCACACTGCTCTCGCACAACTCATACACCATATCTCTTCTCAAACACTCATCCACGACATCCTCTAAATCGATCATTCCTCCTTGACACTCTACATTCTTCCTTTTCAACATCGATTTCTTCTCCATATACTGAATCACCAAAGGTGCATTCTTCACTATGTTCTTTACGGTAACATCCTTCCCCCATGGTAAGGCTTGAGCAGCTTCCACAAGAGCCTCCAAAAGCTCTTTGTATCGCTTCTTTGATGTTAGCACTTTGGAGTGAAATTCCATGGATACATTATCAATCTTAACTTGTATTGAGTTCAGCTGGGCTACAAAAACCAACACGGCAACCACTACAGGGAGCGGTCTTCTTCCCGTTGTCAAGCACCACTTCACAGAACACTGGATCAGAAATAGTCCTTGTTTACGCAAACGATCGATTTCTTCTGCGGGTAATCTACAAAAAGCTGAAAATTCCCTGACAGCTCTGTCAAATGCAGTCACGATATTGTACACTGGGAATTCACTTTCTTTCCTCAAATCTAAAAAGTCGACAACCCGATTTACCATCCTACCCAGTTCATGTTCGCTGCAGCCGACCACTGCCGCTGCCTCAGCCAATGGCAGCGACTTGTTCTCCCTCCTCGTGATGACGCAACAACAGGCACCAATAAGGACAGGGAACCACATCCCCTGTCCGTACTCACCCTCGGTTATGGTAAAAATCATGTCTTTAACTGCTTGATTCGAATTCATAGGAAGTCCTAACTTAAAGATCAAATCGGTGATCAAATTCTGGGCATCGTACACCTTCTTCTCTTTGTAAGCTAAAGAGTCGCCCGTACCTGAGGAGCCAATGCGGACGAAGGTTCCAGATTGGGAGTAAGACCCGTCAGGGCCAAAGAAGCCACTGATTTGAGCATCGTAGGTGTGGAATTCAAGGACGCAGCCACATTCGGAGCAGGCCAGGCTTTCGGAGTGGGGGTCGCGTACGAGAGATGTAGAGCCGCAAGATTTGCAGCGAGACATCTCCTGAACGATGCAGGAAGGACGGTGGAGGACGGAGGTGCAGACACAGCAGATTTATTATGGATAGTGTAAAATTATGAACCCTAAACTTCAAAATAAACACAGTAGGGTGGATGAAGATGAATTATGAATACGGGCCGGGCCGGGTCGGGTCGGCTTTTCTTAGGAGAAATAAAAAATGAGCCCGTGATCAATTTTTATAATTAAAAATATATATATATAAATGTAGTCCAACCAATCATATCATCAATTATTTTAAAAATAAATAGTTTGTGAATTTATATTTTAGAAAAGAAAAAAAGAGTTAAATATTAAGTAGATATCTGATTTGGACGTTTTGCAACGAGTTACCCGAACTTTAAAAATTTAAAACGGGCTACCTCAACTTTGAAGAAGGTGCAAATAGCTACTTACGTCGAATTTCTGACGATTTTCCAATGACTTTCCGACGACAATTGACGGAAAATTGGACAGATGTACCTATTTGTACATTCTTAAAAAAGTTGAGGTAACCTATTTTAAATTTTTAAAGTCGGGTAGCTCGTTGCAATACGTGCAAAGTTCAGCTAGCTACGTACAAACAAAATTGATCATGATCAACTTCTCCTAACAGGGATTCTGCATGTCCATTTGATCCTCACCAGAAAGCAGAAGACCTTTCACCGTATTTATTGTCTCCCGAAAGCGAAAGCTAACACGAAGATTCACCATTCCGAAACTTTCTCCAACGCTGCGAAGGAAGGAGAAACTGAAACTTCTAGCCAAGGCCCCATCGATTGATGATTCAGAACTCAGAAGGGAGACCCGGATGTTTCAATTGAACGACACTGAGGCTCCGCCGCGTATTCTTCCGCCATTGCTGTCTCCTCTCTTCATTCATGCTGCCGTCATTTGATGAACTTTGACAAGATCAGATTCAAAGTTTGCATTTTGCGCGTTGCGTGGTGATGATCATTAGTTAGTATTTAAAGGACGACGCTTTCATCTCCAGGGAAGTCAACTTGCAGCATCAAATCTCTACCGCATCTTCATCTTTTTTTGTCCGAAACTCATCAGCATCTACGGCACTATTGCCCTCATTCCATGTCGATTTCAGGAATTCAGGGTCAGCTCCTCGAGATCACAGGTCCGTTTAACAATCGATTTGCTCTCCCGACGAATCATTGCTTGATGCCTTCCAGTGTATATTGAAAACTTGGTTCTTTTTCTTTAATATATATACAGTTGTCGGTTGCAATAAATTGAAGGACACAGAGTGGATCTCCAGGCAAGATCCGTACGTCTGCCTCGAGTATGGCAGTACTAATTTCCGTACAAGAACATGCGCAGGTGATTGATTGTCTCTTCAAAATCAGAGCTCAATCTGTAGCTTTAATTGCTTGATCACTTGCATCACAGTACAAGGTTTGCTGTTTTCTGCTTAATTTGTAAATTTGGGGTATCAATCTTGGTTTAATTGATCTAGATGGGGGCAAAAATCCAACTTTTCAAGAGAAGTTTGTGTTTTCGCTTATCGAAGGCCTAAGAGAGGTTAATGTTTCAGTTTGGAATAGCAATACCCTAACCTTCGACGACTTCATCGGGAGTGGAAAGTAATTACTTTACAGTAATCTACATTAACGTTTCAATTTATATTCTGTAGTTTCTGATTTCGGAATTTTGGAGTAATATTCTAACTTTGTTTGGGGATCTAGGGTTCAACTTCAAAAGGTTCTTTCCCAAGGTTACGATGACAGTCCATGGACTCTTCAAACTAAAACTGGCAGGTAATGTTTGATAAATATTAGCCATTTGATCACTGAATTTGTTGCTGTTCATACGAGATGAGTTGAGTTTTACATTCCCAAACTCTACTAATGTGGAAGTTTAAAAAGACAGTATCAGAATCAATGTCATGAACTCCGACCCTGTTTTCAAAAGGTGGAAAGATATCGAGCTAAACCTTTGTGTTAATCTCTGTCTTTCTATCAAGATTTATCTGCCTAAACTAATTATTATCGGGTCTTATAAATCTCTTCAAAATCATTTCTTCTGGAAATTTAAAAAAAAAAAAAGAGATTTTCGTTGTTGAATCCATATTATTCCTATGCTGATCTGTTGAAGTCTATGAACTAGTGTTTATACTTAATCTTTGTATTTTCTCCCCTACTGCAGATATGCTGGAGTGGTGCGGCTCATATTGCATTACACTAATGCCAGTGTAAGTACAATTTCTTAGGCTCGGAACAACGAAAAAGAACAAAAAAAACATCTTTCTATAATGTTTCAAGAAACTATGATATAATGATGGAAAACTATCAAACGGGTGATCGAACTTGTGGGTGATTAACAAGTAGGTACCTAAACTTTTTTTTTGTAGTAAATAGGTTGCTGAATTTTCTTAAATAACCAAATAGGTACCTACCGTTAATTTCTTTTAAAAATAAACGGAAAATATCACGTGAAGAGTAAACAGGGACCTGAACTGACACGAATGAGCAATTAGGTACCTGAAACAGTTTGGTCGAACCACTTTTTTTATATTTAAAAGTAGGGTTTATATACCAAACACATGCATGACTTAACTCCAGACGTTCTTATAGTGTTTCTTGATACACTAAGAACGTCTGGAGTTGAGTCATGCACGTATTTGATATATAAACCTTTTTTTTCAAAAAAATTAAAGTGGTTTGACCGAACCGGTTCCGAACCGATTCAGGTACCTACTTGCTCATTCGTGTAAGTTCAGGTACATGTTTGCTACTCACGTGATATTTTCTGTTTATTCTTAACGGAAATTAACGGTATGTACCTATTTGGTTATTTAAGAAAGTTCAGCAACCTATTTGCTAAAAAAAAAAGTTTAGGTACCCACTTGCTAATCACCCACAAGTTCGGGTACCAGTTTGGTAGTTTTTCCTATAATGATTCTAAAATTTGTTTGTTTTGCAGAATCTGATGATGAGTTCGGGTCCATCAGCTCCCCCATACTCAACCCCGACTCCTCCAGCAGTATCTGCTTACTGCCCTCCACCACCATCAGCAGTTTATCCTGCTGCCCCACCTCCATATTCTGCATATCTTCCACCACCATGTGCTTATCCTCCACCACCACCATATGCTGCTGAGGCTTCTGCTTATGGTCAACCACATTACCCTCCTCCTTCACATTATCCTCCTCATTCAGCATATCCTCCCAATCTTTATGGACTTCCTCCTCCAGGTGCACCGTATGGTCCACCAGGTAACTCAACACTATCAGCTGTATCAATCAAGTATATATAGATTGCTGTCTAGAAACATGTCAGGAACAATCAAAAAATGGAACAAAAATATATTTTTTCTAAAGAAAGTCAATAAAACGAAGATGGTATTGTTGAACATAGGTTAGTTTTTCTTTGAACATTGTCGAAAGGAGCTATATATCATCTTGTCTTGTTTGTTCTCCACTTTTAGCTCAGTCTAAAACATAATCTTATTGATGGTATTGCTGTCTGTCTGTCTGTCTGTCAATTGATCAGGCTCTTATCACGGACACTACCCGCCTCCATACTGAGAAGAAACGCAGAAACCATTGATTGTGTGAAGAAATAGCTTGAGTTTCTTCACAGAGCTGCTATTTTTTGAATCGGAAGGAATGTTTTTGTTTAATGAAGTTGTTAACTGCTTGTCTCCAAACTGTGAAAAATATCGCACTTTTGTGATACTATTGCTTAACTTGCATATATTAATGTTTTGAACAAAAATAATCTTGTAATAGAAATTTTAAAAAAAAAATCACAAAAGAAAAACATAAAATAGAAAAGCATTAGAAACCGAAATAGATCAAATTCAAATGATAAGTCTTCACGATGACAGATTATTATTGCATGGATGACAGATTATTGCAAGGTTCCACAAAAGTCATCATCCATGGTGAATTCATTCAATATCCAACAGAACCAAATAAAATAAAAACTCATCAGAAACCATCTTCAGAAGGGAATATCTCAGTCAACCCCATCATCTCCTTATTCACGTCAAAGTTCAGCAAGGCCTCCATTTCCATGTCCATGCTGCTGCTTTCGCTTCCTTGACTGTCATTCCCCATCCAAGCCTCAATCAACTCCACCCCCTCCCACTCCTCCTCCTCACTGGAGGACGATATCATCTTCCCCTTGTCCACCACCACCGGATTGGCGGCATTGTCGTCGTTGAAGACAACAGCAGCAGACTCTTCTTGAGGTGTTTCAGCCGTTAGGGACATGATGTAGTCCTGCAGGTGAGAGTAGGGGCGTTCTGTGGCCGTCTTGCCGTGGTTGTGTCGTCCAAAGGGACGGGCTAGCCTCGCCATCTGACTTCTCTTTGTCGCGTTCCAGTGGTTCTTGATGCTGTTCTCGGTTCTCCAAGGAAGATACTCCTTTGCGATCTTAGCCCACTTGTTTCCGACCGCCTTGTGGGCGGCCACCAGAAGCAGGTCTTCCTCCTCGATCCACTCTTCTCTCTGTGAAGGAAACAAAAGATTCCAGTACACCAAAATATGAGAGAGATAATTGATGAATCCGACATATATATATGAAGGAAGAACAATACGATGAAACGCGCATACAGCGCGCGCGTGGGGTGTACTGTGCCGCAAAAAATAGTTTGACTGCCCGAATGGAGTGGCAAAAAAAAAAGCATTTAAAGCAAATAAATTATAAATAAATAAACAAAAAAAATGTCAAATTTGATTTACATCTTATTTTTTTATAAATAAAATAAAATAAAACTTTGCATTAGTGTGAAACATTCAATTTTGTGTTAAATACCAATTAGTTACATGAAATTTGTACATTTTGCAACAAGCTACCTGAACTTTAAAAATTCAAAACGCTCAACTTGGACGAATGTGCAAATAGCTACCTCCGTTCAATTTCTGATAAATTTCCGACAAAATTCTATTAACAGTTGAAGGTAAATTGGACGGAGATAGCTATTTGCACCTTCGTCCAAGTTGAGGTAGCCCGTTTTGAATTTTTAAAGTGCGGGTAGCTCGTTACAAAACGTCCAAAGTTCAAGTAACTCATTGGTATTTAACCCTTCAATTTATCATTCACATTTTTGATCGAATTATATTATTTGTTACTCAAAATATAAATTTTATTTCAATATATTTAAAATTTGACAAAATAAATATAGAGCAAGTAAAAAAACAGAGATTAATCTCTCTGCATACCTTTAATTTTAACAGACAGAGTAAAAAACCATTTTAGTTAATTAAAATTACAGTTTACCACATTTAAGCGACTTGAAGCTTTGACTTGAAGTTTAGTCATTTCTCATTATGGAAAACAAGGAAACATTAAAGCGACTTGAAGCTTTGACTCCCCAATCATTATGCATCTCCATATAGAAGTGATAGTTATTCTATATCATTTAATAAAAAACATATCTTACAGAATTAATCTCAGTAATTTAATTATTAAATAAAAATATTACTGATAATAAAAATAAATAAATAAAATAGAAATCAAATTCGAGGTAAGTTAATATTTGAGAGAGGATCAAAGTTAATTAGGGTTTGAATTCCTACTTAGATTAATTTAGTATAGACCTTAAAAAATTGCAACAAGTAATGATGTGCCTTGTGATTTAATTTTTAAATGGAAGAATTTAAACAAGTATAAATTTTTGGTAAAATAAGATAATATTTAATTTAAATAACATAAATAAAACCGGTTATATGTTCTTACATCTGAAGAAAATTACAAGTGCCGACACATTTTCAACGTGTCGGATTCAGACATCTGTGCATGGGAAATTTATTTTGAGAAAACTATTTTCGAAGTTTTGTCGGAATAAAATCATTTAAAAAAATAAATGGAAAATAATTGTCACTTTCAATATCTTAAACACTCTAACATTTAAATATTAGTTTAGTTTTTTTTTTCAACTAAATATTAGTTTAGTTGAATTGAAGATAGATGAATGTTCTTTTATTTTTGTTTTGGCATTTGTATTATTAACCTAATAATATAGACAGGGAGGAAGTCATAAATTTAGGTTAGTGGGGGACAATAATTAGTCTAAAGGCAAATAGAATTTAAAGGGTTAAAATAAAAATAAATATATTTTTTAAAGCTAAATTTACACCAAATCAAAAATTGAGGGGCACCCTGGTCCCTCTACGGCTCCGTGCCTAAATATAGAGAACTTGAGATAGTCTGAACTCGTCTTAAATTGCACAAGCTTATCTCTATCCTAGAGAAAGTAGACTTATAATTTCTTTTTTATGATAAATACCGCGTAACCGACTCATGCTCACTCCTAATATATCCCTTACGAACCGATCCAAATCACCGGTTCGAACCGGATATCATTACTTTTATGGTAACTAATAACATTTAATAGGAACCCCTAAATGATTTTGAGATTTTGACTCCTTAATCATTAGCCATTTCATGCATTTCCATATAGAATTGATTGTTCTTCTATATTATTTAATAAAACCATATATATTGGAAAAGTAATCTAATTTATGTCAATTATAACAACAAAAAAATATTGATGATAAGAACAAACAATAATATATAAAATAAGATAGAGATTAAACTAGAGGAGAATTAATTGAGAGAGGAATAAAATAATGTATATATGTAACGAATTAATTAAAATTTTATTTTCGAATTAATATTAAAATATTTTTATTTTTATATATTTAAAAAAAAAAATTAGTAAGGCCTATTAACTTACCGTACACTTAATTTTTCAAATAAAACAAAAGTTTTTTTTATATGATTTGGAGCAAAAAAGAGTGACAATTCTAGGTGGTATTGATGTTTAATTATTCTTTTAAATCAAATAGTTTTCTTTCTTTACTCTCACTGCCACAATAATATATATATATTATTTTCAACCCTCTGTATTAAAAAAAAAAAAATTATATTTATTCCGCTATAATCCGGTACAATAGTATGCATTACACTTAAACGTGATAATTAATATAGTAATTAAATTTTAAAAAATAAGATCAAGTTAAATCCCAATTTATACCCTTGGCCTATGCATGATGTTCTAAATTTATTGTTTAAAACCCCGTTAGTGAAATGTATCTTGATGAAATTCAAACAACAATAACATATATAGAGACAAATTAAATTAAAGACACCTATTAATGTTTTTTATTTGGATTAAATAACAAGGAGCTACCTGAACTTTGAATGTTTTGCAACGAGTTACCTGAATTTTAAAATATCAAAACGGGTTACCTCAACTTTGGACGAATGTGCAACGAGCTACCTTCATCCAATTTCCGACGAATTTCTGTCAACAGTTGACGGTAATTTGGATGGAGGTAGCTCCTTGCACCTTCGCCAAAATTGAGGTAGTCCATTTTGATTTTTTTAAAGTTAGGATAGCTCATTGCAAAACGTTCAAAATTCATGTAGGTGATTGGTATTTAACCTTTTTCTTTAAGCGTACAAGATGGTAATGTTCTTCGTTTTTGGTGAAATTCAAACTTCGTTTAAATCTAGAACTCACGTATCATTTTATCAGTTGGTCTACACAATTTGAGTGAATCTCTTCTCAAATACGGATAAATCATTTTTTTTTAATAATAAATATTTTATAAGTGTTTAATATTATTAAAAAATATTCAATAAAATCAATGAATAATTAGGATAAAGAAGAATTCACCCGAATATTTGGTCTCAAATGGTTATGCCATCTCTCTCTGCACTGCTTCCCCCCTCTCTTGGGAAGCATCTTAGCAATCTCCGACCACCTGTGCTCTCCAAACTGATGAACAAAGTCGGCCAGACATCTGGGTTTCAAGAAAAAAAATGAATCTTGATTCGTAGATATAATGCAGATTCATGGTTTCTGTTGATTACTCTCTTTTAAAACCCTAAAACCAAAGGAAAGGAAAATCATTTCACCTATCTTCCTGAGCAGACCATTGTTCCCTGGTTGAAGTGCTGTTGCCATCAGACCTAGTCTCCTTCATTCGGGATCGATCCCTTCTGGGTTTCGTTTCCACCGTTCTCTCCGTCAGCGCATTGGTTGGAATAACTGGTTCTTGTTCCACCGCAGCGCTCAACGGCCCGATATGAGCATGAAAGTCCATGGTTGGTGGCATGTCCATAGGGAGAGTGTAAGGACTGCTGTTCTGACTGTAACCATAGGCATCATGGCTAAGGTTCTGGTTGGGGAGGGGAAACCCAGTATTGGATTGAGCTGAAAATGAGTTAAAGCTGCTGATATTTTGAGGTGACATCGTCAAGAACGGGTTCGACGAGGATCCCTCGACGTTGCAGAGGTTCGGGTGGATGAGCAGGTGAGAGGAGGTGTGATTTTGAGGGAATAGTGATGGTTTAGGGTTCTTGTTGTTCATGAAAATGGTGGAAAGGACAGGAAAATCTTCATTGAAGTTGCCGCTGAGCTCCATGCAGAAGAAGAAGAAGAAGAGAGATAGAAAAGTGAATTGGCTTCTCTGGTTTATTAGGGCAAAGAGAAAAGAAAAGAAGAAACTGATTAAATAGAAAAATGGAGAAGAAGAGAAAATTATTAGTTACTTTCATACTACCGTATTATTCGTGTTCTGCATTAGTAAAAAAGAATTTACATTCATATTACTAGTAATAAATTAAGTAGAAATTACGTGTTTATTTTCTATTGGGTCGAAACACAACTACTATAAACTCTAAGAGCAACTAATAATTCCTTTTAATTTTATTATTTGGAATTAAAATGGTAAAGAAATATAAATAAGGAGGGGTAATAATTTGGTTTTCACATTAAGATGTTATTGTCCCTGGATTCCTTGAAAATCCAACGGCTGTCATTGAGTTCTGGGTTTGCATTTGATTATTGAGATTGGCACTTGAGGGCAAAATAGACAAAGCACCTGACCAGTGGTTACAGCTTTGGTTGCTTCTTGAGATTAGTTTCGGCATTCTACCCCCAAAGTTTTGTACTTATCTCACTTTGGCCCCTGTTGTTTGAGTTAATTTACGAAAAGAACCACAACACAAAAAAAATATTACTCTTTGTTTTATTAATACCCTTCATCAAAAAGAAGAAAAAAATAGAGAATGAATGGTTTATGGCTATTTTTTTTTGATATACTCTTAGTTTGGTAAGTTTTTTTCTTAAAAAAAAACAAAAGAAATCTGAACGTACACGTGTCTGAAATGTATTTATGGTCAACTGATTTTACAGACTTTCCATATTAAGTATATCGACCTCCACTACTGAAAATACCGTCTTTATATTGACGTAACTGTTCAGT
Source organism: Chamaenerion angustifolium (assembly GCA_946814005.1). Classification (NCBI taxonomy): domain Eukaryota; kingdom Viridiplantae; phylum Streptophyta; class Magnoliopsida; order Myrtales; family Onagraceae; genus Chamaenerion; species Chamaenerion angustifolium. The sequence continues at coordinate 648,030 of OX328276.1, forward strand.
CACCAAAAGAAAAGAAAAAAAAAATCTGTCTGTAAAATGAAAATTTCGTCGCTAAAACTTTCCTTGGTGAAAGCTTCATCAACAAAAGTTTACCGATGAAATATGATCAAATATTCGCATCGGTAAAAAGTACTGTAATTGCCGACAAAAAATTACATCAGCAAAAAAAATAAAATTCGGACGATTTCGTCGATAAAAATACTTTATGTCGACGAACCAGATTTCAATAGAGCTATGTCTTTTCATGCCATCCTTTATAATAACTCGATAATTATCTCATTCTATTATATGGACATGAATTATCAAAAAGAAATAGGAAAGTTATATAAATTAATCTCATTAGATTATCTTTATTATTATTATATGATAAAAAAAAGTATAAAAAACCTTAAAAATAGTTATATAAGAGGATAATATAAAATAAGAAATTTAAAAAATTGAGTGTACACTGAAATCCTAATTTTTCATACATGGGCTAATAATTTAATTAATTATAATTAGATACAATTTGTATTTAGATTGACTAATAAGTTGAAATTAATGATTTATTATGTATTTTGCATAAACTATTATATATATTGTACATGATTAATTAGAAAAACCTATTTTTTTATATAAAAAAAATCAGGCTAATAGTTTAATAATTAAACTATTAGCCTGATATATTTAATTAAACTTTAATTAGATATAATTAGTATTTAAGAATGTTTAATATATATTGAATTGATTATTTATTTTGCAAAATTGTTACCACATTGTGATTATTCCTAGTGTGATGAATTTTAGAATTAATAATTTAATTGAGTGTAATTAGAATTTAAAATAATTAATATAAACAGTACTAATTTTGAAGGGGAAAAAACGGGGGTCGTGGAATTTTGATTAACAAGACGACCGGAATACGTGCGAAGACCCCGCCACCTCGGTGTATTTATTGCCTGTTTTTTTTTTTTAATGTGAATAGAAAAAGACAACAAAAATAATTTATATAATTTTTTTATTTTTTAGTAAAAATTATCAAGAAAAAGGCTTAATTGTGTAATGATAGACACATGGTAGGCCTGTTGATGATCTGATTTCGACCCCGAACCGGTTCTGAACTGGTTTGATTTGTAAAAAATCAGTATTTTTTTATGTTTCTAAAAAAAACTGGTCTAATTTAAGTAATAAAAAAGGTATGATTCGAACCGATCCAAACTGGTATGGACTGTTTTTTTAATAGCAATTTTGGTTAGAAATAATTCGGTTCAAATTGAAACTGAACCGACTGAAAATCATGTTCAACACACTGAGCTTACTGAAAACCCCTAAAGCAGCCGAAAAGCACAATGAACCGACTGAAAAACACACAAAACCGACTGAAAATATGTTCAACAACCAACTGAAATCCTGTCCAACATCAACATATGAGAGTCCAATACATATCTAGGTTTGGTTTATTGAAGACATCTCTAGGTTTGGTTTAATTTCATATCGGTTTGGTTTATTTTGCTTCAGATCAGTTCTAAAATTATATAGGTTTAAAGTGGTTTGATTTAAATTTAAGTATAAACTAGTATAAAAAAACGAGTAGATTAGAATTGAATTGAAACTATTATTTTGAACTGGTAAGTCTAAAAAACTAGTCTGGTTTTAAAATTAATTCGACCGAATCAGATCAAACCATACCAGAACTAGACCAGTTCAGCCGAATCGATTTAAACGAACAAAACTACAAAACTAACAAATGGAGGAAATAACATTGGCGAATAGCCATGCATGATGCATGGGATGCTTTTATCACACGTGACTTACTTTAATACCCTTCAGATATATATATGTTTATCAACTTCAAAATATAATATTCAGTGAGGCTATGTAACATCCAAAACCCGAGCATCTATCCTCACTATTTCAATTTAACTTAACTAAGTCTGTTGTCATTACTTAACCCCATAAAATAAGAAATTTCTATTGAACTTGAGTAGTACATCTCTACTTATACAAATTCTAAATCACTTATTTCTATATCCAATGTGTGTCAAAGTATCACAAACTTAATGTAATATTTGTTTGTGTGTTACCACCTTATAACCCTGTTTTTAGAGTGGTTAAATTTGTTTGTTTTGTAAGAAATCAAATCAATGTAGTTTAAATCGACTTGTAAAATCTAATTCATCTGAAAAAGAGATTTATAATCTCATTTACTTTATATAATTATAATAAATATTTTTTTTTAATACATTTTATCACTTATAATATTAAAATAATTTATTTTAATTAATACATATCAACCGCACAATACTCGCTCCTAAATTTTAAAATTCTCGAAACTTTCTTTACATAATCCAATAAAAGCCCACGATTATGGGCCGAAAAAAACATTGTCCCAATTATATAATTTAATCAACACAAATAGCAATTATTAATTGGATGCAATTATAAAGTTCGGTGTTTTATAAAGATAAAATGCGATATTATCATTTTCTTTAAGACATTTCCATTTAAAAAAAAAAATTGTAATTTTTTATACCAAATGTTTGGTAGATTTTGGGTTGCTTCCGTCCTTATTTCTTTTTTGATTATAACATAATATTTTTTTTAAAAAAAATTGCAAAAATATTTTTAAAAATATCACAATTAATTTTTTCAAATTTTGTCTATATGTTATAATTATTTATCCGATTAAGTTTAGGGTAGTTAAGACTCAAACTATATCTCCATAATTCGGATTTAATTTAGTATTAATTAAATTTAAGGGAAATTTTGGAAATTAGTGAAATATTAAGGGTAAATGCGTAACTTTATCCTTTTACAATTGTCACCAAGGTCGCCAGATTACTAAATTGCATTTTGCTGCACTCCCTCTCTCTGCTGTCATCTCCGGTGCTAACTGCTAACCCCAAAAGCTATGCAGACGCTACTCTTTCCGGCTGCGGCGGCGGCGTTGCCCCGGTCACAGCCTCAGCTACGCCGCGTGATCAATCATTCATACTCTATCTCCTCTTTCTCCCCCCTTCAGAACCTTGTTTCCAACCTAAAACCCCACCAATCTAATCTCAAACCCTCCCAACTTCTTTCATCTAGAACCAGAGAATTGAAGCCACTTTTCAGCGCGTCAAATACTTATGCTTCCACTTCTCCAACTGATGACGAGGCTAAACTTGCTCAGGTATCATCGAGGATCTATATCATTCGTTCTTCTGTTTGATTAAATGCCAGAAACTGAAGAAGGTTTTAAAATTCTGTGTCAAATGTCAATGATGGGTAATTTGGCACAATTGCTGTAACTTGTAGTGGAAGCTTAAGGAAATATTTGAAATTGAGTCGCTATTGCGGAATCGGTGTCAGGAAGTTTTTGCTCACAAGCGTACATCGTTTGCTTTCAAGTGGTAAAAAATGTCTGCTTATCATCAAAGACAGCTCCAATTATTTGCGCGAACGGCGGGTGGATTAGTTCATTTTCTATTGGATCTTCATTTTCATACTGGATCATCTAGCTGAAGCTGAACCGTAATAGCATTTGGTATCTAGACTTAATCGATTTTTTGGTGTAGCTGCATTGTCAGGAAAAATGGTGCTAATTGGTTGATTGGTAGTTGAGAAGGATAAGGTAGAATAGAAAGGAAAGGTGAGCGGAGAAATGCGGTTACCAGTTTCATGATACTAAGTTTGTAACAGCTCTGACGATGACATTTCACAAATTTGATCTATGTTCTCTCTAGTGTGTAGTCAATCCCCTGGTTGTTCTCCTCGCCAAATGTTATGCACTAAAATAAAATCACTTCGTTGTAACTTTCAAGCTGTAAATTGGTATTGAAGGACGTAATAGCTTGAAGAGAGTCAGGTTTGGATTCTGAAAACGTAATTGTACGTTTTAGGGGCCAATTTGAAGCTAAAAAGAATAACTATTTGTAATGTGGGTTTGATTTCTTGGTTGGACTGTGTATTATGCAGGTAGCTAAAAGACTGGAGAGCACTTCAAGGTATTTCAAGAGGTTGGGCAGTTTGGGCTTCTGGGGGCAGCTGGTATGCACTATTGTGTCAGCTGTGATTCTGTCATTTTCTGTCGTTATAACAGGAAAAGTATCATCCCCAGCTACGTTCTATGCTACCGGAGGTGGGATTGCAGCTGCATTCATTTCAGTCTTTTATTCATACGGTTATATTAAACTTTCTGAGGCTCTCCGAAGAACTGCTAAGGATCCCTCAAAGGTATTCCAATCATCCATTCCTCTTTCAATTTCCTTGGCTTAATCAGTGACCGAGTATGAAAATAAGGACTTGATAGTTGATTCACATTTGACTTGAAGATGACTGATATATTTGGATGATATATGCATATTGTTTATATATGATATTTTTTGCATTTTGTGGTTGGATTGAATATAAAGAGTAAGGATTAATAGCTTCTAGTGTGAAATGAAATCTGCTAAAGCCTCTGGCTAATCTCATCGTCCAGGCCCCTCCCCGTACTGAAGTGGTGAAAGGTTTGAAAAATGGAATTGCACTGAATCTGCTCGGAATGGGTGCTGCCATTCTTGGCATGCAAGCAACTGTGGGTTTACTAGTTGCAAAGGCTCTCACTACCTCAGCTAGTCCTTTCTACCAAGGAATTTCTCCTGGTTACAGTCCTGTTCTTGCATTGGACGTCTTCCTAGTTCAGGTAAAAATCTCGGTTCTATCGTAAAAAAATGCAACATTGATTTGATTCATATTTAATCCGATGGTTGTTTTTATTACGAGTATTTCCATTCCTATTCCAGGCATCAGCAAATACGATCCTATCTCACTTCTTAGGGCTCGTTTGTTCATTGGAGCTGTTGCGCTCAATCACCACTGTGCCAACAGACGGAACTCCCGTACCACGAGCTGCATGATGGAGCAATTTTGGTTCATTAGAATTTTGGAATGTCATTTAGTAAGTGTAAGAACGTTAATTGATGTAAGTACAAACTTTTTGATTTCCCAATCATGGGTGGCTGCATTCTCTTCGTATAAAACTCAGTTTCTTGTGTCTGAAGAAACAATAAAATTTCTTTACTCTGTTTTGATGATAAAGCCTAAAGGGATAACTCTCTTAAATCTGTTGCTTGAAAGCATTACATAGAGCAAAGTTGAGGAATCTCTTAAATCTGTTGCTAGAAAATATTACATAGAACAAAGTTGAGGAATCCTAGTACTCATGTACTCAGCTTATGGTTATTCATTGCCTTCATCAGAATTGTCTCCATCAGAATCAGAGGAGTCTACTTTTGGATTCTCAACTCCTCCACCATCAGAAGATGTCACTTTGGTCTTCTTCTTCTCCCTCTTCTTCTGCTTCTTTTTTTGGCGCTTGAGACGCTTTTTCTCAGTTCGCTCCTCTGTTGCCTTGAGCCTTTCCTCTCTTCTTTGAATGAACTCTGCCATCTCTTTCCGTTTCTGGTAATCTGCATCCATTCTTGAAAGACGGTCTTGCTCTTTCCGTCTCATTTGTCGGTACTGTTACATAGCATGGTAAGATAAGAACAGGCAGAAATGAATGAAAGAAGCAACAAGAAAAACAGAAAGTTTCCACTTTCCAGAGGTTGAATTCATCATTAATGACTGATTTGCAATGCATCTGCATCGAGTTTGCCCCTCCAATACCCTAGAACTACTATGAAAACTATAATCTGTAGATCAAACATATTTCACCATCTCGATACAAAGATCTGAGCTGCACATTTTTCAACTTGAAAAATGTCAGCAAGCTTTTATTCCAGAATATATCAACTTGTTCTCCAACTTCCAGTAGATTGCAACAAGTCAACAACGAAGTTTGCAAATCTCTGCATCTAGCTGATGCTTAATGACTAGAAATAACCTATTCACTAGGTATAAACCTTAGATGATCAACGAAGAGCTGTTAATTTCTCTTTTACCAAATCGTTTCCATTTCCATTGAACCAATGTCAAATGTTACTTCATTTGAACACTTGCCTCATCGGTTCAAACATCCATCAGTGTGAAGAACTATTAGAAAACCAATGGGGAATTTGTTTAATTGTCTCGATCAGGTACGCTAATTCACATGCGGAGCAGAAATTGATAAGAATATGTGATTTTGGCAAATTCAGTGGCCAAGTTGTGTAATTTGTCTCGATCAGCTAAACCTTTCAGATGAATATCAAGCAATGAACGGAAGAGAAATCGATAACAAAACGTAATTTTGGCAAATCAATGGCAACGTTGTTTAATTTGACTCGATCAGTTAAACCAATTTACACGAATATACCAAACTGGAGCATGAATAGAACAGAAAAAACGATTTCTAATTTTAAAGTACCTACCTGGTGGAAGTCACCGGAGCCAGAACCAGCAGAACTGCCGGAAGTGTTGCTAACACGAACAGGTACGTTTTCGAGTATACGACGGAGCTTAATCTCCAAATCCTCCTCCTCCTCCTTAAACTGCGGCGGAGTGTACTCCACGAGAGCATTGGACGAACCTCCGGACGGCGGCCTCGGCGGAAGCGCCAGTTTCCCTGGCTCCGCTACCGGAACCATCTGCAGGTTCGAATCTCTAGGTATTCCTGTTGACATCGTCAGATTGAAGTTAAGCGTACAGATGGATGGAACAATCAAACTCGGTCGATCTAGGGCTCGTCTAGCCTATGTGAAATTGAAAGAGAAGAGACCACCGAGAATCAAATTCAGTTCATGTCTGGAGGTTTTCAGATGGAAGCAGAGGAACTATCATATTCATGCCCTAATTATGTCTGTGGAAAATATCGATTGGATCCTCGTATATTTAATATTACTCATTAGAGTCCTTGTAGTTTTAATTTTCTAAGTCCCATCAGTATTTTAAGTTTCAGGAGTAAAATTGATTTATTGTAAAAGTTAAGGACCACTAATTTACACGATCCGCTTAGAAGCTTAGAAGGAGCAACGAGCCGACCCGTGGCCCGTCGTCTGACTTCTGAGAAGGAGCTCTGAATTTCTTCGCAGATCTTCAGTCGAATCGAACAGGTTCCTATAGAAACCGAAGTTCAAATTTGGCCAAAGGAGAAGTAGAGAGATCGATCAATTGGGAGACTCGGATGTTGCCGACATCGTCGAGAGGACGGGCTTCGTCCTCAAGCTCTCGAGCTAACAACCCAATGTTCCTTCAGTACCTCCGGAGAATCGTCAAGGTTCGCTCTCTTGATTTTTGATCTAGTTGCTAAGTGATCTGGTCATTGTATGGGTAGAATCTTTCAACTCTACTGCCAATGACGGTGAATGTTGGTCTCATGATCAGCATTTTGCGTTGATTAACGTGAGTAAAATGGCCTAGCTCAATGATTTCTTTCGAAGTCTTGCTAGATGTGGTGTAATTTAGATGCACTTGTTGGCACCGTCTGCGGCTGTTTCTTAAGTGCTCTGATGGTTCTAAATTGAATTTGTCTTACGCACCCATCCAGGAGTTTAAAGAGTTCCAATTGTTTAAAGGTTAAATATTGTACATTACTAAAGCTTTTGGGCTCTGTGCATTTCGATTTGCTTCCTTCTTGTTAAGTTTCAATAAACTGTAGGTGAGCTCTCATCATGATGTCCTTAGAGAAACATGTCCTTAATCTTTTACCCTGCAAAAAAACAAAGGATCTTAGCATTGTAAATTGGTAGGAAGCTAATGTTCTTTGGTTGATTATCGTCTAGATTAACTGTTACAGTTGCTAAAGTAGTGGCATGTCATAAGAAGTTATTAGCAGGGAAAAATACATACTGATCATGTTATGGTGCTCAATAGTTGATAGCGAAGACGGTTAACACATGTCACTTTAGAAAGTGCATGGCTTGCTTGTATCTCCATGTTACTCGTCATTCACATTGCCAATTTTAATTGTGATTCGAGTTTCTGGTCAGCAGATTTTGGGGGTCATTTTATGCTGATTATTCTGATATGCCTGCTCATCTAACTCCACATATGACTTTTCTGATGAAGTCTTTATTTTATTTTTTAGTGGCAACAAATGGATATTGAGTACTCATTTTGGCAAATGTTTCATCTTTGCACATCGCCAAAAGTTGTGTAAGTGTATTTGGTTACCACGATCGATGTTTGAACCTCACTTTGTAAAAGTACAAAAGTTTACACTCATTAATTTGATTGCGCTATCCTGTATTTTCTTAAATCATGGCACAGATTCATTTGTATGTTACTGTAAGTTAAAAATCTTTTGAGTTTTGCTTTATGAATAGTCAACTTATTTATGTCCATCATGCATGTGGATGTGAGCACTGGATGCAGCTATCAGCATACTAAGTATCACAAGCGTAAGTCTATCCCGTACTTCCTGACTTTCTTTCATTTGGAATTGTGTTGATTGAAGAAACTGATGCTCTAAGACATTTTATTTGAAAAGGCTCTTGGAGTTATTGAGCTTTCTTCAGTTAATAAGCTGCCTCCTCATAGTTTCCATGTGAGTGCTTACTAGGGTCTTGGTGCCCCTCAAAGGGGAAGACACAGCAATATGTTGGATAAACTTTTGTTTTGTCTATAGCTTGTTTTCATTTCTGGTTCTCGTGCTGCATTTTAATTGCAAATATGTATTATTCCATTGTAGACATTCTGAACCTAGTCTATATTAAGGGAATTTATTGCTCTTGGCAGATACCTAAAATCGAGCCTTATTCTGTCTTTTATCCTTTTCATTTCAGAGACTAAGAATCAATGGGCACGTGATGATCCTGCTTTTGTCGTGATCTGCAGCATTCTTATGGTTGTTGCATCGGTAGCTTATTGTGCTGCGTAAGTAGCTTGTGTCTGTTATCTATCTAATTAGTAAGAAAAAAAATTCAAAGTTGTTGTTAGGATATAAACATTCCTTATGTTGATAAATCATAATACTACACACTCAGCATAGATTTTACAGCTTCGATCGTAGAAGGTAGGGTACTGTATTTGCAAGTAACTGTATTGCCAAATTTGCCCATTTTATAATTCTAAAACAGTAAAACTTTCATCCGTTTCGTTTTGTAACTTTTATGTTATTCAAATATCTTGGTGAATGAATTAGAGGCATTGTTATGAAGGACTTAATAAGTAGTGTGGCCTGTCTTTATAGCAGCATTAGGGTGGCATATAGGAGGAGATGCAGATGCTTTCTGCCTCCATACACAAACTATATGATGCAGCTGAGCAAAGTGAAGGGATTTTCAGTTACTTATTTTCATACAAAGCTATGTATCTTTTGTGAGAACTTCCATGGACCATTTCTCAATTTAGTGTGGATATCGTATTTCAATCCTCTGGTTCGTCTGGCTGTGCTTCTGATTTTGTTCTTTCTGTTGACCAGCTATGACCATAGTGCTGCCCATGCTGTAGCCGTAATCTTATCGGTGTTATTTACACATTTCTTGCTAGTTGCAGTGATACTGGCTACACTTTGTTGGTAAGAGACTTTTTCGGTCTCTTTATGTTTTTCTCTTACATAAATGCAGATGTATTTACCTTTATTTGTCTACTGCTTCAGAGCAGACAAATGGAAGAATATGAGGAGACAACATAAATAGGCTTTACTGTCTTGTTTAGTGTCATAATTTATGTATTCTTGCAATTCCTGCAGGTTTCTGACAAACAGTTACCTTCGAGAGGAGGTTCAAAATAGTCATGTGGTTGAGCAACGTGTTGAGTGGCAAGTCTTCGACCTTCTTTCTGCTTGATTGTACTTCTTTCTAATAAAAGAAGCACATAACCTAGCCAACAATTGATATGACTAAATAAAGTACTTAAGAAAGCTGGTTGCATTTCATCACTTGATATTTATCAAGCACACATACTTTTGTTGCTTTACGAAGATCCTAAGTCTTAGGGTTCCCAGTCCATTTATGTCTGAACTTTCTTGCTTACATCTAACCATCTTCTCTCACTTTGAAGGCTGTATGCATTTGATGTGCACTGCAACTCGTTCTTCCCAGTTTTTGTCCTGCTTTATGGTAATCTAAGTTATTTATACATGTACAGTAATATGAGATTCCTCCTGATTTTTTTATCATGAATAAGCTGATTGTTTTGTGGTGTTATTGTGGCAGTGATACATTATTTCCTATCTCCTCTTCTGATTGCCCACGGTTTTATTCCCGTATTGCTGTCAAATCTGCTCTTCATGGTCGCAGCAACATATTACCATTACCTCAGCTTTTTAGGCTATGATGGTAAGTTACTGTGTCTTTCCTCCTAAACATTGTCACAACAAGTGATTTCATTGAGGACTTTATGTTTGTGGATATTAATTTTGCAGTGCTTCCATTTCTTGAGAGAACCACTTTCTTCCTCTACCCAATCGGAGCTGTGATTGTCCTCTCTCCCATTTGTAAGTTAAGTTGTTCTTTTTCATTGCATATCATATGCTTTTTCAGGTTCGTAATGAATCTGTTTGTGCAGTAACATTGAGCGGCTTCAACCCCTCAAGATACCTGATGAACATCTACTTCAGCCAAAGACCATAACCTGGTATTTTGACTGCCCTGTCCAAATTTCTACCCAAACTGTCTATAAGCTAAGCAGTCTTGTGAGTTGGTCTCCAAAATTCGAATCTTGAAATGAAAAACTTCAAAATACAATGCCAAACTGATTGTGCTTGAATTGGGTCTCAATCAAAGAGTATAGTCTTTATTCTCATCTAGATCACCCGAATCAGAACTAAATTGTAACTATTTTAAGATTTTAGGGTTATTTTGCAGTTAGATTTGGATGGGAATAGTATTGGGATTCAGGCAAAAGACAATTTTGAAAATACTTTAAATCAAATGAAAAAGAACATATATATATATATTTAAGAGGGAGGAATGCCAGTGTTTCTGTAGAGTTATTATAGAGGTGTGGTATCTGTTGGATTTTTTTAAAGAATCTTAATAATAATAAAATAAATTGTGTGTAACTTAAGTAGAATTAGATATATATAATATTGAAAAGATGAACGCATCACTGAAAAATGTTAATTATCAAAAAATCAAACTGAACTTAGAGGAAAAATTAAAGAGCAAATTGAATATTTTTTTTACAAACAAATTAAACTTTTTAAATTGATCAATCAATAAACATACATCAAATTTTCATTATGTTTGAATGAAATTTTTCATGTTTTACGGATTTATTAAAGTCAACCTTAGTTGAATTATTATAAGGTGAGTTATTAAGTCAACTTTACTGACTATTATAAGGTGAGTTATTACGGATTTACAGATTTTTTTTTCTCTTTACTTTAAAGTAAAGTAAAAAAAAAATTATTAAGTCAACATTTGTTGAATTATTATAAGAAAAGTGTATTACAACTTAATAATTTTCTCAAACATCGAAAAATCTGTTTAAACATAATAAAAATTTGAAATAAGTTTATTGATAGCTCAATTTTTAAATTTTAATTTGTTTGAAAAAATCCGGTTTGTAAACCTACTGAAAATTTAGAGCTTATGATGCAAACTGAGGGTACCCTGCAATTTCTGAAGATTGAGAGACGCTTAGATTATTGAAAGACAGCAACAATTACACTTCACACCATCCATCTGATTATTGAATGTCATAACATAACCATCACATAAAATTAAAAAGCAGATTACTTCATCTTGGCATCGCGCATTGCTCGAACCCTAGTAGGCAGACCGTAAAGCCGAATAAACCCAGCAGCATCCGCCTGATCATAGATATCCCCACTCTCAAACGACGAAATATCCTGTCGGTAAAGACTAAACGGACTTGTCCTGCTCGTAACGCTCACAGAACCCTTGTACAGCTTAAGGGTCACCGAACCGGTTGTGGTTGCCGTTATGCTTTCCATGAAGGCATCAATCGCTTCCCTGAGCGGGTCAAACCACCTTCCGGCATACACCAACTCGGCATACTTGAGGGCATTTTGGTCTTTCAACTGAATGGTCTCACGGTCCAGGGTAAGGGACTCGAGCTCCCTGACGGCAGCGAATAGGATTGTGCCACCTGGGGTCTCGTAAACCCCACGACTCTTCATTCCCACAAGACGGTTTTCAACTAGGTCAACTCGGCCTATTCCATGCTTTCCTCCAATGTCGTTCAGCTCGGCGAGGAGGGAAGCAGGGGAGAGAGTCTTTCCGTTAAGGGATACAGGAAGACCGGATACAATCCCGATTTCAACGTATCTGGAGAATCAAAATAAAAAGTTAGAAAATGAGAGCGGAAATTTAAAAATGCGGGGAGGATGGATACTGACTCGGGGTCGTTTGGTGCGTCTTCTGGATCGTTCGACATCATGTACATATCTTTCTTTGGTTCATTAGCAGGGTCTTCCAAAATATCTCCCTGCAAAAGATTATAAGTTTGCTCTTTTTGTTTCTGAAAATTAGGGGATAAAAATGAATGGTTGGACCGAATTCCCGACAAGACCGGTCCGACTAGAACCGAGACCGAACGGACGTATTTTTTTCTTCAAGGTCAGGCTCTGTCTAAGTTTTTCTCTCCAAAAAACCGACTAAGACCAGACCGGACCGACATTGAAGAATATATCTCTCGAAACACTAATAATTCATGACCTTGAAGCATTCAACCTTTGGATCGGTTCCATAAGGGAAGTTCGATGGAAGACGAGAAACGAGAAACGAGCGGGTTAAATACCAAAACTTAAAAAACAAAAATTGTACGAAATTTGCTGTAAAAAAAATTAAAAAATTGTCTGAATGAAATGAAGACAAGCAAAGCTACAAAGTAGGGTGCTCAGGAATATGGCTGGTGGGGCTGAATGAGGAGAGAAGACCAACGTAAATTATTAAATGTTAAATTTTAATAAAACTTGGTCTGGGCCGTCCTTAATCGAACTTTTCGGAAGAAAAAAAAATTCAAGACCGAGCCCGACCTTAGAGAAAAATAAAAACGTCCGCTCGGTCTAGGTCTTAATTGGATCGGTCTCAAGCCGGTTTTGTCGGGATTTTTGTCCAGACAGTCTTTTTTGCTCACGCCTACATCAAACAACCCCGCTAACCAATGAATGAGAAGATATGCATAAAGGAATATTGACTTACCTCATGGCTTAGATGCCACAAGTTTCTATCTCTGCTGTAGATGGATTTCTTGGTCACTGGCACGGGCACGTTGTGCTTCTTTGCATATTCAATGGCATCTTCTCTACCTTGGATATCCCATTCCCTCCAGGGTACCACGACTTTAAGTTCGGGATTCAAAGCAAAGAAGGCCAACTCAAACCGAACCTGTGGAGTGAATACTAATCGGGTTACTCTGTATCAAGAATGAACACTCGGCACTGAACAGAAAATAATTCTAATACCTGATCATTTCCTTTTCCTGTGCAGCCATGAGATACAGCATCTGCTCCAACTTCATTTGCAACATCCACCATTGCCTATGTGTATCACATATCCATCATCATCTTCCATCGTTTGTTTCTTTTTTAAAAAAAATTCCGGCATTGGAATTTACCTTTGCAATGACAGGACGAGCCATAGAAGTACCCAATAAGTATTTCCTCTCATAAACAGCACCAGCTCGTAAACATGGGTAGATATAATCCTTCACAAATTCCTCCCTCAAGTCCTTCACCACCAATTGGCATGCGCCACTTGCTTTTGCCTTTGCTTCCAGACCCTCAAGCTCGGTTATGCCCTATGGAAGTAAGAACTTGGGATTAGCAACAGCTAAACAAGAAGTTTAAAAATCACTGCAAGAAGGAAAAATCACTGCAAGTTTGTTTCTTTAGGATTTTAATGCAGATCATACTTGTCCAACATCAGCAGTGAAGCAAACGACCTCACATCCATAGTTTTCCCTGCATTAGGAGATAAAACAGCAGTCCCATGAGAAAACAAGAAAATCAAACACAAACAATGGAAAAAAAATCCATTATAAATTCAATTTTAACCAAATGGATTGCAAATTATATAGTGGTGAAGTTTATGCTAGCAGGAATATACAGTATGAAGCACAATTCAGATTCAAAGTTATTACATTGTATACAAATTCAATGAAGAAGGAGATAATATACCTCAACCATGGAACAATGACAGATGTGTCCAAGCCACCACTGTAGGCTAGAACAACTTTATTCAGCTTCCCACGAAGACCTTGTGCCTTCTCCTTCTCAGTTGATGCTACGATTCGATTAGCACAAGATGCTAAAAGACAAAGAGAGCATATCTCGTAAATCATCATTTTTTTTTAATGATACTTCAGAATAAGAACATGGGTGCTTTATATAACGTACCTTTAACTCCAGTGGTGAGCCTATTGCAATTTAAACCACTAGCTTTCGAACCAACCTGTGATCAAGCAATTAAATCTATTAAATTAACAATCACAGATCAAAGAAATTTCAGCTTCATTTATATATACTTTGAAGTTGATCTAATTTATTCATTTGATGAATTACATTGTGTAGAAATTTTCCAATTATCTTACAGAACTCAGGATAGACCATTTTAACAGACTATTAATCAATTACCATTTGTACAGAGGTTCGGTTTGTCAAGCAGCTTAACCTATCCTGGCCCAGCATGCCATCTGTTTTGCCAGAATGACATGAAAAACGAAAATCAGTTAAAGCAAACAAATTTCACAAAACCCAGATACGAATTAGCTCAAAGATCATTAATCTGGCATAAATTTATCAAAATAAAGCCCAAGTTTCAGTTTTGCGAACGGATTTGAGTCTAACTGCATGTAGTGTAAATGAACATTACCTCTCTGTGGAGCAGAGAATACTGCTTTGTCGGATAAATTTGAAGTCATTGCCTGCCATTGAGCCATTGTCTCAGCCTCTGTGGGTGCCTCTCCCTCAGTCTCCTTCTTCATACCCGACGGAAGCGAATTTACCCTAGTGTCAGAAGATATACAGATCCCTGTTTACTGTTAAGACACTAGGGTTTTTGTATTTTTCCCTATTTTGTCTCTAATCATTGATTGGGAAGGAAAGAAATTTTATCCTGACTTGTAAAAAGTGATAGTTAGTCCTTCTCCTTTGTAATTGTGTAGAATGGTTCCCTTTCTTATAAAAGGAATTTTCCTTTTATTTGGTTTAGCTTTTCATTTATATTTATTAATTATTAAATAAAATGGAATATATATATATATATTTGTGTATCAACTATCAAACATCTTCCATAATTGACAAAATAAAATAAAATTCTCCTATCATCCATTACTAGCCATATATATGCTGAAATATCAAATCAAATATTGGACAGTGGATAGTGCCTTTTTATCATCAATGACTTTCCTTAAAAGGGTAGAAAGTAAAAAACATAAAAAATAAAAAATAGTTGACATTTAACGCATTATAATTGGTTTATAGTAAATATAGGGATAAGGATAATAATTGATTTAGGAAATAGTTGACATATGAAGCATTACAATTTTTGTACATGTGTTAGTATGGATAAGTTTTACCTGTATTTTCAAATTCAAAATACAAAAAATAATACAATTATTAAACAGATTGCACTTTAAACGCATGATAATACGATTAATATTTTGAACAAAATAAAAAGGTTTCAACTTAAAATAAAAATGCATTATTTAAAAATAGATTTCTTAAAAAACTCCATTTTTAAGGTGTCGAAGTGATATTTTTAAACCTTAAAACAAACAAAGAAAAGGAGAAACAACCATTCTTTTCTTATTATATCACTTGTGGTCATTACAAACGCCAAGTTTTCGACAAACAAGACATTGCATTAAATTTGGGGGAAAAAAAACATGCAAATAAAACATGGAAGAACATTTCAGAGTTATACATAATTAGTGTGTCGTGTCGGGTTGATTTGTTTATTTTTGATCGAAGTGCTCGCCAACTACTCGAGCTTGCTTCCCGCAACATCCACAACGAAACGGTACCGTACGTCATTCTTCTCGAGCCTTTCGAATGCAGTATTGATGTAATCCATCTTCACCACTTCGATTTGAGACTTCAAACCCTTTTCTTGGCAGAACTCAAGCATCTCCTCCGTCTCCTTCACGCTGCCGATGAAGCTTCCGGTTATGGACTTCCTCCCTTTGAAAAAGAAACACTAATTTAACACTCATATATAATTAAACGTTATATATATATATATATTGTTGGGTATCAATCCGCATAATTTTGGACCGACCCAATTCAGAGGTACAGGTGGCGCCGCATTGCTACACTCAGTGAGCACATCCCGACCTAAAGACTCATCATCCTACAGTGCAGCTACGACACTTAAGTAGAGGTGCACCAAAACCATCACTGAAGGTCACCACCCTAGAGGCGCGCCACTGGGAAACATTCCTCAGATTCCTTCCTACAACATAAACTAAGCACAAGGCTCGAGACCAGACATGAGGGCATGAGGAACAACGACACTAGGAACAAAGGACCAGAGGCATGGAGCACAAAGACACTAGCCACGGGACACAGAGACACGGGGCACAAATGCATTAAGCACATGACACTAGATAGCACAAAACTCAAGGCATAAACACGATCACTTAACCATGCGACACATGGAATGACCATGGTCGGGATTAACTAATCAACCCAAATAAGGGGGTGAGAGTTATAAATATCATTACCCATCTCCATTCTAAGACTAATATCATACTACACACCCTAACTCCCATATACTCTCTACTCTCCTATAAACGAACATCTGACTGACTTAATTATCGGAGGAAAACAACGGGAACTCTCAGATTTTTCTTATGTGCAGGTTATTAGAGCAGAAAAGAGACCGACTCGGAACACTCCGAATCGAGTCCTACCGAAAAACGTTATCCAACATATGTAATGTATATATCATACCGAGCATGACCATAGGAGTGACAAATTGCAGAGGTGTGTTGATAACACCCATCAAAATGAGCTTTCCATCGAGCTTCAACAGGGCTAGGTATGGCTCCAGAGGGTGGAACACAGGCACCGTGTCGATGACGTAGTCCAGGGAATCACCAGCTGCCTTCATGGATTCTTCATCGGAGCTCACTAGGTACTCATCGGCGCCGAGGTCCCCAAGGGCCTCCTGCTTCTTCTTGTCGGAAGAGCTTATCACTGTCACATGGTGGCCCATGGCCTTGGCTATCTTCACTCCCATGTGTCCAACGCCTCCAAGACCTAGAATGCCACCGCGTAGCCCTGGCTGGGTCAGACCAAAGTGAGTAAGAGGGCTGTAGACCGTCACCCCCGCACATAGCAGCGGCGCCACTTGCTCGGGTTCCATCCCGTCGGGAATCTTCACCACAAACCTAGAAATAGTAGCTAGATTGTATTAAAGAATCATGAACAACGTACGTGTTTAACGTGTTAGATTTTTTTAACTTACTTTGAATCTACTACCATTTCACGTGCAAATCCCCCTTGTGTAGGTTTCCCATCTGTATAAACATCGTTATAATTCCATATCTTCTTGTTGCAGTACTGCTCCTTCTCCGACTTGCAAGGACTGCAGTTCTGGCAACTCCCGACCACGATCCCGACACCCACCTTTTCTCCGACCTTAAACTTTGTCACCTCTGTCCCCAACTCAACCACCTCTCCAACCACTTCATGGCTGCAAATAGACATTATAACATATATATTCGTCAATTTCAATTACCTACCTATACCTATAGGCTATATCGATATGAATGTCAACTGATTCTATACCCAGGAACCATAGGGTAGTGGGACATCCCGAGATCGTTCTTTGCCTGGTGAATGTCTGTGTGACAGATACCGCAGCTTATAACCTTGATGTAGACATCTGTGGGGCCTGTGTTCCTGAAAAACACCATTTTTGTTTCATATTATGAACAAGTTTTGATACGACACGATTAAACGATCTGTAATTTACACGTTTAGACACGACACGATTACTAAGCGTGTCTAAAAAACTCTTATGCGTTTAAACACGATTAATAATTGTGTCTAAACATATTTAACATGCAAATACACGACAAACACACGTTAATCGTGTCTAATTAGAATTGATTATTAAAAAACCACTCAAATTTTAGTATACGTAGAATTTTTTAATTTATTATTATTTATAATTTCATGTTCAATATTTAATCAAATAACCAAAATTTGAGTACTACTTTTTTGTAATTAGTCATTTTCTGAATAAGGTAATTTCTATAAATTCTCAATGTTTAAATATTGAAATACCCACTTATTTTTTAATATTGAACTTTAAAGACCTTACTTTGTATATATGAATTTGTGTACATATTTGCTTTAAAGTGTATATGAGTTTGACCTTAACGGATCTCGTGTCTAAACAACTGTATACGTTTAGACACGAGACTTGTTTAGACACGTTTAAGATTTATCCGTTTAGACACGAGATATGTTTAGAGACGACACGGCACGACACGATTGTCACCCATATCTGCAACAAATAAATATATATAATAGAAATACCTGAGGGTGTAAGTATAAGGGGAGAGAACCCCAGTTGCATCAGTTGCTGCCCATCCTACAGTCGTCTTCTCCGTTTCAAGGCTGCCCATACTTCAAAACGTGAGAGAGAAGAAAGAGAGATTTCTGGGCAGAGAGATAGACGATGAGAAGATTGAACAGTGGGCTATATATATATATATATATGAAGTGGGTGACATCGACGTCTCACCACAAATAGTGGCCCATCGTGGCGGTAGGTGGAGGCGCGTTTAATTTGGTAATTTATAAGATGTATTACCCAAAATATACATAGTATGAAAAATAAAAGAAATGGTGTGTTATTACGTTTTGTTTGGTATGTATATAAATTATAAAAACAATCTAATGTAGTAATTAAATGACAATAAAATAGCATAGCAAATTTCTGTTTATAGCATGGGGATATAATTAAATTCAATTCAATTTATGAGTATTTTCCAATGTCATTAATGGGTATATTTAAGATAAAAAAATATTTAAAACAAATTTAATGTAACATTTATATCTGAAATAAATAATAATATTCACTACGATTGAATACCATTTTTTCATCAATAACTTAAAATGTTATTCCGAAAAAGTTGATGAATGAATAAACTGAATTTAAAATCGAGATGCGACTTGTACATGAGTTTCTAAACCCCATACTCTCTTATAACTTATCGACGAGATTATTACCCATAAATAATTTGTTTCTAGTTGAATAAAGTTCCGAATTTGGACAATTTTTTTTTTGGTCAACAGAAAAAAAAATGTTTGCCACAAATATTAAATATTGCAAGGTCAAATGAAATATTTTAATGTTTGATGAAATGAAAACATGGCTTAGTTTAATTATCAGCGTCAAAGTCAAAGACTTGGAGTTGGTAAGGAGTTGGTATCGCAGTAGGTAGACACGACAGTTAGAATGAACAATAATCTCATTTGTCTATTTATATATATATATATATATATTCGTATATAGTAATTTTAAATGTATACGTAATGTCTTTAACTTATAAGTTCGTAATTATGAGACAGTTGAATAAGATATACGTCTTATATATCACCTGGTATTATAATTAAAACCGATGGTAAAAAATCTTAAAGGTCAAGGTAACTGTTACTAAGGATGTAATACACCTAAAGAGGTTAGGACAATGGCTAATTAAAAAGGGTAAAATACGACATTGCTCTTAAATTTTACGTTGATTTTGAAATTTTCTATTAAAGTTTAAAGTATCGCCTAATGTTTAAAAATGATTAAAAAATTTCCCTTACCGATGTTATTTTAGGGGAAATTTTTCATTATTTTCAAACATTAGAAAAATTTTAAACTTTAAGGAGGAATTTTAAAATCGGCGTAAACTTTAGGGGGCAATGTTGTATTTAACCCAATTAAAAATAAATTGAATTATTAACTATTTATGACAAAAAAAAATGCAACAATCTTAAAATTATCAATAACGGGCTGTAGTAGGGCCCATAACCAAGAAGTTGGGCCTTTTGTCTTTCATCATGGAAGCCCACATAATTCAATTTCCATTTTTTGTGGATACCTATTTACTGGGCCAAATGAAAATGAAAAGCCCAATAGTTAATCGTTTAATGTCCTTTCCTAGAAATTAAAAATAATTATTAAGGTAGAATAATGTCGCTGGAGAAACTTTTACTTTTACTCAATCGATCCACTTCGATTTCTTCAATAACTGGTTGTCCTGATTTTGCAGATTTCTGGGAGTTGACTATATATACTTTGGAAAAGAAACAACTGTAATCGGGTGTGCACAAATATTATATTTATATATATATATATATATATATATATAATAATAACAAATATTCAGATTAGAAAATATACTGTGTACTATTGATAATGGATTGAGTTTGTTCTAAACAATATAGAAAGTCAACTCTTTCTTTCACCTTCATTTTCATGAAAATGAGGCCTTTTAAAAATAGTTATGAGATTTTTATATACAATAATATAATATTTTTCCAAGTTGAATTTGGAAAAAATAAAAAAAGTTCGGAATAAGTAAATGTAGTCTTTAGTACTTTTTTGGATATGTAATTTTAAACTTAAAAATTATAATACTTTTTAAGTCTTAATATTTAGCTCTATGATTTTTTTTAATTGTTTATATTTGTTGTATTTGATGTACTCTTAAACTTAAGATCATTTCGAAATTTGAACTTGTGTGCTCTAATATTATGTGAAACTTACTAAATTCTGAACCAACTGGTTTATAATTTCAGATTTGTGAGTGAATAACTTCGGTATAATGTTAAGCTACATTCAGTACGTATACTCTTAAACTTAATATGTTTCATCAAGTAATATAAATGGAAATATAAATGATCAATAAAGATGAATAACATAATTCAACAATAAAAAAACACACATTGCAAATGGTAAAAAAAAAAAACTATTACACCTTCATCAGTTACCTAAAATGCAGTGAATAAGGACGACCAACATTAAGGTGATACACACCATGTTTCTATTCATGCAACCTTAAAAAAAACATGTAATTTTACAGTAATTTCGGCTGACATAGACGAAAGGTGCAAAAGATAAACCCTAGTATTACAAATATATTGCCATATCAACAAGCTAGCTTAACGTATGATTAGTGCCCATTTCCTGGGCTTGGCCCTGACCTCCTAGACCATTGGATGGACTTGGTGCTGACGTAAGTGTGCCCTGGACCACCATGGCTCGGACCAGATTTGGCTAAGCTCAGGAACCGTTTCTTCCTCGTTATGCCTTCGTTTACTGAGCCTAGTTCAGGTGGGTTCACTGTGTTTAGGGCTCGAGCTTGAACTACGATATGCTTGCTTGAGATCAAGAGAAAGATGAGGAAACCAAGAGGTGATGGATTAATGGACAGTTTTTGCTTAGCCACTGCCATTGCTGAGAAACAAAGAGATTAGGGTTTCCTGAAAAAAGAAAACCAAGAAGATTGACAATGGCGATATGAGCAGCAGCAATGGAGTCTGTTCATATATATATATAGATATAGTAGCAGTAGCCGCCACTAGGAGGGTTGCTTCTTCTGAAATATAATCCAGCAGGAAAAAGAAAGATTCCGTTTTTAACTAAAATAAATAAAATATCGACAGGGAGAATTTTAACATTTACGTTTAATTTCGGTCTAAAATTACTGCGAAATTGTGAGTATAATATATTATTCTGTGTATTTCGTTACTGTATTCATACGCCTATGTAGCGGTCATATGTATACGACTTTGTGCACGTAATTCATGGAGCAATTAATGTGGTTTATCAAGAATTTAAGTATGTATGAAGATTATGTAATGATTTTTGTGGAAAATAAGATTAGTATATATAATTAGGCATCTTTTCATTTTAGTTTTTAAATACAAAGTACCCTATTATTAAAACTAGAACTGATCTGATTCTTATATTTTTTTTTGAATCCTACCCTAATACAAAACATCTTACCCGAGATGTCGATTCATATAATATTTTTTGATTCAAATAAATATTTTTCTCATCTCTAAATATATCTAACGTGGTAAATTTTTACTTAATGCCCCCATTGTTTACTATTAAATTCCATGTATGTTCATAATTTAATTCGCACAAGCCAATTCCTTCCCTTCCAATTTCCATTGCTTTCACTCAAGAGCAATTCACTGTTATGTTTCTTTTTAAGGGTAGGCTTGTTCATTTAAATCGGTTCGGCTGAACTGGTCTGGTTTCAAACCAATTCGGCCGAATTAGTATCAAAATCGGACTAGTGTTTTTAGGCTTCAAGTAGACCAATTCAAAATAGTATCAAAAATTTTGTTCGAATCGACTCGTTTTTTTATACTGGTTTATACTTAAATTTAAATCAAACAACTTTACACCTATATAATTTTAGAATCGGTTTGAAGCAAAATCAACTAAAATGGTATGAAATTAAACCAAACCTAGAGATGTCTTCAATAAACCAAACCTAGACATGTATTGGACTCTCGTATGTTGATGTTGGATTGGTTGTGGAACATATTTTCAGTCGGTTCAGTGTGTTTTTAGTCGGTTCAGTGTATTTTTTAGTTGGTTCAGTATTTTTTCAGCTGATTCATTGTGTTGGACATGATTTTCAGTCAGTTCAGTTTCTGTTTGAACCGGAATATTTTCTAACCAAAATTGTTATTAAAAAAAAAAAGATCAAACCAGTTCGAATTGGATCAAACTAGGCCATGTTTTTTTACATAAACTAGACCAATTTTTTAGAAACAGAAAAAGTACTGATTTTTTATAAATCAGCTCAGTTATGAACCAGTTTGGGGTCGAACCGGTTCATGAACGCCTATCTAAGGGAATGGAGAGTGTTAGGTAGGTAATAAATAAACCACTGCAACTTTTTTACTTCATTTATTTACGGAAAAATTCAAGCATTAATTCATATTTTCAATAGTAATTGAAAATTGTATTATTTTTTTTACTATATATATGTATTTCTACTTCTTTTTTTTTGGCCAATATGTATTTCTACTTGATATACATCATATACTCTTACTTATGAATGGGTCTTTTTTTTATGCATGTCTTGGTTCAAGGAATGTGTCTCCGTCAGTTCTGGCAGGAATCCCTTTCATTGCCTTTTCTAAATTCTAACCATTCAACAAAAAAAGGATAATTACATGATTACATATTGATTATAAAATAGTATCTGAATTATCGATTAAAAAAAATTATAATTTAATTGTTATAATATTATTACAATATTTAATGGAATGTCAAATTTAGTCCCCCAAAAGTTCTTTTAAATTTTAAAAAAGTATGATGATCGAAGTATGTCATGTTTTCACAATCTTTTTTTTGTTCCTTAATTCGTTTGGTCTCCTCAATTAGTATAGCTGCTTACCAAAGCACAGTTTTAATCTATAAGTTCGTTAAATATCACGATATGAAAACGATGACCATCCTTCTCCTCTCCTTGCATGTCTCCATCAATGTATAGAAGAACTTGCCATGACAATTCCTTTGAGGTGGCGGCACCTCAACACTTCAAACACTTGGAAAGAGTCAGATAGGAGGACTCTACGGTGGAGAACGAGCCCTAATTCCACTATAAAACCCTGCCTACCATGCAGAGACATTAATTCTTAAGAAACTCAAAAAGATCAGAGACAACAACATATAGATTGTCTCAAGAACAACAATGGCGACACAAGTGAAGGTTGTCTCCTTCTTCGTGCTTGGTCTCTTGCTGCTGTCTGCAAATGGTGGACATGGGAGGCTGCTGAAGGAGGAACAGAAGGAGTGTGCTTTGACCAGTTCAAGATTCCATGGTGGAGAAGATGTAAAGGGGGTTGGCTCTTTTGAGGTTGTCTTAAAAGAGCTGTCTCTCGAGGCAGTGAAGAACTCTGGACCAAGCCCAGGAGGTGGTGGGCACAGATTTGAGAAAGTGGATACACTTGGAGGAGTTAAGAAATCTGGACCAAGCCCAGGAGAAGGCCATTAATTTGACTTTTTATTTATTAATATTATCTCAATCAATTCTTATATACAAATGTGTCAAATATGTGGTATTATATTATTTCTATGGGTATGTAGTCTAGACTGCCATTTATTTTTGCACTAGGATACTAATTAATGTGAAACACTCACTATTGGATCACGATTTGACTCGGTTCGGTGTGTCCCAGCTCACCCACCTCTTTTCTGAGTTTAATGTCATATTGAATGCTCTCACTGTCCCTGCTACTCTTCTGCATTTACTTCCTTTAAACGAACATTCAACTTACTTGATTGTCGAAGGGGAAACAACGGAAACTCCCTGAGTTTTCCTTCCGTGCAGGTGATCGGAGTACCAAGAAGACCGACCTGGAATGTTTCGAACCGAGCCCTACCATAAAACGTGATCTAAGAATTTTTTTTTTGGCCAAATACTCGTTTCATTTGAAGAAATAAACGAGTAATAATTTTATACGTGATCTAAGAATGAGTATTCTAATTATACAGTAATAATTTTATATAATACTTTACGTGATCCAACAATGAGTATTCAAATATGATTAGTTATAAACAACAAAAAGTCGTTCTTTCATCTTGTCCCATGCATAACATCGTACGTGCTTTGACTTGCCTCTAAACAAACCTTCAAAACCCTCTTCTGTAACCGCACCTAACGGTCTCATAAATCACATAAAATAAACACAAACCTCTCTTCTTCACCGCATATATATTCTTCAGTCATTTGATCTTCTCCACAACATCACAAAAAGACTCAAGACATATATACATACACGTCTCTCTCTCTCTCTCTATCTAAGAAGAGGAAGAAAATGGGGTCGGAGTCGTCGCTAGTTCATCTGTTATTAGTCTCCTTCCCTGGCCAAGGCCATGTCAACCCACTGCTTCGGCTCGGGAAGAGGCTCGCTTCGAAGGGACTCCTTGTCACCTTCACCACACCTGAGAGTATCGGGAAGCAGATGAGGAAGGCTAGTAACCTCACGGACGAGCCCTCACCGATTGGTGATGGATTCATTAGGTAATGAATGTGTAGAGAGTCGTGGTATCACAAACCCTAATTATTACTTGATGACATACTGGTTATTGCATAGGTTTGAGTTCTTCGAAGATGGCTGGGACGAGGATGAGCCACGGCGTCAGGACCTGGATCAATACCTCCCTCAACTCGAGACGGTCGGGAAGGTCTTGATTCCTCAAATGATCGCAAAGAATGCGGAGCAAGGCCGCCCTGTCTCGTGCCTTATCAACAACCCTTTCATCCCTTGGGTCTCCGACGTTGCTGAGACCCTCGGGCTCCCGTCAGCCATGCTCTGGGTCCAATCTTGTGCTTGCTTTGCAGCCTACTACCACTACTACCACGGCCTGGTCCCCTTCCCTTCCGAAAACGCCATGGAAATCGATGTACAGTTACCTTGCATGCCACTCCTTAAGCATGATGAAGTCCCTAGCTTCTTGTACCCTACTACACCTTACCCTTTCCTTAGGAGGGCCATTTTAGGGCAATACAAGAACTTAGACAAGCCATTTTGCATACTAATGGATACTTTTCAAGAGCTCGAGCCTGAGATCATCGAGTTCATGTCAAAGATAAGTCCGATTAAGACTGTCGGACCACTCTTTAAGAACCCTAAGGCTCCGAATGCACAGGTTCGAGGGGATTTCATGAAAGCAGACGATGACTGCATCAGTTGGCTCGACAAGAAACCCGATTCTTCAGTCATTTACGTGTCGTTTGGAAGCGTCGTGTACTTGAAGCAAGACCAGTGGGACGAGATTGCTTACGGGTTGCTCAATTCGGAGGTGAATTTCATATGGGTGATGAAGCCACCGCATAAGGACTCAGGTTACACGGTCCTGACCCTGCCGGAGGGGTTCTTAGAGAAGGCTGGGGATAAAGGACTGGTGGTGCAGTGGAGTCCACAGGAGCAGGTCTTAGCCCACCCTGCCACCGCCGCCTTCGTGACACACTGCGGTTGGAACTCTTCCATGGAAGCCATCAGCTCCGGCGTTCCAGTGGTGGCGTTTCCACAGTGGGGCGACCAGGTCACCGACGCCAAATATTTGGTCGATGTTTTTAAGATCGGAGTGAGAATGTGCCGGGGAGAGGCGGAGGACAAGCTGATCACTAGGGACGTGGTGGAGAAATGCCTCCTCGAGGCCACGGTGGGGCCCATGGCAGGTGAGATGAAGCAGAACGCGCTTAAGTGGAAGGCAGCAGCGGAGGCTGCTGTTGGGGAGGGTGGATCCTCCGACCGGAACATGCAGGCTTTCGTGGACGAGGTGACGAGAAGGAGCGTTACCATTGTCAACGGTAAGTCAACGGCTCAAAAACTGGTGGATTTGGCCGATAAGGAAGAAGCTACATTGGATGATGTGGCGGAGAAGGTGGAAGCGAAGGCAAATGAAGAGTCGTGAAGAACAGTTGGCAAGCATTGATTATGTTTACTTTTGAATTCTCAATACGATGATGCAACTGAAAAGACAAAGTTGCCCTTAAAGTTTACAGTAATTACAAACATGGACTGCAAGATTTACATAAATAATAATACTTGTGATGTTAGCCTATACAGAGAACGTATATAGCACATATCATAAATCATTTACTTATCCAACCAGGACGTGCCGTGCTCAACAAGAAATCATCTCAACTGAAGGCTTGTTCAAGAACTCGACGACTGTCCCCACGACCTGAAAAACTCGATCATGTTCTCGTAAATGTCTTTCTTCGCCGTGAAGCCCAGGATGAAGTCTACGTGCCCGTAATTCTCGAGATACAGCAATTCGGGTTTCGACTGCAATTCCTCGAGCATTAGCTTCACATCTTCGATGTCTGATAAAGCATCATTGCCTCCGTAAGCCATCCACAAGGGTACGGTTTTTGGTATTAGGGTAAGGTCGAATTTCGGTGGTCTTGACTGTCCATAAACCCTCATGTTCTTCAGGATCCCGTAGTCAAATCTTGAAAATGTTCCCTTTCGGATCACTATAAAATATGTGTGCCCAGTGTATTAAGCAGAAGAGCATTTGCATAAATTCATCAAACTTAGAGTTAAATACCAAGGAGCTACCCGAACTTTGAAAATTCAAAACGGGCTACCTCAACTTTAAAGAAGGTGCAAATAGCTACCTATCTCCAATTTCTGACGAATTTCCGATAATTTTCCAACGACTTTTCGACGATAGTTGACGGAAAATTGGACGGAGGTAGCTATTTGCACCTTCTTCAAAGTTGAGGTAGCCTGTTTTGAATTTTCAAAGTTCGGGTAGCTCATTGCAAAACGTCCAAAGTTCAGATAACTACTTGGTATTTAACCCTTAAACTTAATACATAAATTTCATTTAAAAAGAAAAAAATCGATGAAGAGGCATACTTTGAAAAAGATGGCGTAAGTTCTTCATTGATGACGGATGAGGTTCATACTCGAGATAGAAGTCGACACGCGAATTATTGAAGCAGCAGTTTTTCCCTACAAGGGAATATGTAATTGCTTCTTAATGAGTTCATACTCGCTTTGTATAAAAGTATAATGTCCATATCACAAGACAAAACTTTACTTGGAATGCAAGTTACTATGAACAATGAAGTTAGACTTGCTAAATACGTGTAAAAACAGCAGCAATGAAGTTTAGTGGTACACATTGAGGAGAAACCTGTAATGGAAGTGAGCAAGTCATTGCATTCTATATGGCCATCACATATCATATCCATAAGGCGAACGTCAAAATCACTGAAACAGTTGCACAGAAGAAGAAAAAAAAGTAAACTTTCTGGAACATAACAAGTGTTGTGGAGTTGGAATAATTTAAACGAACCTTCTGAAGTTAAGCTGATGGATGCCCATTGCGACTAGCATCTGTCCAGGGAAAAGAAAAACGAAGAATTTACCTTTTGAAGAGTTAAGCTGACTTAACGAGAAAATTGGTGATGCTGCTTACCTGATCGAAATGTGTAAAAACCATTCTTTGAACAAGTGGAGCAGTAATATGCCCCAAGTATGATATTGGAGATAGAAGAGCAGCAGCTTCAACCATCTCTGCTATATCGGGTTGAGTTAATGCTGCCAAGGACATGATTGTCCCCTGAAAAGACCAGTGGAGTAGACATTAGTTGGCAAGCAAGGAAACAGAATAACAAGAAACAATCTTAACCTGGGAATGGCCAGCAATGAAAACTTTGGAGTTGGTTGATGAACTAATGAACTTAACCATCTCAGCTAGATCACACAATGCTAGCTCCTCCCAACTCCAATCCCAGAAGTCCTGGGGTAACAAATCAATGCATGCATCAAGCACAACATAGTAACATATAATGATGCTACCCTCAAATAATGCATTAGTTCCCCGACATGGGTTACAATACACGAGCATTCACCATGAGGGATCTAGTGAAATACAGAAAAATATGAAGAGACAGTTAGCCACTGATACAGTAGAATGTTAGTGATGGGATGGGATAGGATACACTTCTGTATTGATGGTTGCATAGTCCAACTATGTAAAGTCAGGATAATATGAAGGTTTAGGTGACCATTCGATTTTAAAAATACTACCTTATCTCTTGCAGAGAGTGAAATGTGCCCATGACTCCAGCGTGTTCCCCGCACATTACCAACCCAGACATCAAAGCCTTGATCGGCAAGAATAAAACCTAAAGATTGATCTGGAGAATCTAGAAACCAAGCATCACCTGCCTGTTAATCCCAAGTCAGAAACAGACCCGGAAAGGCTTGTATTGTTTCTGCATATGACTCTGAAATCAAGACTGATCCATCAACAAGCTTAATTTTTTTTCAACAAAATAAAGATAATGAGCTACAAGTATTTTAATTGGGAATGTATATGCAAATAAAACATGAATATGGTGGCTGGTTCACTAAGAATTGACACTTTCTACAAGTTCATATTACCAATCAAGGAGTCTGTAAGGATAAGCTAGTATGAATAAGAAACTGCCATCTATGACTTTTAAAAATGAATCTGCCATCTTACTTCAATCTATTTCCATCTTAAGTAAACACATCAAACTGATTTTTGGCTCTATAAAACATAAAACTAAAAGCAACTGAAAGAAAAGTAAATCACCATGAACAGTCCATGCTGCAACAGGACTGGACGACCACGCTCTGATCCAGCAACTCTGTCACTGCTTGAGACACGGTGAATAGCCAACAAGAAACCATCTTTTGTTTGTATCTATCGAAAGAAAAATGGTATATTGGATTTAACTGAAAAATCATGCTTCAATGCAATAGAAAATAGAATTGTCCCCCAAGAATTTCGTCAAGTAGATTATCTTACACCTACAAAAAAAAAGTCAATCTTGAGGGAGAGATAGTACAGTATATTCAGTGCAGTCATAACCGGCGGGTTCAATAATCTCGTAGCAGAGAGACAGGGACTCCGGTCGGCGAGGAAGATTGAAGTTCCCATCAATGGCGTCTGTGGCGACGGTAGAAGGAGGGAGGAAGTAGCTCAACAGAACCACTACCGACGCCGTCGTCAGCATCGAAGGAGACATTTCTGGAGAGACGGAAATGGGAATTGAAATTTACCCTAAATCCAACGAATCCACGGCAGAGCCTGAGAATCATAGATTGTCTAATTCATACTCTAGCTGTCCATTATTGCTGTTGAGAACCGTGCGACCGAAGGAGACAGTTCCTTCTTCTTTAATCCTTATTATCCAATTACCCATTCGAGCTATGGCTGTAATTGAACCGAGCCGCGCCGCGCCGAGAATTAAAGTGCTTAAAGCTTAAACTTCATTCGACTTAAATTATGCTAGTCTGAATTATTCTGATAATTAAATTTCGGATAATTGTCAATAAAATAATTAAAGTTTAATGTGTTTTTTTTGGTAATTAACCCAATTGATACATAAAATTTATATGAATGTATAATTTACTAACTGTACCTTTTTTTTGCAACGTACTAAATTGAATTTG
Organism: Chamaenerion angustifolium; assembly: GCA_946814005.1. NCBI lineage: Eukaryota > Viridiplantae > Streptophyta > Magnoliopsida > Myrtales > Onagraceae > Chamaenerion > Chamaenerion angustifolium. The sequence goes on from OX328276.1 coordinate 677,788, forward strand.
AACTTTTGTAAAAAATAATTTAATAAAGTATTAATAGATTCAAATTCAATAGAAAATAAAATTCAAAATAATAAATATTGTCAAAATAAAATATAATCCCAAAATACTAACGGAAAATTATGCACCATATTTTAAAAATTATGCAAAACTGGTTTAGGGTGTCTTGCTAGGAGGATTATTTGGATTCCACGTTTTTTTTATGATTTTATGATTGACTGATGTTTTAGGTGAAACTTACATACACTAAATAAATTAAAATAATAGTTACTATTAAATTAGGACTTTGACTGCAAAGTAAGGAAAGTTTATTAGATATATCAAAACAAAATATTTATATTTAAATAAAAAAATAGTATAAAATTTATGTGTAATACTTAGTCAAATAAATTTACTTTTTGTCAAATTTACAACCAAAAATTTGACTGAAATTTGGTCAAAATTTATGTAATTAATGATTGTATTTAAGAAGCTAGTAGTACACTATTCACGTGTGCAGTAGTTTTGTTTTTCATGAGAATATAAGACCTCCTGTCCTGCTGCTTTATAACTCATCTTTTCTGCAGGAAAAGTACGTATTTTGAGAGAGAGATATGAGGGCCGCCGTGATCGGTGCAGGAATTAGTGGTCTGGTGGCGGCGGATGCATTGGCAGAGGCGGGAGTTGATGTGGTGGTTTATGAGAAGGAATACAACATTGGTGGGTGCCATGCAAAGACCCTTGCAATCGAAGGTGTTGGCATCGACCTTGGATTCATGCTCTTTAATAGGGTAAGAAGGCGGGTTGGTCATCAAACTATATCATGTTTATAGAATGCAAATGAGAATTCATGAATTTAATATACATAATTATAGTCATGTAGTATATGATGGTGTATGTTTAAAAAACAACCTGGTCTTAAACCTGAACGAACCTTTCGAAACTGTTTATGCCATTTTTTCCTGATTTTTTGATCTACTGTTTTGATTTACTCTAGTTGTGGATGTGAATGTGATTAACCAAATTCTTATTCTTATTTAAATAGTGATTAATTCATGCACTACAAGACTTAATTACCCTCCAAATATTGTTACAGGTGACCGATCCTAACATGATGGGTTTCTTTGAGAGGCTTGGAATTGAAATGGAGCCTTGTGACATGTCATTCTCAGTGAGCTTAGATGAAGGCAAAGGTTGTGAATGGAGCAACGATGGCCTTTTTGCACAGAAGAAGAATGTGTTGAATCCATACTTCTGGCAGATGGTCCGCGAAATTATCAAGTTTAAGGAAGATGTGATGAGGCAAGTCTAATCTTTCAACCAAACCAAATGATTGAATCTAAATCATGTGTTAGTATTTGAGATTGTATATATTTTCATTGTTTCAGCTACTTAGAACTATTTGAGAACAACCCGAACACTGATCGAAATGAAACCTTGGGCCAGTTTGTTAAATCACGGGGCTACTCTGAACTATTCCTAAAGGCTTATCTTGTAAGACTGTTGAAATTTTAACATTCAAGAATCATTTACCTGCAGTTTGATGGATAATCATGTTATTTTGTTCATAGATTCCAGTATGCAGTTCAATTTGGTCGTGTTCTTCAAAAGAAGTCATGAACTCTTCAGCTTTCTTGATTCTGTCCTTATGTTATAACCACCATGTGCTTCAGGTATTCACTCCCACTCCCTTTTATTTGCACTAAAAAACTATGGTCCAGTTTCTGAGTAGTGTCTGCTACAGATATTCGATCATCCTCAGTGGTTAAGGGTAAGAGATGGTTCCACAACTTATGTCAGAAAGGTAATCACTTCAGTTGCACCAAAAAATGCTTGAGAAAATTCTACATTTTCTAATGATTATACCTGACCAATAATATTCAAATATAGGTTAGGGAAGTGTTGGAGAATAAAGGTTGTCAAATAAGAACTGGTAGCAAGGTGCAATCTGTTCTGGAGGCTGACAAAGGTATGTATATGAAGAGCTAACACTTATATATATATATTCTTTTTCAAGGGTTGATACCTGCAGTATCTAAAAATCTGGTTGGTCAGAAAAACGGGCGAGAACCGAACTGGTTTCACCCCTAAGCAGTATGTACTTTAAACAACAACAGTGGCTAAGGAGATATTGAACAGGATGCACTATATTATGTAGCAACAATTCTGAAGAAAATTACGACGGGTGCATCATAGCAATCCACGCACCGAATGCTCTAAGAGTATTGGGAAAGCAGGCGACTTTCGATGAAAAGAGAATACTGGGAGCTTTCCAATACAATCAAAAGTATATAAATTCAACTCTTTATCTGTTTTTCTCTCTCACTATGTAGTAATCATGATGAACAAAGTAGCATCTTTAATGTACAGTAGAACGTATAGCGTCTTTTTCTTTCTCGTAATACTGAAAACATGGAATCATGTATTGGTAATCTATCATATTGGCAGCAATGTTTATCTTCATCACGACATAAGGTTCATGCCAAAGAACTCAACAGCATGGAGTGCAAGGAACTTCCAAGAGGGTACTGGAACTGAAAGTGGAGGGTTCTTGACATACTGGTTGAATGTGGTGCAGGTTTGTCACATGTTCTTCCATCGCCAAAATATGTTTCTATAGGTTTTATAAGCACAGAATCCACGCGCAGTATGTAGTTGTATCTGTATCTTTTCTGGGTTTAATTGGATCCGACAACGACACCAACTTGCAGAATCTTGGTGAAACAAACTTGCCATTTTTGGAGACTGTAAACCCTTCTAGGACACCCAACCATACACTGGCTAAGTGGTCCACAAGCTACCCAGTGCCATCGGTTGCTGCATCAAAAGCTTCACTAGAGTTGCATCATATTCAAGGGAAAAGAGGTGTTTGGTTCTGTGGGGCTTATCAAGGTCACTGATTTTCTGCTTCTATGACTTTTTTCTGCCAATCGTGTTACGTTTAGAGCATACAAATGCTGCTATCTATGATCAATTTATCTTGAATAGAAAATTGTACTGTCTCCCATTTGTTTGGCTAGCTGCTAACCTTACCATGCTTCTGTGTTCTAGTTACATATAGCTACAAGCTAATGAATAGTATAGTCATGAAGATACTTGTTCATAGCCAAACTAATTAATAGTTTATGCTCTTTGTCTTTACAGGCGTTGGATTCCATGAGGATGGGTTTAAGGTGGACTCTCTCTCACACACACTTAGATGTTTAAACACCAATAAAGATATATCTCATGAGTAAGGCTTCAATACTTGCAGGCAGGCATGGCTGCTGCCCATGGAATGATTGGAAAGCAATGTGCTCTTCTTGGGAACCCGAGGCAAATGGCACCGTCTCTAGCAGAAAGAGGAGCTCGGTTTTTTGTTTCTGGTTTCCTACAAAATTATATCTCCGATGGGACTCTAATGTGAGTTTATTCTCTTAACAAGTCATGCAAATATAGGTCTGCATTTTCTTGAAACCATAATGTTCTTTTCATGTCCTCTAATTTCATAGTTTGACGGAGGAAGGAGGCACAAGTTTTGCCTTTGAGGGATCCCACAAGAAATGTCCTCTGAAAGTTACTTTGAGGATCCACAGTCTACAGTTCTATTGGAAGGTTTGAATTTAGTTTGACATGCCATGTGATTTGGTAGTATATATATATATATATACTCATGCTTCTGATGAGGGTTCTTTGTCATCTAGATTATGACACAGGCTGATTTAGGCCTTGCAGAAGCTTATATAAATGGAGATGTTTCTTTAGTAGACAAGGATGAAGGTCTCTTAAATCTTATCCAGGTGAAGTTTTTTTTTTTGTTAGGTAGTTTGATGGAGTAGATGGTGTCAAATCTAGAATTTCCATATAACTTCACTATTGGATTAGCTTCGTTTTAGACTAAGAATTCCATTATGACATATCTGCATATTGAATATTCACAGATTTTCATAGCCAATTCAAAGTCGTATGTCTCAAGATCATCTTCCAAAAGGTATGCATGTGAATGGTAAATACACTTTTCATGTTGAACTTGCAAAAGGGTTATCAGTTGTTGGTTTCACTGGCTTAGGGGATGGTGGAGATTACTACTATGCACAGCAGGTTTAGCATCAACAAAGTATTTCTTAAAGCACGCTTTGAGGAAAAATACGCTTGGCCATGCTCAAAAGAACATATCTCGTCATTATGACCTGGTATTTGATTGCAATCCTATTCGTCATATTCCATTTGACGAAAGTTACAGTTAGGAACAAAATATTACTGTATCCCTGGTGCTTTTATATTTGCAGAGTAATGAATTTTTCAAACTTTTCTTGGATGAGACAATGACATATTCGTGTGCGATATTCAAGGTAATCTAGTGTCACAACAAGCAATACAGAGAATAACGTCCCCAAGCTGAAAAGGATATATCAATATACTAACAATCAAATATTTTTTTTTTTAAAGACGGCAGATGAAGAGTTAACAGTAGCACAAGAAAGAAAAATGCGTGTTTTGATCAGCAAGGTTAGTTCCCATGTCACCAGTTCCTTTCCCGTTCGGCGGTTATTCAATTTTGTATAAAAATTATATGGTGGTCGTAAATTTAGGCGAGACTACAGAAACATCACCAAGTGCTTGAGATTGGATGTGGATGGGGAAGCTTAGCTATTGAGTCTGTGAAACAAACAGGATGCAAATACACTGGTATCACCTTGTCACAAGAGCAGCTCAAATATGCAGAAATGAAAGTGAAAGAAGTTGGTCTGCAAGACCAGATCAAGTTTCTTCTCTGTGACTACCGCCAATTGCCTGCTACGCACAAATTCGATAGAATTATCTCATGGTGAGTTTGAATTGGACTATATCATGTGGGTACCAAACACTAACTAGTAGTTTCTTATTGTTCATGGTGGTTCCACAGTGAAATGGTAGAACATGTTGGCCATCAGTACATGGAAGACTTCTTCAGGGTATGTGAATCGGCACTAGCAGATGATGGTCTGCTAGTTTTACAGGTAACCAACACTATGTAGTTTATAGTATATACATATATATATATATATAATTAATGTCTGCATGTTAATTATGAACAGTTCTCAAAGGTAACGGATCAAATGTATGATGAGTTTAGGCACAGTCCTGGTTTCATGAAGGAATACATATTCCCTGGGGGTTGCTTGCCAAGTTTGAATAGAATAACATCTGCCATGGTCACTGCTTCTAATCTCTGGTACAAAAAGAATCCTTTTTCTTCTACTAGCTCCAGAAATACACTAATTTGTATATAAATGGCAGTGTTGAGCATCTGGAGAACATAGGTATTCACTTTTATCGGACACTAAGATGCTGGAGGAAGAATTTTCTAGAAAGAAAAAGGTAAGATCACTCAAACCATCCAATTGAACACCACAGTAGCGCAGGATGCTTGCTTGAGGTTACATTACATATGGTTTTTATCATCCTACCAGGGAAGTACTGGAGTTAGGCTTTGACGAAAAGTTCATTAGGATGTGGGAATACTATTTGGATTATTGTGCAGCAGGTTTTAAGGCCGGCGTGATAGGAAATTATCAGGTAACTATTCATCCATAACTTCCACCGAATTAACACAGTTATATATATTATATATGCATCATAGAGAATCTGATACTTGTTGTTGTATGTGGTTTTGATGTACTGCAGATTGTGTTCTCACGTCCTGGGAATGAAACCATATTTCATAATCCCTGTGAAAGTTTTCCTGCAGCATAATCATACATTGGGTGGCTTATTTTCTCTGTTGTGGATGCAGTGTTTCTTTTACTGCAAAAATGAATGTACGATTTCAAATGTTTTCTAATACATTTGTGTTTCGTGATGGTGGGATTTGTTAACCTCGTCGTCCTTGCTTTACATCTCAGACTTGCTTTACATCTCACTCCAAACCCAATATTAGTGATTCATGTGCACCCTAAACTATAAGCATATCGTGATAGATTGTCATTTTATTCGAGAAAAGGTTGTGTGACATCGACCGAACAAGAATTTTAAAAAAGAAAATCATGGGCACGACACGGGTTTAGTCTGGGTGTTGGGATATTAGCCACTGCTAATTTTCACCTTGCATGACTTTGAGACTCGATGGATTAAGAGAAATACAAACGACACAGAAATTTACGTGGTTCACCAATTTAGCTACGTCCACGGCTCACACTCACACTTTCACTATAGACAAATATTGATACAAATTGTATCACACAATATGTATTGCTCGCACTCTACTCAATCCGTATTTTTGGCTCACAATACAACATTATTTTCTCACACACTCGAGACACCAACAACCGTTTCTTTTCTTCTCTCTTTTTTGTGTTTTTTCTTTCCTTCAACATTGTTGGCTTCTTATAGACCAGAAAATATAACAATCTTCAGTGATTTGACAACTTTGCTGAGTGTCTTGCTCACTCTGGTTAGTGGCTTGCCCACTTTCGTGAGTGGCTTGTCCAGTGAGTGAGTGGTTTGCTCAGCAGAAAAGTGGTTTCTTCCGTAAGTGGCTTCTTCACTTCAGATAAGAGGTGGTGGTGAAAGTCTCCCTTGTCTAACCCTGTGTTCAAGCCAAACAGGCCGATTAGGTTAGCCCTTAAGCTGCATTGAGAAACTTTATCTGAAGGCCGTCTGATATAATTAGTGCCGTCTGAACACGTATGCACTAATCAACTAACATCCCAATCTCCGTATTTTGATCTCCATGTGTCTTCAGTTCAAAATATGGACAATTATGTAGGAACAAACACAACATGCCAATTTTTTATTTTTTAAATTGTAAACTTTTACCAGAAAACCAGCCTTGATTTATGCAAGTGCATTAGCTTTTATGTGTTCTATATATATTATGTAATTCTGACCAACTATCTCCTTAAGAAGCAAGCAAACCACCCATCACGATTCTTCACAAAATGACATTCTTACTATGTTGTTCTCTCATTGCCTTATCATCGACCCTACAGCAGCAAGCTCGTGCAAGCACATTCTCCGCAAGCAACAACGCAACAGCCACGATAGGTGGAGCCCGATTCACCACCGAGATAGGACTTGACTACACTCTGCAAATAATGAACACTTCCTCAGATTTCATCTGGAGAACATTCAACCAAACAACCCTCAATGATAGAAGAGACGTCCAAGAGGTAACCCTCTTCATCGAATCCGTAGATGGAGTGGCTTTCACTATAGTTGACAGCAGTGAAATCTACGTCAACAGTGAGTACTTAGGTAACTACTCAGGAGATGTCAAGTTCGAGTTCACTGGGATTATGTACCATGAAATGACCCATGTCTGGCAATGGTTTGGAAACGGATCGGCTCCTGTCGGGGTAACGGAAGGGATAGCGGATTTTGTGAGGCTTAAGGCGGGTCTTGCCCCGCCTCATTGGCGGAGCCCGGGTCAGGGAGACAGGTGGGACCAGGGATATGACGTCACGGCCTTGTTTCTAGACTATTGTGAGGGACTCAGTGATGGGTTCGTGGCTGCACTCAATAGGAAGATTGGGAATGGCTATGATGAAGCTTTTTTTGTTGAGATGCTTGGGAAGACAGTGGATGAACTGTGGAGTGATTACAAGGCTAAGTATGGGAACTAAAAAATCACTCGATTTTACTACTAAAAGAGCAATGTATCAATAAAAAAATCATACATTAGACTTATATATATATATATATGATCTCAAACTTATAAAAATGGGGAATTCATTATCTCTTGAAAAGTTAAGAAACAAAACACGGCATTATAATCAAGTGTATATTGTCTGTAATTATCATAATGATTAAGTCATTTGATTCAAATGACTTAAATCATTATGATAATTACAGACAACATATCTATGATTACACAATAGAAATTTAATTAGGAAGAGTAAAGACGACGTTAACTGACTTATGGATTCAACCATAGCTCATATGACTTATTATTATAGTTAGAGTTTTAGATGTATAACAATAATAATAGAAAAAACTGATGGAATAATGATCCGAATAAGAAAGGATTCTACAGACGATATACGATATGTACATAATAATATATAAAAGGGTGGCGGCAGAATATTTTCATCTAAACGGAAATACGACCTGACATAGGATAATGATATTTTATTTTCACTAAATAATATGTTATTAATATTAATAAATTGCTGATCCATGTCAGAGTCTATTTATGATATATATTTATTTAAAAATCTCGATTGTATATCATTTTACTTATAAATACAGGCATATCCCAGTGTTTCTAAATGTACATGCAAATCAGTCTTTCTTCTCTTTCAAAGAAAAATCAGTTTGTAGAGACCAACCCCACATACAAGATGAGGGTGGCCGTGATCGGTGGAGGCAGCAGTGGTGCAGCAGCGGCGTATGTGTTAGCAGAGGCCGGAGTTGAGGTGGTGGTTTATGAGAAGGAAGACAATGCGAAGACAGTATCAGTTGAAGGTGTCGATGTCGATCTCGACTTCATGGGTTTCAATCATGTAAGACTCCAATCAGTATACACGAGTCCACACACATGCTCAAGTGATTCACTAAACTTAAAAAAACTACTAAAATATTCATTGGGGTACTCTTTATTTTGTTATTCTCTTTTACCCATAATTGAAAGGTTTAAATACCAAGGAGCTACCTGAACTTTGGACATTTTGCAACGAGCTATCCAAATTTAAAAAAAATCAAAATGGGATATCTCAACTTTGGCGAAGGTGCAACGAGATACCTCCGTCCAAATTACTGTCAACTGTTGACAGAAATTCGTCAGAAATTGAATGGAGGTAGCTCGTTGTACCTTCGTCCAAAGTTGAGGTAGCCCGTTTTGATTTTTTAAAGTTCGTGTAACTCATTGCAAAATATCCAAAATTTAGGTAGCTTCTTAGTATTTAACCCTAATTTAAATTAGTTTTCAACAAGGTTGGATGGGCCATGTGAATATATTAAAAGTATCCACACACATACAATATCACCCATAAGTTGTGTCCAAAATTAGTTTTCAACAAAGTCAATTTTTTAGTTAAACTATTTTTTGGAGCAAATTGCTAGATGAACTTTCTATATTGTACAAAAAGTTAGCTCTCTCAAAATTTTCATTAAACTTAACGGAAAATACTTTCAAAAATACCCTAAATTTTAATATAATGAATCAAAAATTTAAATAATAAATTCTTACATTTACAAATACAAATTTCAAAATAATAGATGCTATAAAAAAACATAACCTAAAACTCCTAAAGTGATTTTTTTAAAATGTAAAATAATATATTTAAATTAAATGTTTTAAAACTTTCTTCTAGAATTTGAAAATAAAACTAAATTTTGTTTTATTTGTTTTTATATAAAAATTGAGGTTATTTTATAATCATAGTAAAATATTAGGTTGTTTTTTTGCAAAATTTTAAAGTATTTTCCGTTAAGTTTAATAGAATATTTGATGGAGCTAACTTTTTGTACGATACAGAAAATTCAACTAACAATTTGTTTCAACTATGTTAAGGTAATTAATTTGGTACAATGGTTGTTTAACATCTTATATCTTTCAACTATCAATTCAAATGTGTTCGGTTGATTTTTCAGTTACTTAGATCTCAGTATAAACCCGTTATCCTTACTTGAACCTAAAAATTGTTATTTTTTTGTTGAACTTGAGATGATATATTTTTGTTTATATGAGTTTCAACAAAAACTATTTATTATTATCCGATGTGAATGAATCACGTTAGTAAGATTTAAAATGAATGAATATCATAAGCCTACGAGTAAGATAATTCTAGTGAAGAAAAAAATCCCTTTAATATTTGAAAATTGACACTAGTTCTATTAACCCTAATCAGTGTATATAGGCATATTATAGAGGGTTAATTATCAAAAAGCAAATCAAACTTTGATGAAAATACAAAGAACAAACCAATTATTTTTTTTACAAACAACAAACCAAACTTAGTAAATTTAGCAATCAACAAACTTACCTAAAATTGTTGTTATGTTTGGACAAATTTTTCTAATTTGGATGGAGTGATATGTCTAATTATAACAACATTATAGATAGAATTAGATGGAATCTAACAAATCTCTCCGTCCAAATTTAAAAAATTCATCCAAACATAACTGCAATTTTAGGTAGGTTTGTTGATTGCTAATTTTACTAAGTTTGGTTTGTTGTTTGTAAAAACAATGTTCGGTTTGTTTTTTGTATTTTCATCAAAATTCGGTTTGCTTTTTGGTAATTACCCTATTATAGAGCTTTTAACAGTGAGATCATCTCACATTTTCTCATGGATATTACCTTTCATGGCAACAGCTATATTTTTTTTCATGGTTATTATCTTTCAGCAACTTTGACATCCGGTTATCTTTATCTCATGACAAATATTGTTCCAGCTGGTGACGGATCCTAACATGATGGAGTTCCTTGAGAGCCTTGGAGTTGAAATGGAGCATTCTGACATGTCATTCTCAGTGAGCTTAGATGAAGGCAGAGGTTGTGAATGGAGCAACAATGGCCTTTTTGCACAGAAGAAGAATGTGTTGAATCCATACTTCTGGCAGATGGTCCGCGAAATTATCAAGTTTAAAGGGGATGCCCTGAGGCAAGTCTAAACATTGATCAAAATGCATAAATTTTCAATGATGATTCAACTTGGTTGAATTAGAATATAAGTGTGAAGATTTACGTCTATAACTTGCGAGTCATACAAACTTTCATGCTTTCCCCATTTTCAGCTACTTAAAAGTACTAGAGAACAACCCGGACATCAGTCACAATGAAACCCTGGATCAGTTTATTAAGTCGCAGGGGTACTCTGAACTTTTTCAAAAGGCCTTTCTCGTAAGATTTTTAAAACTTTAGTATTCAACCTGTGAATATACAAGAATCATCCATCTATACCTTGTTGGATAACGATCTGTTGTTTTTCCATAGATTCCAGTGTGCAGTTCAATTTGGTTTTGCTCTTCAAAAGAAGTACTTACCTCTTCAGCTTTCTTGGTTCTAAAGTTCTGTTGTAACCACCCTGCGCTTCAGGTATTCAATGGTTGCCATTCAACCCACTTAGTTTGTCATTAACTAGAATAGTTTTGTTGATTTCAATGATCATGTTACTGAGTGGATTCTGTTTTTCCTTGCAGATATTTGGCAGGCCTCAATGGCTAACAGTAAAGAATCATTCACAAACATATGTCAGTAAGGTGAAGTGTGTCAGATATTTTAGTGTAATTGGATTGACTAGTTGACAAATAGAATCATAGTATCTCATTAAACAAATCAGGATGGTGCGGAGTGCACGCTTGTTTAAGTATATTATAATTCATTGTATCAGAGATTCATCAGTTGCTTAGAGACAAACAATGGGGGTCAAAGGGGGCGTTGCCCCCTTTGCAGGGATCCGGGGGCAGCGCCCCTTGACTGGGTCCCAGGGGCGTGAGCCCCTGGCGGGGTCCAAGGGGCAGAGTCCATGGCTGGGTCAATCTATTCTAAAATTCATGGTAAAATTTGAATTTTGGAATTAATGACTTAATAACATTTTAACCTCAAAATTCCCAGTTTTTGGACAATTGTTTTGGAGTCAAGTTTAGGCCGATATGTTTCAATGACTTCGGCTCCAAGTCATCATCTCAAGGTGTCCCTTTGGTTTTTGGAGCCAAATTTTGAATCCAAGGGACATGGTTTGGCCGAAATGTTATATGGGTTGGCCAAAGGGTGTAGTGTCTCTTCCAAAGGGCATAGTAACTCTTACAAAGGGTGTGGTGTCTCTTCCAAACGATGTGGCAAACACTATAAATTGGTCATAGGGGAGGTTCGAAAATTTCATCTCAAACATTCACAATCCTTATCAAGTTCTAGTTCAGTATTCTGATTTTATCCGATTGAAATTTTGGGTGCCTCCAAATTGTTTCAATCTGAAAGTGTCGTCACGACTTCATAATAATCCAAGAAACCCCATTTGAAAGTTCAACAAGAAACCCCATTCGAAACTTCAACAAAGTGTAACTACTTCAAGGTTTTGAAAATTCCCAGGACTGTTTAATGCTTGAATCTGCAACTGTTATATTCAACTTCAGGTCAGGGAAGGGCTGGAGGGTAGAGGTTGTCAAATAAAAACTGGTTGCACGGTGCAATCGGTTTTGCCTACGGATAAAGGTAAGTAGATAAGTGCAAGCAAAATATTATATATCACTACATAACATGTGTGTGATTTGAGCAAACATAACATTTCAAGAGTGGTGCTGGTTATACAGGATGCACTATACTATGTGGTGACAGTTCAAAAGAGAACTACGATGGATGCATTATTGCAGTCAATGCACCGGATGCACTAAAAGTATTGGGAAATCAAGCAACTTTCGATGAAAGAAGAATATTAGGTGCTTTCCAATATACCAAGAGGTACTGAATAGTCTTGAGCAAAGCACCATCTTTATGGAGATGATAATCATGTCTTGATCTATCATTTGCAGTGATATCTATCTTCATCGTGATATAAGCTACATGCCGAAGAACCTGACAACATGGAGTGCATGCAATTTTGTAGGCGGTACTGAAACTAATGTGTGTTTGACGTACTGGTTGAATCTGGTACAGGTATGTGAGATGACCTTCCATTGCTGAAACCAATGTTTATAGAAAATTCACACAATATGTGTAGTAAATTTGCATCAATGTGTCTATATTTAATCAGTTCCCTAAATGACCCAACCTGCAGAATCTTGGTAAAACAAAAATGCCATTATTTGGGACTCTAAATCCTTACGGGAGACCAAGTCATACTCTGCTTAAGTGGTCCACAAGTCACCCAGTGCCTTCGGTTGCTGCATCCAAAGCTTCACTAGATTTACATAACATTCAAGGGAAAAGAGGGATTTGGTTTTGTGGGGCTTATCACGGTTAGCCATTTCTTATTTCTACGACTTGATTTTGGTCTCACTCCATAACTTAAGAAGTAAAAATCTGTTGTTCTTTGACTGATGATTTTTTATTGACATAACAAATCTTCTCCCTATCATAGCCAATCTTTTCGAGTCATTTTACGTGTTTTGTCTTGACAGGCTCTGGATTTCATGAGAATGGGTTTAAGGTAGAGCCTCACTACCTCTCTCAATCACATATGTGTGAGTGTGCAAGAAAGATATATCTCATGATCAAGGGGTTAAAACTTGCAGGAAGGTGTGGTTGCCGCACATGGAATGATCCGGAAGCAGTGTGCTCTTCTTGAGAACCCAAAGCACATGGCACCATCACTGATAGAAAGAGGAGCACGTGTATTTCTTTTGGGTTTCCTCAAAAATTTCATCTCTTCAGGCACTTTAGTGTGAGCTTCCTTAACAAGAGAATTTGATTTTGTACACTATAAGTCCTCATTGTCCCGAAACAATAATACCATGCAACATTGTATGATGTTACAGCTTGTTGGAGGAAGCCGGCACAGTTTTCACCTTCGAGGGATGCCACAAAAAATGCCCTCTCAAAGTTACTTTGAGGATCCACAGTCCTCAGTTCTATTGGAAGGTCTCACTTAAACTTAACATATTGAATGATTCTGTAGTATATCTTTGCTCGATCCCCAATAACGATGAAGATTCTATTGTCATCTTAGGTTATGACAGAAGCAGATTTAGGCCTCGCAGAAGCTTATATGCAAGGAGATTTTTCTTTAGTAGACAAGGAGAAAGGTCTGCTAAATCTTTTCAAGGTAAACCTAGAGTAACTGATGGAGTAACTTTCCAGGTTAATTTTTTTTGGGTGGAATGAAGAAGATAGTGTCAAACCTAGGATCTCCATATAGCTTACATAGGTTACTGAAAATTGGTCACATGAATTTGATCCTTCTGAGTTACCTAAGGATTCTCTTATAACATATCTGCATAATGAATATTCACAGATTTTTATAGCAAATTCAGAGTCGTCTGTCTCAAGACCACCTTCGAAAAGGTATGGCAGATGCTCTTTCCATTTCAGACTTGTAAAACGGTTATTAGTTGTTCGTTCTCACTGGTTCCAGGGGATGGGGAAGATTGCTGCTATGCACAGCAGGTGTATCATCAATAAAGTATTTCTTCAATCATGTTTTGAGGAAAAACACTCTTGGTCAGGCTCAAAGAAACATTTCTCGTCATTATGACCTGGTATATCTCATCGTATTATCTGTTATTTGTATTGCATTTGACGAAAATCATGAATAGAAACTATAAAATAACTGTCTATGTTTGCAGAGCAATGAATTTTTCGAACTCTTCTTGGATAAGACAATGTCATATTCGTGCGGGATATTTAAGGTAATCTAGCGTCACAACAAGCAATTTTGTCTTGCAGAGAGTAAAAGAATAACGTCCCCAAGCTGAAAAGGATATATCAATCTACTAACAATCAAAATGTTTTTTTTAAAGACGGCAGATGAAGAGTTAACAGTAGCACAAGAAAGAAAAATGCGTGTTTTGATCAGCAAGGTTAGTTCCCATGTCACCAGTTCCTTTCCCGTTTGGCGCTTATTCGATTTTGTATAAAAATTATATGGTGGTCGTAAATTTAGGCGAGACTACAGAAACATCACCATGTGCTTGAGATTGGATGTGGATGGGGAAGCTTAGCTATTGAGTCTGTGAAGCAAACAGGATGCAAATACACTGGTATCACCTTGTCACAAGAGCAGCTCAAATATGCAGAAATGAAAGTGAAAGAAGTTGGTCTTCAAGACCAGATCAAGTTTCTTCTCTGTGACTACCGCCAATTGCCTGCTACACACAAATTCGATAGAATTATCTCATGGTGAGTTTGAATTGGACTATATCATGTCAGTACCAAACACTAACCGGCAGTTTCTTGTTCATGGGTTCCACAGTGAGATGGTAGAACATGTTGGCCATCAGTACATGGAAGACTTCTTCAGGGTATGTGAATCGGCACTAGCAGATGATGGTCTGCTAGTTTTACAGGTAACCTACACTATGTAGTTTATACTCTATATACATATATATATATATATATAATTAATGTCTGCATGTTAATTATGAACAGTTCTCAAAGGTAACGGATCAACTGTATGATGAGTTTAGGCACAGTCCTGGTTTCATGAAGGAATACATATTCCCTGGGGGTTGCTTGCCAAGTTTGAATAGATTAACGTCTGCCATGGTCACTGCTTCTAATCTCTGGTACAAAAAGAATCATTTTTCTTCTACTAGCTCCAGAAATACACTAATTTGTATATAAATGGCAGTGTTGAGCATCTGGAGAACATAGGTATTCACTTTTACCGGACACTAAGATGTTGGAGAAAGAATTTTCTAGAAAGAAAAAGGTAACATTATTCAAACCATCCAATTGAACACCACAGCAGTGCAGGATGCTTGCTTGAGGTTACATTACATTACATATGGCTTTTATCATCCTACCAGGGAAGTACTGGAGTTAGGCTTTGACGAAAAGTTTATCAGGATGTGGGAATACTATTTGGATTATTGTGCAGCCGGTTTTAAGGCCGGCGTGATAGGAAATTATCAGGTAACTAACTAATGATCCATAACTTCCACCGAATTAACACAGTTATATATATATTATATATGCATCATAGAGAATCTGATACTTGTTGCTGTATGTGGTTTTGATGGACTGCAGATTGTGTTCTCACGTCCTGGGAATGAAACCACATTTAATAATCCCTGTGAAAGTTTCCCTGCAGCATAATCATACATTGGGACTGGGTGGCTTATTTTCTCCGTTGTGGATGCAGTGTTTCTTTTACTGCAAAAATGAATGTACAATTTAAAATGTTTTCTAATACATTTGTGTTTCGTGATGGTGGGATTTGTTAATAACCTCGTTCTTGCTTTACATCTCCCTGCAAACCCAATATTAATGATTCATAGTCTGTACCTTCTTAAACAATAAGCATATCGTGATAGACTGCCATTTTATTCGATAAAAGGTTGTGTGCCATTGACCGAATAAGAATTGAAAGCCATGGGCACAACATGTAGGAACATGAACAATTATGTAGGAACAACCACAACATATCAATGTTTTGTAAAAAAATGTGATTAGATTATCCACATATCACTAGCTTTTCTGGGAGTGATTCATTTGGGCCAACCTTACATTTTATGTACACTGGCTTTTGTTTTGTACAAACATAAGAACATATGAGCAATCCAAAGGCCCCTCACGATACCCACTGGTGTGGTGGCTGCCATGAAACAAGTAAGAGCTTGGGTCGGTTACGTGTAACCAAGTAAGATTTAATCACCACGTTTTTCAGGTTGACGCTTTCTGTTTTCAAGCTTTATGCAGCTGTAATGGTTTCGGTTTTCCGAAGAGATTCCACAACGAGAGAGATCTAATTGATATGCTGTAGACTTCCTCCATAATTCTCAGCAACTGCCTCCTGAATGATTCAATATAGAGAGAGAAGAAAAGTGCAACTATGAATAACTGAATACATCTCTAAGGAGTTATGTAATAATAAATGGTTAAATATCAAGGAGCTACCTGAACTTTGAATGTTTTGCAACGAGTTACCCGAACTTTGAAAATTCAAAACGGGCTACCTCAACTTTGAAAAAAGTGCAAATAGCTAGCTCCGTCCAAATTCTGACAAATTTCCGACGACTTTCCAACGAATTTCCGTTAACAGTTGACGGAAAATTGAATGGAGGTAGCTATTTGCACATTTTTCAAAGTTGAGGTAGCCCGTTTTAAATTTTTAAAGTTCAGGTAACTCGTTGCAAAACGTCCAAAGTTCAGGTAGCTCTTGGTATGTAACCCAATAATAAAAGGTAGAAGCAATATGCATGACCTGAATATAAGGAAAGATTAGACTGTAGACTTGTAGGAAAAATTGCAACTTGATTGATAACCTGCCAAATATAATCAGACCCAGTTGAATCGATAACATCATATCTAATATGACAAAGGCAATGTAACGAAATTATAAGCGATGAGAAAAGATAAAACCGAGAATACGATGCATACCTCTTGAGAAGGCGGAGACAAACATAGATCTCTTCTATATCCCGTTCTATCTTTAACTTGACGTACTGCCTCAGAACCTCAGAGAAGCTTCCAACAGCTGTATCAAAATCATCAGACACAGCATCGAGGATTGGAACTTTTGATAGACAGCACTGAAGAGCTCGGGACAAATTCCTAGGTGATCCTGATGTGAGATACATGTCTGCAATGATGTCCAAAATCAAGATTCTGCTGTTTTTGAAATTGTAGATCCACTGTGGAGGATTCCCAATCCAAAGTTTAGTATTGTCTATGGAAATTAACTTCTCTCGAGGCATATTTGATATTATGTGGTTACTTCCTCGGTGTTTGGGAAGCGATTCAAGTATGCCATGCCTCAGTTCCTCCGGCAGTGCTTGAAGCACGGATGGGTCTATTTGACTCAGAGAGGAAGGCAAGAAATCATTATTTCGAAATGAATTGGAAGCTTCACATTCAGGGGATCCTGCAGTGATTGGCACAGACTCTTCTTGCTGCAACTGTGGATGCTTCATCTAACAATTTTATTTTATTTTTTAAAAAAGGCATACAACAGAAGAATGATTTTCCTGAAAAAACAAATGAAGAAGGTTCAGCTTAGAAAAGCATCCACCTTATTGCTTGTTTGAGTATTCGGCAAAGCTCGGGAATCAGAAGAGCAGCCTTCCCCTGCCCTATCATTAGATCCTGCTTACATAATTAAAAACTTATAATTCAATATTTGTAGAATTTGATTAAAATAAATAAATCCTATCATAATTGATAGGCTATCCTGAAAATTCATTTTACATTATGTGCAAGACTTACCATTGCTTTTTGAAATTAACTTGACCAGCTTGCCACCATAAGCAGCATTAAGCTCAACAAGAAGTTCAGGAGGAAGAGACTCGATAACTTCCATATCAAGGTGGCCCAGAGGCGGTGGTTCTGATAATTGGTTCAAAGAAGCTTCATTTCGTGGTGGAATACTTTCTCTATGAATTATATTCTTGGTTGATTCAACTTGCAGTTGAACTGTAGTTCCATCAGGAAATTAATAAAATCTATAACGAAAAATAAAAAGAGTCCAAGTTTGTAAATAAAATTGGATGTACCTATTCGTGCACATTCTCTTTTGTTGTGACTGACATTGCTTTGCTCCTGATTTGCAGATGTGAGCCACGACTTCAAGGTATTTCTCTCCATCCCTTGATAGGAAAATATCAAAATAAGTAGACTACAAAGAAATACTATACAAACAACTAAATATTCTACATATTTATATGGAATGTAAACGGCAAAAGATTAATCCTAGGGACAAAGAATGAACCTTGTTTGGAGGCATCTGAATTTTCAAGCTTAGATACTTGCAAGCCAATCCCACGGATCTCCTTAACATCTACACAGCAGTGGTAAAAACTGGACATAAGTGATAAAAACAGAAAATTCAAGATATGCAATGAATTTTCTGACGTTTCACCTCCAAATGACATTACCTAAGTGAAAATGCCCAAACAGTTGCATTGTTATCCTAAATAGCACATCAACATCATCTGTGGCAGCTGGGACCTATATTAAAAAAAAAAAAAAAAAAACGGACAACCAATTAGAAAGGAAGTTAGTGTCAAATAAAAACAAAATTGATGCCCTTTATTTTTTCAAGGGTTAATTATCAAAAAACAAACCGGACTTTGAGAAAAAACCAAACAGCAATCCAAACTATTTTTGTTGACAAACAACAAACCAAATTTTTGAAATTGAGCAATCAACAAACCTGCCTCAAATTTTTATTATGTTTGAACGAATTTTTCAATATTTGAGGGAGTTATTAAGTCAACATTAGTTGAAGTATTCTAAGGAAAGAGTATTACGACTTAATAACTCTCTCAAACATTGAAAAATCCGTTCAAACATAATGAAAATTTGAGGTAGGTTTGTTGATTGCTCAATTCCAAAAGTTTGGTTTGTTGTTTGTCAACAAAAAAAAGTTTGGTTTGCTGTTTGGGTAATCCTCAAAGTTCGGTTTGTTTTTTGATTATTAACCCTTTTTTCAATGGTACATATAATACCATTCTTTATGCATCTAAAAGATGCAAGATGGACAAACCCCTTAAATATAATATAACAAGCATGACATACTGTAAAAAGATTACAAGTGAACTAATACCGTCACAGAGTGACTGAGGTTGTCACACTCTCCATATCCCATATACTTTGTAGGCTCCTCGGCATTTTTACTTCTCTTCTTAATCTATAAAGCAGAAGATCAATTCAAATATTCATTACTGCCAAATACATGAAAGTTTAAGTAGATAAGCTTTTAGATACTTGACTGAGACTAGTGAGAGTCTTAACAAAATGGTGCACTACTAATGAATTTACCATTACAGAAACGAATTAAATAAGAAAAGCGGAATACCTTCAGAGTGAGCTTGCGCCCTTGCATACCACATCCCTGCAAGCGCAGGGAGACCTCTTTGCATAGATTGGAAAGAAATTGTTTAGTCTGAAACAAAGATTAGCAATTCGTCACATTATTTTAGAGTGATATGGACATGAAAAAGATAGTCTGCTTATTTATCGTAAGAGAACACTACATCTTTCAAATCCTTAAACCTCACTCCCCAATTAACGTCGGCACCTATGGACTTACTTTCCTGTGAATCAAAGAATGACAAAAAGAAATAAGATCTATGATAAAGAATGACTAGAAGACTGGAATGAATTATGAAGCAGAAAACTAATGCACCTTCACTTTGGTAATATAAACACTTTAGTTTAGCCCAAAGATCAGAGATGCTAAGTTATAACAGTCAATGCAGAAAAAATGAGAAATATTGCCATCTGAAGCAGAAAAGAGCACCCACCTGAATTGCGCCAACCAAACGATTATCCAGACCTCTACTGTAATTCCATAGCATCTCCCCGGTCTTGATTCCAAAATCCTTCTGTAGAGTTTCCTATAATACCAAGAAGTGCACAGTTCAAGGAACATTCTTACTATCATATGCTGTAAAATCAATAAACCCAATCAGAAAATTGATTTAAGCAATGGAAAAACTACTTTATCACCGCCCTTCTATATGAATTATAACTTATTTTGAAAAGAAAATTCAAATTAGCTCACAACTAGAGATAAAATTAAAGTCAGACAGATTAGAACTAGAGATTCAGCCTGTGAAACTGAAGCATGGGCTTTACAAGTTATATCGTACTTCCTGAAGCTAATAGGTGAGTCAAAGTCTCATACTTAAAGATATTATTATTCGCTGTTTGACTAGAATTGGACAGACTCTCTCACTCAACAACACATACTTAAGCACTATCGTACTTCATTTCCACAAGCCTTTAACAACTGGTTGAGTGATGTGGACTCATATCTAACCCCAAAGCTTAAGTTGTTAGATGTATGAAACCCAAACTCGTGCTTAAATTCAATACTCTGTCTTTTATTAATCAGGTCCCAACACAACAGAAAAGAGAAAAGGAATCCAAATTTGCAAGTCAACAAACATGGGAAAAGGTCACATGTTGCCATAATAGACACGAAAATGATTATTTCCCTCTAGGGAATTGGTTTAAGAGACGAGTATTGAAGAGAAAATGAGAAACAACCATTTCAACAAATAAATCTTCTTGAAAAGTAAAAACATTATCCTTCAAAATACAGAAAATGACCTTAGGAATCATACGCAATTGTCCACAAGTTGAGACACTGCGTTGCTTCAACTTATCCTCCAAAACTCGCCCTATGCCGGGAAGTGCTTTTATAGGGAGCTGATGCAAATACTGATCGACCTGGAGAACAAGTACTCTACCACGTATATTACAAAAATGATAAAGTGCAAGGTGAAGAGAATGAACAAATGCATGCATCAGACTACGTAGCAGATTTCTAATAGAAGAGCTCAGACTTCACTGTCTCAGTCTGAAAGAAATCACGGTTATCAAATTGAAAGAAGTTAGACCTTGCTTTAGGAAAACAACACAAGAGAAGTTCCAAATGGATGCTAAGACATCATAACCAAAAAATTGAATTCTGTATGTTCTGCATCTGCTTACATATGTGATTTTGGTACTAAATTGATAGCCTGTCAAAGTAAATTCTCATTTACAATTTAAACAAAAAGCGAGCTGAAAATTTGCTGACTACTTAAAATATTTAAGTGCTCCTTTAACTACTTCTCTCAGATAGACAACATATAACACATCATTTTCACCAACTGTAATCAAATATATCTTGAGGTAACTCTTTTCCTCTTTTCAAAATTGTACTGTTGTTATAATAATTAAGTCTTTTAAGTACTTACTAAGTTTCATTACGCACCACTTCAAAATGTTGGTGTATCCGGATTATGCGAATAACATTTAGAAGAGAATATGAAGTTATGTAGACAGTTGCTAAGTAAGGAGCTGAAGATTTCTAAGGAAAGCTATGAATTGCAGCATCGTCAAATCATACCCTTTCAGAGGGGATGTAACATTGACCATTAGGCTTTGCTGTCTTGGTTGCTAGGCGGGCCATAAGCATATTCCCAGCTATTCCGGCACTTGCAGTGCATCTTGTTGCCTCATAAACCTCTTGCCTTATATTTGAAGCGAAGAGCTGAGGATCCCCCACTTCAGAGTCTATTACTTCTAAAAATGCTTCATCACAGCTTACTGCCTATGAAATCAATTGTTCTATCTATTTCAGATAAATTTCTAAAAGGATTACTAGAACTTCAGATTTCTAAAAGGACTATTATCGAAAGAAGAAATGAGTGAACCTGAACTTTCTTGCAATGCTTATGTAAAATATCATAAAACTGGTCAGCAACCTGAAAACCTCCAAAATTCACATGTGTATAAGAAACTGACAAATGAAATCATACCAGCAGAAAATACATCAGTAGTCAAGAGGATCAGCTTAGGTAGTTAATAGAATAATGAACCACCTCTTCATAAGCTTCAAAGTTGTACGGGAAGATAAGCAGATGGGGACAAAGGACTTTAGCATCTCTAACAAAAATTCCAGCTTTTACACCTTGCAAAACAATTAAGGAGAATAGATATCAGTTGAATCATTGACAGGACCTAAAGTAATAAAAAAAAATGGCAATGAGCAAACCATAATCCCTAGCAGCGTAATTTGCAGATGAGATTTCAGCAGTTCCTTTTGGGTTGTCCGAATGACATATAGCAACAGGTTTATCTTGTAAATCAGGAAGATTCCTGATGACTACAGATACGAAGAAGCAATCCTGTAACAGTAAATAATAACCTTCATCATTTCATGGTTTTGAAGATGAAACAGGTAAAGGGATTAGTACAATGAAACTATAACAGGCACATTTGTTCTGCACTCAGTTGATACATAGATAGAAAAACATAAATAAGGATGAGACAATCACCATATCGATATGGATAGTAGTAGTCTTCTGGGAACTTTCAGAAGCTTTAAGGTTAGAATTCACAGAGTTACCACCTGAAATACTTGGATATCGCTTGCGGTACCTATTTCTCCATGTTCCTATAAAGTGCAACCTTGAATGCTGCGAGCCAAAGGATCATATAAGTAAGGTCAATGCCCCCAGATAGACAGGCCATTCATACAGGTTAGCAATGCTAATGCACACATGAAACTTACATTACTCTAAAAAAAGTTCAATATGGAAACAGAAATAAGATATCAAGAAAGCTTCTATAACTAAAATATTACTTGCTACTGCAACCACTTATTGGTCATTAACATAGGATTTCATCAGAAACTTAGAATAATAACCATCCTGGTAAAGTTGAATGAAGAGAGCTCATTATCGTAAGAGTTGCAAATGTTCCGACAATGTAAGATAAATTTAAAGCATATAAATAAAATTAAAGAAGAGACATCAAAAGTTATTTGTCATCGATCAGGGTTACGGCGTTGCAGTTAGCACAATCAGGATCCAGATATTATAAATTAGATATATTAGAAAACATCACTACCAAAATTTCTTCACAAAAATAAAATATGGTTATAGCACAATAAGGTATTCAAGGTGTTGAGGTTGCTAGGAATCTGAAACAGTACCTTGAAGTAATTTCCCACAAAATTCGGGTCCCCTAGGGTTGAATGGCTCCTAGAGGACTCTCTGTTAGATGCCAATGTTGGAGACTCTGTCACATTTGGTTTATCTAAGCAGTATTTGCTAGCCGAAGTACTAGGGATACTTCGACTATCCTGGTGTTCTTCACTGGAAGTATCCCGTTCTTCTATACTCATGCCAGATAGATCTGCTCCATTATTTTCTGAAGGTTCTTTAAAGCAGTCAACTGAACTCTTCTCTGGATTGACATCAGCACCATGTCCATCAAAGCCTTCACTCCTTTGGAATGTATACTCCACTACTTCAGGCGATGCATCTGTCATTGTTCTACCAGTTAGAGATGATTCAGCAACATCATCTACCTGATATACTGTGGCTTTTAAGTCAACCTCGGGCATGGAATCACTTTTAAGGTTAAAGAATGATGACAGTTTCGGTTGATTATCAGCAAGTTGGTTGAGCTCGTAAGGCACCCCTGAAAAGACATCACATGATAGACATATCTTTGAGACCATAAAAACATGGAGAAGTACTGAAAGTGTACATCTTGGCAAATAACATTCAACAACTGCTCTAACAAAATGGAAATAACAACTATTCGCTGCTCAGAAACATACAGTTCAATAGTTTATTAGCTGTGATACAATCCACAATCCACTTGGGTTTCACCACTGGAAGTCCACCACTGAAGGATCTGCATCAACATAGTCCCATGTACCATTCAGTTCCACCCAGTTAAATGACTAATCATAATAATAGGACTGTAAAAAGCTAATACACACGAAACATATACCTCAAATTCTTGACTTTACTGTCGGGAAGGTTACTACAGATAATATGGGTTACGTGGTGCCTAGAAAAATAATTCTCGAATCGTCCTCCATGCTTCAACATATAAGTTCGCAATTCCTAATGAATATACAATTACAAAAACTAATATCAGAATCAGAACTATTAGCCAGTAGACTACTTTTTTATGTAATTTTAAAAGACAGCATAATTAACAGCCCTGAACTAGCGCCATCATGTGTCTGATGCATAATAAATCTTAACATTATGGCCCATAGTTCACAAAAGCGAATTTGAGAAAGTGTATGTTAACCCAAATTAAAAAAAAAAAAAAAGGTTGTTTACAGTTTATTAGCAAAATAGAGGTATTTTCCCCTCATATGCATGCAAATATATTCAGTATAAATATGTGACCAGGGTCCAGGACATGATATAGAAGTTAACCTGATTTGAAGGAACAGTGAAACCATCCACGAAAATTGAAACTCCGGAAAATATGGTACTAGAACCTGAAGCCTCTGCGTCAAACTGGTGATGAAGTTTTCTGTTCTTCACTTCCATATAACTACAAACAAACGTTCAAAAAACCACTGGTAAGTCAACATGAACTAAAGTCTTTAAATTCTGTATAAATATAAACTATGCATGTGCTAACTTAGAGCATTTGTGTATCACTTTGGGAAGATTCTGGAATTGGAGATAGACCCCCAAAATAAATATTAAAAAAAACACTAGTACTTTCAGCATGAAAACACTATGAACTATTTCAAACTGGATTTACAATACAAAATTTGATTTTTATTAAAAACAAAAGTTCATTTTGAGTAGAACAGATATTTCGAACGACTAGATTCCAGCAATGGACTTGAAGCAGAACATGCTAGGTAGGGTGTATCAAAGTAAATGTTCATCCCAAAATTTTAAGAAAACCAATAATATAGCGCAAAAGTAACAAACATTTTCGCTCAACACAACCAATAAAGCAAAGTCAAGCAGATTGCAAGTTAGGAGAGAGGAGAAAATCACCTGCCGAAGTCGGAGAAGGGTGCGCTTCGGAAGGAGGATCGAGAGGAGGAGCGTGAATTGGCGCCCCATACCATGCCGAGGGTTTTCTGGTTGGTTGACTTCTTTCTCTTGTTCTTGCTGTCGCTGTCAACAGTATTGGCCTTGCTGACGCCGGAAGGATTGGAAGAGGCTGAATTGTGGCTCCGCTTCGATCTGTCGGCAGAGTTCGCTGAGCGATTCGAATTGAAGCTCATCTTCTGGTGGTCGGTCTAGAAGAGAGTGCAGAAGAAGTTTGGGGAAGACGGAGGAGGGGGGCTTCTGATTCAATTGAAGCGGCAAAAACGAATCTGTTGATTTATATAGGTGTTCGAAACAGTTCATCAGCGGCGTAAATTGATCTTTTTGCTTAGATGTAATATGGATGGAGAAATGATTTGTCGGCCTATCATCATCATCATCAGGATCTGTAGTATGCACTTCAAGACTTCATAACTATACCAATTTCAATTTTTGGATTGGAAATTGTTCAAATGACGAGGGCAGTTCAGTTAGTCCAACTGCACTCTGCACCATGAATATTCCTGGTCGGCCCAGTTATGCTAGCCCGTCCATCTTTCTGGTCGGCCCGTGAAATTTTCACTTTCCGGTCGAAGACCCAAGTTTCTGTTTCATCTGTTCTTTGTCTAGTCGGTGGCTGCTGGAGATCGTTGGCTTTGGCGGCGGAGAGAAAGCATGGAGAAGGCGCTGAGAGTGTACGGAGAAGTGTTGCGTCTGGTGAGGAAACTGCCAAAAGATTCGAGACCATACTACGCCAAGTACGCTCGAGAGAATTTCGTGAACTATAGAGAAGTTGAAGCTGGCGACCCCAATGCCCTCCAAGAGCTCTTCCATCGAGCTTACAACCACTCCCTCTGGATCCTCAACAAGGTCCTGCTCTCTCTATCTGTCAATGTTGTCGCGAGGAAAATTAAGTTTTGTCTTTGATTTGGTCGAACTATGTTTCAAACTGAGTTATATTTGGTTCTTGAATTTCATAATTGGTCGCAAGTGCTCTCATTTGATGTGTTTCCACCATTGCTGACACCTCAAGTTTCGACCTTTGCTGCTTTCTGGGGTCTTGATGAATTATCAGAGTATACGATTCGCTTCCAACCTTTACCATTCTCTGATTAAGAATGAATGTTCCTCAATGCTAGGGAGTTTGATTTAGTAAACGTGGAAGAAGTGTGTATTTTTTTGCCGGAGATGATCCATAAAACTCTGATCCGATCCTAGAATGCGATTAAATCAGATTAATGGCATCTTTTGAAGATATGAGGAGGGTGATGCTAAAAATGTACGTGTGAAGTCATGAAGTTCTTCTTTTGGCATCTGATTCGATGACTTATTCGATTTTTTTTTCTTCCTGTTGTGATGAATACAGTACTCAGTAGAGGCATCAGCTGCGGATAAGCTCAAGGAGATCTGCTTCAATTAATGATTGTACGTGGTCTCTACACTGTCTGCTGCTATTGCTCCACAATGTTTGTGTTGGCACTGAAGATGTTTGTTATGAGGATTGATCAGTTTTTCGATGAAATAAGCATATGAGGATCTGTTATAATGACTCTGCACATAAGCCGAGTTTCATGCTTATGCCCTCTCACGTTTTGTCATTTGTTGATACTGAGCTAGGTTTGTATGTTAGAAACTTGTTGAGGATGGTGGAACCCTTGATCTATGGTTGCCTAATTGAGAACTATGGATGGATCATGTTATATATAGCTATATCATCGGAAATGCAACCTCTTGTAATCATCATTTGGTTCTCTGGTGCATCATTTGACATTTTGAAGCTCACATGATCATATTGTGCCTCAGTTTCATTCGAATGCTACTACTGAAGCTACATCTCTCTTACATTGCTAAGCCGGCCCCATGGATCAGTTGGGGCAAAGGTTAGAATACCCATGTTATAAGCAAATCGTCCTGATAGATATATTTTGGAAAAGTTTTAAACTTGAAGCTGCATATGTTACTTACATTCATCTGGATTAGAAATGCTCTAATTATAGAATGAATAGAAATGAAAATTTTCAGGTTGATCGACGTTGAACCCTGTATCCAAGTTTGTTTGGATCAAGCAGGCCTTTCTTTTGCTTCGAGTGAAGAATTAAACATGGCAGCATGCAGATCTATTGTACAAACTAAACATTTCCTGATAGCAGCTTCTGTGTTGTTCTGATTTAACATTATTATCCTTGTGTCTCATCCTGGCATTAATGTCAGACTACATATTCACTTACGATCTCAAAGTTGTCTGAAATTCTCTGGATTGTAGTTGAGGTGCAGAGCCGTTTGAGTTTTGATCTAGTGTTCTTTCACTTGAGCGGTGTTTGTGAGTCAGCAAGACATTAATGGAGGTTTCAAGATTTTCTTCCTACTCCAATCAAGTGAAGTGGATGACCCAGACCCACTGAAGCAGTAAGAACCAAACACTCAGAAGCATGCACATGTTGAGGTTTGATTGTCAGTTGGTGCTTCACATGATGTGTCTTGTTACTCGTCTTACCTTCTTGTGTTTCGTAAAACAAAAGACAAACCATCTCTTTTTGTCAGAATCTGTCGGAATAAGCAAATTATTCCAACTTAGAGTTTGGCGGTGAGGACTGAGCAGCAATGTGAAGGTGGACGAACTAAAAAAATGGATTTTTATTATTTTTTATGATTAAAAATCATTGGTTTTATTATCCGAATAAAAAAATTTATACTTTTGATTCACACACCT
The DNA here is from genome assembly GCA_946814005.1 of Chamaenerion angustifolium. NCBI lineage: Eukaryota > Viridiplantae > Streptophyta > Magnoliopsida > Myrtales > Onagraceae > Chamaenerion > Chamaenerion angustifolium. Next base: position 705,329 of record OX328276.1, read on the forward strand.
AATCTGCAGTAACGTCCCCAGACCGCGTGCATTCTCCGATGACAATAATACAGGCCCTACTTTAATAAGGAACAAAAAATGGCGGAGCTACTGTCATCGGTGGGTCCGTCCTTGGAGTAACAGTGCATGCTGTGGGCCTCAATTCAATTCGGTTGTCGTCATTCCATCTGTTTTCTGCAACCACTCTCCCTAATTAGCTGAGATCTTGAGGCATACCCAGATTCAAACCTTGCTTCGAGTTCTTGAATTTTGGCTATGGAGGATGAGGACTGGGTTGTGGTGAGGCCGCCGTGTGAAAAGGACCAATGGAGTCCTTCTGCAGTGAATACAGACAAAGAAGACGACCCTTCTTCAACGAGGCCTCTCAAGTTGACGTTCCGTGAGCCATCCAAGCATTGGACTGATGCTCTGCCCATTGGCAATGGCCGACTCGGGGCCATGGTATGGGGCGGAGTCGCCACAGAGACTCTTCAGCTCAATGGTACTAAACATTACTTTGCGGAATTGTTTGCATTTAGCTTCAAGAATGTTAACTGCAGTATAGATTGTGTTGCTGTTTCAAGAATCGTCAAGGCTCTTTTTTTCTTTTCGTAGAGACCACATTTTTTTTTAGATTTCGGTGATATGCAGTGATGCAATCAGTTGAGCAAATGCTCATTCTTGGACTTGATTTGGATATGTTACCTAATTTCCTTTTTTAATTGGTATAAGCACAGCATATTTGGCAAAAGGTGCTTTTTTTTTCTATTTGTCAGGAAGCAAAAGAATAGAATTGTAATACTCAAGGGAATGTGATTCACATTTGTTTCTCTTGCTAAGCAATTTTGATATCATCTTTATCTTTCTATCTGTCTCATGCTAAAATGTCACAAAAGTGTAGATTTTGAGTATTGATGATTTGGAGAAACTTAAGTTTCAATCAAGTAATCACATTTCTTTTAAGTATATAATCATATCTAGACGAACATTATCGTGTATTTGTTTTCCTCGTCTGTAGAGGATACACTCTGGACAGGAACACCAGGGAACTACACGAACCCGAACGCGTCAGAAGCATTATCAGTTGTCAGGAAGCTTGTTGATGCTGGTCAATATGCTCAAGCCACTGAAGAAGCAGTTAAACTTTCCGGAGATCCTTCTGATGTACTGATCTTTGCTCCTCGTTGAAAAACTCCTAATTTTGTTTCTTCATCACTACTAGGACTTGAAAAGGCAAGATTGAACAGCTTCTCTTAGTGGGGTTTGCAGTAACTGTGTAAAAATTAAATTTTTACTGAATCTTGAATGTACCCTTCATGTATTATTATTTACTGATGATCCTGTTTAGTGGGGGTTTCGGTAAATGTCTAAAAAAATAGTTTTTCTTTACTGAAACTGGAATGTACCCTTCACCTGATGATTCTTGTTTTGATGTTTGTGAAGGTATATCAACTTCTTGGAGACATGAGCATAGAGTTCGATGCTTCTCATGCTTCATATGTCAAAGGGACGTACCTAAGAGAGCTCGATCTAGACACAGCGACAGCTAAAGTAAAATATGTGGTGGATGAAGTTGAATTCACGAGGGAATACTTCGCCTCTTACCCCGATCAAGCAATAGTTTTGAAACTTTCTGCAAGCAAGCCAGGCAGCATCTCATTTACTGCATCCTTGGACAGCAAGTTACAGAACCGTTCATACATTAATGCGGCAAACCAAATTATTATGGAGGGAAGCTGCCCTGAGCGAAGGAAACCACCCACTGTTAACATTGGCGATAAACCCAAAGGAATCCAATTTACTGCAGTGCTTAAGGTAGTGATTGGTGAGGCCAATGGCGGTATTAAAACTTTGGATGATTCAAAATTGGTGGTTACAGATTCAGATTGGGCGATTCTTGTTCTTGTTGCTTCTTCCTCATTTGACGGTCCATTCACGGAACCTTCAAAGTCAAGGAGGGATCCTACTTCAGAATCGATCAAGTTTATGGACTCAATTGGGAAATTAGCATACTCTGATCTTTTAACACGTCATTTGGATGATTATCAGAGTCTTTTTCACCGGGTTTCATTGAAGCTGTCAAAGAGTGCAAAGAGTGTTAATTTCGGGGGGAAATCTCTTCAAATGATGAAACTTGATAATGAAGATGATGATATAGTAACAACTACTGCAGAGAGAGTGAAGTCTTTCCAGACTGATGAAGATCCGTCAATGGTGGAACTTTTGTTCCAGTATGGACGGTATCTGCTAATTGCTTGCTCGAGGCCCGGAACTCAACCGGCAAATTTGCAGGGTATTTGGAATAAGGATATTGAGCCACCATGGGAGTAAGAGATGAAATTCCATCTATGCCTTCTCCTAAATTTAAAAAATAAAATAAAAAATGAATCATGTCCATAAAGTCTACAAAGATCATATTTTTCGAGGTTTTTCTAGAATTTCCTCATCTTATAAAAAAAAATTGCTCTATTATGGTATTAGCTAAGAAGGTTATCTTATTTTCTTCTCAGTGGTGCTCCTCATTTGAACATTAATCTGCAAATGAACTATTGGCCTTCCCTGTCTTGCAATCTAAGAGAGTGCCACGAACCCTTACTTGATTACATCTCGCTCCTTTCGGTTTCTGGAAGTAAAACTGCAAGGGTAAGAGCTACTTTAGCTTCAAAATATGTAAAAGACTATTGGTTTCCTTCTTTTTGCTGTGCATCAGAAGTATTACTTGATGCATTAGGTGAACTATGAAGCTAATGGTTGGGTTGCACATCAAGTATCAGACATCTGGGCAAAAACATCACCCGATCGAGGTCAAGCAGTTTGGGCTCTCTGGCCAATGGGAGGGGCATGGCTCTGCACCCACCTATGGGAGCATTATACCTATACAATGGACAAAGTAAGAAATGATAGATTCTTAACAAAGTCGTGTCTAGGAATCTTCAAATTTCTAACATTTTTCGCAATGATTAGGATTTTCTGAAAGGGAAAGCATACCCTTTATTGGAAGGATGTGCTTCGTTTCTGTTGGATTGGTTGATTGAGGGCCGTGATGGTTACTTGGAGACCAATCCATCAACTTCTCCTGAACACACCTTCATTGCTCCAAACGGGAAACCCGCTAGTGTAAGCTACTCATCAACCATGGACATTTCCATCATCAAAGAAATCTTCTCGATTATTGTTTCTGCTGCCAAGGTAAAGTTTTAAACTTGGTAATTATATTCAATTTCCTTAATTCTCTTATTTACAGTGTTGTCTTTTGAAAAACAAAACACAGATTCTTGGGAAAACTGAAGATGACCTTATCAAGAAGGTTGTCAAGGCTCAACCAAGGCTTTTGCCGACCAAAATTGCTCGAGATGGTTCTATCATGGAATGGGTACTTATCCATAAAAAAAATTTAACCAAATGTTCATACTATTTTCTATAACAAAGCAAAAAAAAACTCGTAAACATGGTTCTTTTGCTATTAAATGATTGTTTCTTATCTTAGGCACAAGATTTTGAGGACCCAGAGATCCACCATCGACATGTATCACATTTGTTCGGTCTCTTCCCAGGACACACAATTACCATCGAGACTACACCAGATCTTTGTAAAGCTGCAGATTACACACTCTACAAACGAGGTCTCTTGGCATATATATCTGATGTTACTTGAAGAATTTGCTAAAACTGGTTACATTTTTGTAGTTGTGATTAACGTTTCTTATTGGTGGCAAAATAGGAGAGGAGGGTCCGGGATGGTCTACTACATGGAAGGCAGCTCTCTGGGCCCGTCTCCACAATAGCGAACATGCTTATCGAATGATCAAGCACCTGTTTGACTTGGTTGATCCAGATAACGAGGCCAATTACGAAGGGGGGCTATATAGTAACTTGTTCACAGCTCACCCGCCTTTTCAAATCGATGCAAATTTTGGGTAAGTATCATCCATTTCTTGAACTAGTCCACTTCAGACATGCTCCAACTCCTACTAGATGCATTTTATCAGCTTGCTAGACTCCAAAATCAAGCCAAGTTTGAAAATTTTGAGTAGATCAGTCAAAAAAGTGTTGGCTTTATTGATAATGTTAATGATGGCCAAAAAAGGTGATAATGCTCGTAACGTAATTGTTTGTATCAGCTTTTCAGCAGCAGTTGCAGAGATGCTTGTTCAGAGCACAGGGAAGGACCTTTACTTGCTTCCTGCTATTCCTCGAGATAAGTGGGCGAATGGCTGCATCAAAGGATTGAAAGCTCGGGGTGGACTCACAGTAAACATATGCTGGAGAGAAGGTGATCTTCATGAGGTTGGTCTCTGGGTAAAAGATCGCAATAACTCTACCACTGTCAGACAGTTGCATTACAGAAGCATGACAACCACAGTGAAAATATTACCGGGTAAAGTATACACCTTCAGTAAAAAGTTAAAGTGCGTGAAGATAACAAATCTTCTATGAGTTATCGGGTTTTCGAGTATGCAATTTGTAAGCTGATTTGGTTGCTTTGAAGATCATAGTCGGCCTTGTGAGAGAGAGAGAGAGAGAGAGAGTTGGATTCGGATTGAGATCATGAGATGAAGAGCTTTCTGCTTATAGCGTGGGTGGATGAAGATAGATATACTACAATATTGGAAGTTGGATTAAATTTGTGTCAAGATGAAAGTATAAGATACAATCAACCTATTCTCTGGAGTTTGGGTGCAGTTCAGAATTTCTGATGGTGTTTTTTTTGGGTGAAATTAAGAGTAAGGATTAAAGGGGGGGGAATTTTATATGTCTACACTTGAGCAATTTGCTGTTAAGTCATACTGGTAAATTTAGTTATTTATTATTATTTTTAAAGTGTATTTTTATTTTATAAATAAAACACAATAATATAACATGATAAAATTAAAAAATAATCTCAAATTGTAATATTTAAAAATAAAGTGGTGCTTTTCGTATATAGAATTTCATGCAAGCCCAATTGTACTAAACTATACTTGGATGAGAATGAGACATGCAAAAGTACTCCAATTTTGAGGAACATAGGAATTTTGTAAGAGTAGGAGTGTTAAAACCTAACGGTGAAATTCGAAATAAGGAATAGATAATAGAGAATAAGGAATAAAAGATAATAATATGAAGTTGTTTAGTTGGTGAATTGGAATAGAATAAAATAATGAATTTTAATATTTCTTTGGTAGAATGACATATGGAAATGGAATGTAATATGGTAAAATGATATATATGCCTTTACTTTCATATGTATAGCATATATACAAATAACTTATATTAATTAATTTTAAAAAATAGAATTAATATATTTAATTAATAATTGTGTATTCTTAGCACACCCTTCATACGCAATCCGAGATTTTTGATGGAATTCGTATTACCACCCCTCTAGAATTTCGTATTCCGAAGTTTTCCAATTCCATATCTCCTATTCCGTTCTTATTCCGTGAAAAAACATGTTGTGAGTGTTTAGTCACCGGTGGGAGACGAATCATGATATGCATACATCATTAATGATATATATATATATATATATAGTTTTTTTATAAAAAAAAAATAAAGAACATTTTTATTTTACCATTTAAATACTAAGGGTTACTATGCAATATATATAAAATTAATTCATATTTTATGAATTGATTTTGTCTATATTATATGTTAATCCTTAATACTTTCATTAAAACCAAATAAATACTATATTTAAACCATATCAAATGTGTGCAAAATTTACACTATCATGCAAAATGGACAGCGATCATTCAATATCTATGAATTATTTACCATACAATTACCGTGACTTATAACATTTTAATAGTACTAAAACCCAAGAAGGCCTTGCCTCAACTCTTACCACTCTTTTTTAATTTCTTTTTAAGAGTTGCTTCGCGCGATCATGTCGGATGAAGATGGTTCATCAAGTGGAAAGCCAAAGAAAATCCGTGTTTTGCTTGCAGATAATGACACTCTAATCATGAACGCTCATCAAACTCTCTTAATGGATACATTTAATATGGAAGTTGAAACCGTTAGGGATGGAAAAGAAATTGTTTCAATTTACCGTGAGGGATATACTTATGACATTCTCCTTTTGGATCAAAATGTGCCCGTCCTAGATGGAATCATGGTAATAAATATTTAATTTCATATTATTTTATTATTAATATTTTTTACCAACAAAATGTTCCGTCGGCATAACATGTGTAATGACTTAACTGATTTCGTCGGTAAAAAGGTATTTACCGACTAAAACTTTTTCATCACTAACTATTTCTTTGTCAACAAATTCACATTTTGTCGGTAAGAACCTCTTTACCGACGAAACTAATTTTGTCGGCAAAATTATAAATTGTTGACGAAAAACTTATTTTTGCCGATAAAAGTTCCGTCAGAAAATAATTTGTTTTTACTTATGAAATATTTGTGACATATTTCGTCGGTAAACGTTCGCCGACGGGACCTTCACCAACGGAATTTATTTTTTCCGACGAAATTTTAACTTGTACCGACACAAAATTTGGTCGGTAAAACAAAATTTCCAGTAGTGTCTTAAAAAAGTGCTTTTTTTATTATTTTAATAATATTCGTATAGATACTTTTTTTGTAATGATAATTGAAGTAATTAACTTTTAAGCTCAATTTTAGTTGAATATAAAAAAGTGCCTTTATTTTCTTTTTTCATTTTTATGTGTGTTTTATTATTCAGGTTACAAAGACTTTGCGTCAAATGGAAGTGAAAAGTAAAATTGTAGGATTATACGACTACTTTGATGAAGATGAAGTGAATGCTTTTATTGAGGCAGGTTTGGACATTTGCATCAAGAAACCACTTACCGAAGAGAAGATCAAGGCCATCCTCAAGGTGTTATATGAGTGATCGAACTAGTTGAATGTCGTTTGATATGATCAAGTTATCTTTACTTTGATATATGTTTAAAGAATAAAATTTTATATTAGCCAATAAAATTTCTCTTAATCTTTTTTAGAAAGACCAAGCATATGTATACGTAGATGAACAACTTGTTAACATACTCGATATATTTATAATTCTTAATAAACAATCGATTTACAAACTCGATATTTAAGACTATGTTATATTTTTTTGTATCTCTCTAGAAAATTGAAGATTTGTAGTTTAATGTAACTTATGAGGTGCCTAACCATGCATAACTATGGATGTCAAAATCTAACTCAATATGTGGGTGACTCGCCAACGGGTCGTACTTGAGTCATAGTTTTTGACCTATGAGTCATTTTGACACGACTCATGAATGATCCGTGAAAACACAAGGCATGTTTGAGTCAGAAGCATTGACCCACTGGTCAACCCGTGACCCGTCTCATTTATATATTAGATTAAACCATACAGATGTGTCAAGCATGAAGAAGCCGAAGGTAACCCTAGCAATTGAAGTTGCTCATTTGATCTCCCATGCGCGGGTCGAACGGGTCAGACTGATCTGCGGGTCATGGAGGTCGAACGGATCAGTCTGATTCAATCCTTACCATTCCTGACGGGTCAGGTTTGAATTTCAAAAACTGACTTATACTATTACACGAGTCGTGTTTGGGTCAGAGGGTCTCTGACACGACCCAAGGTCGACACAACCTATTACTCATTTTGACACCCCCTATGCATAACATGGTAATAGTATATGTTCTTTTTCCAACCCAACTATCCTTTTCTAAGTAAGTAACCTACATACTAAAACCACGACAATCTGTCAATGAATAAAGGGAAAATGTAAATAAAACATATATATATTATGGAGCAAAGTCAAACCCAAACGGCAAAGTGTATCGCCCTTCTCCTCATCCATTCGTACATAGGACATACACACCACATTCCAGCGTATATTTGCTGTACGGAATGTAGTAGTATCGTGGTCAATATATACACTAATGAACATAATAATATATACCACCGACATAAGTGGCATAGTAATTAAGAGTGCTTACTCTTACGAGATTACAAGTTCGAATCCTTTCAAGTGCAAAGCACTGAGGGAAATGATTCGTTGTCGTAAGATGACTTGCAGAATGAAGCCGGTCTCTCAGGCTGCTGGTGGGGACGAAAATTTGAACATTACGTAGCGGAGTGTGGATACTTCAGCGCTTCATCAAAAGTTTTAGGTTCGAATTCTGAAAATAAAATAATATTTATGCTCAACATCTGTAATGTTAGGGCTAAATTCCAGTGCAGGTGAAAATTATAAATAAGTATATAGTTGCACTCTAAATAATCCTCCCGTAGTACACTCTACTTTAAATATTATTTAATAATCATTTTAAATTAATATCATTGAAATTATTTTAGGTTTGAAAAATAAAAATGAATCCAAGTAAGCAGATCATGTGCACGTCTCGTACCGTCCTAGAGGTAGGTCGGTTAGTTTTAAAAATGAAAAATTGAGATTAGTTTTATAATTAATATGCAATTTGTCCTTAATTAAATTTGTGGGCCAAATTAGTTGAAAACTATATACAGTTTATTCAAATGGAATTATTAGTACGTGAAATAGTCAAAGTAATGAGTGTGAACAATGGTTCATATCGAAAACCATATAGATGTAGTCATGGAACAATTTTCCAAAAAAAAAAAAACTTAATTATTTATATATAATATTGAAATATGGTAATTAATGAACTAATAATATATTTGTTTAATTCATATAAATGAGTCATTTGATCATAAATTATATGATTAATAACAACAAAAATGTATTTAAAGTTTAACATTTTTAATTACAAAATGTTATCCGAACTTTGACTTTTCAAATTTGTTATGTATACTTTCAGAGTTGGACAAAAAGCTACATTTATTTGTTATAAACTTGAACGGGAATAATATATCAACACGTGATTAGACTGAACTGTAAAAATTATGTTATTTTTTAAAAAATATAAAAAAATTGAGTGGATAAATTTCAGTTTTTAATCTAATTTTTTATACTAAAAATTGAAATAAAAATAAATAAAAAGTTTTTTAACAAAATTTACTTGATATTTTTTATAAAAGTATTATAAATCATATTTACTCTCTAAGTTTTTGTTTTTTTAAATTCCCATTTTGATGTAGTTGTTTTATATTTTAAAATGGGATTTCTAGTTAGGAGAAAGTATTTATAACCTAGATAGTTAGCAAGTGAACTATTGAAATGATATATATATTTTGTTTATAATCTAATCATTTGATATTTTAATTGTATTTAAATCTTAATTATAATCTTATCAACAAAGAGATATCGAAAGGTCCCTTTTTTTGTTTCCTTTTTGGCATCTTTTGTGTAGTTGTTAATCAGTCAATATCCATGTCTTGTATAATATAAATGGTCCATTTAAATATTTGGAAGCATGAAAGCAATGTGTTATCACTTGTAGTATGTATGTTGGGATATTACTGCACGTCTGTTTTATACTATGGAACAACTTATAACACGTCATAAACAAACCCTAGCTAGTCAAAGTAAAACAACATATATAACTTATATTTAATTCCATTATATTCAACCTTATACCTAACCTAGCAGCTACCATGGCAGATGGGACACGACAGTAACTAGAATATTGTTGCTTCATAGTTAGGGTCATTAATGGAGAAACACATTACATCATTATTAATTTAGAATTGAGTCGACAATGCATTTTCCATGCTTTTTTTTTAATATAAAAAATAGTTTATGACGATTTGTTTTTAATAGATAAAGAAAATTAAACTACGAAGGGGGGTGAGAAGCTCGCACGCTAGTCCTGACAACAAAACAAAAATAATCCGTTAAAATTTATTGTCATCGAGTAGCCAAATCTCACAGCGTCTTTTTGGATAACGATTTTTGTTTACGCAGATGGAATTCAATAAATAACGTAGATTTGAGTTTTGTTAATTGTCATATCCGTCATGATGTTTGCAACCGCATTGCTTCTCGAAAAATATGTCGGAACTTCATTTTGTCGAACTGCAACATGAATTTTCTACAATCCGTAATGATGGACATTAGTTTTAGATTTGAAATATTGTCATCAGGCATAAGTTTATGGGCGAACATGACATCCGTTTCTATGTGAATTGATTTGAACCCGAGTTGTTTTGCCATAAAAAAGTCCATATCAGATGGGTCAACATTCCGCTACGAGATTGTATACTTTATGATGTTACTTGTTCTTATATTTGTATTTATTATTATAATTTAGTAATTAATTTGTATGAATGTTGCAAACTACTGCCACTAATAACACTTTATATATTAATAAATAAGTACCTAGCTGAAATTCTCAATAATAATTAATAAGTAAAACATATTTAAAAAATAGATAGGGTAATGAAAAACAAATTTGATAATTACATAAAATAAAATATAAATTTAATTAAGAAAAGCAAACAGAGTATTAAGGATTAACTCACTTTTTTTTGGCCAAAACTATCTTCGTATATTACTCACAAAATTGGGGAACGTACGAGTTCCCGATACAACCGGAATCTAAATACAATAACTGTAAGAGGGGGGTTGGGGGTTGGCTAACCCAATCACAAGGACACATCCCCCCCATTGCCTGTTTGGCAACCCAGTCCGCACATTGATTTGCGGACCTCGGAATCCTATTCCATGACAGGTTCACAAACGACCTAGCCACGTATAAACTATTACAAATAATCGTATCTATCTCCCAAAAATGGGTTACCCCGAGAATATGGTTAACAACCACTTCCGAATCAGACTCAATTACAACTGAATCCCAACAAAACTGTTTAGCTAGATTGACACCAACCAAAATTGCCCGTGCCTCCAAAATGTCGATAGAATGCGACCTTTCCGAGACATGGGCTCCGGCGACAATCCGGCCCGAGTGATCCCTAGCCACCACACCTATACCACCCGACCCATCCGCTAACGACCAAGCTGCATCCACATTGATTTTAATCGTCCCGGGCATCGGCCTAGACCAATCCGCCCTTACCACCTGACCTGCAGCCCCATCACCGACCCTGATCAGCTGATCACCTTGCAGCACCGAACCAAGGGATGTTCGATGCTGCACGTTGCTCAGCATTGGAAAGGGTCTCGCATAGGCTTCCTGCTCCCGGACCGACTCACGTACCTGTGCCACCACACGGAAAGGGTTCGGCCGAACCCCTTCGAAGGCCATAGCGCACCTTCCCTTCCAAATGGTCCAGCAAGCGTTCAGCACGATGTGCCACTTCCAATCGAATCCTTTCCTGGTTCGCGGGTGGTCTGTCAGTCGATCGAGCAGCCACTGATTAACCGAGCTGCAGCCACCCCGAACATAAGACGTCCCTAGCAGTTCGGTCCAGACAGTCCTAGCCCATTGACAGTCCAAAATCATGTGCTCAAGAGATTCATCATGCGTACATAGGGGGCAACATACCTCGACCGCCAACCCACGCCTCGAGAGTCCTTCCCTTACCGCGATAGCCTTATTCACCAGCTTCCAGGCGAATGATTTAATCTTTGGCAGAGCCTTGGAGCTCCAAATGGCAGCCCAAATGGGTTTAGCTATGTCCTCAGGCGGCTGCAGGCTCACGACCGACAACTCTCTCGAGTCCTCCTGCGAACGAACAAAGTGATAAGCCGATCGAGCCGTTACCTTTCCTTTCCTGTCGTGAGGCCACACCAGTCGGTCCTGGCGAGGCTGAATTGGGATCGGGACTGCAAGGACAAGCTGTGCATCGGCAGCCTCAAGAGTATCCCGAACCACTTCCTCCTTCCAAGTCATGGACCTGGAGTCGATCCAATCAGCAGCTACCGTGTTGGCTAGCACCTGGGTGACAGGTCTCGGTCCGAGTCTGTGATCGAGGCTCCCCGGGATCCACGCGTCAAGGAAAGGCCGAACTGATTTACCGTCCCCAAGAGACCAAGCCGCGCCAGCTGCGAAGACCTTCCTCCCCTCCAAGAGGCTCGCCCAAGCCCACGAGGATCGACTCCCCTTCCCCGCTTGCAAGAACCCGGAGTTGGGGAAGTAGATCCCTTTAAGGACCCGCACCCAAAGAGAGTTTGGTTCGTGAACCATCCTAAAAGCAGCCTTGCCAAGCAGAGCCAGATTGAACGACTCCAATTCCCGGAATCCCAAGGCACCCTCGCACTTTGCCCTCGTAACTTGACTCCATCTAACCCAATGTATCTTTCGATCCCCGTTCTGAGCACCCCACCAAAACCGAGCTATAAGGCTATTGATCTTGGAGCACCAAGTCCTAGGTAACTTAAAAACTGACATCGCATAAGCCGGAATAGCCGCAATGACACTCTTGATTAGGACCTCCTTACCCGCGTTGTTCAACAACTTGGATCGCCACCCATTGAGCTTCCCACATATTCGGTCTCTTAAGAAAGCCAACGCCTCGCATTTGGACCTCCCCCAAAGCGACGGGAGGCCCAAGTATTTACCCGGGTCATGGACCAAAGCCATGCCAAGCAGATCAGCCACATCTTTCAGACCAGGGTTGCTAGCGGCAGCACCCGCAAACAGAGCAGATTTGCTGAAGTTGACCCGCTGTCCCGAGGCTGATCCGTACTCATCAAGGATTGCTTTCAACACCCTTGCGTTGTCCAAGGTCCCCTTAACAAAAAACAGTGAGTCGTCCGCGAAAAGGAGGTGGTGAATCTCCGGAGCTTCCATCGCCGGTCTAACCCCAATGAGTTCCCTATCACCCACTTTTTGTTCAACCCTTCGAGAGAGAACGTCCGCGATCAAAATGAAGAGGTAAGGAGACATCGGGTCCCCTTGCCGGATACCCCTTTGTGGCGTGATTCGGTTGGTTCGCTTACCGTTAACAATGACTTGATAGGAGACCGAGGTCACACAAGCCATTACCCATTCAATCCACCTTGGGTCGAAACCTCTCTTAACCATCACCTGTCTGAGGAACACCCAATCGACTCTGTCATACGCCTTCTCCATATCTATTTTAATAGCACAATCGGGAGAGGCCATGGGTCGCTTTTGCTTTGACTTCAGGAAGTGAATCATCTCATGCGCCACTATAATGTTGTCCTGGATTAGTCTTCCTGATACAAAACCACTTTGGAAAGGGGTGATAAGTTCCGGCAACCAGGTTTTAAGCCTGTTTGCCAGAACTTTAGCAATAATTTTATATCCAAAGTTGCAAAGACTAATCGGTCTAAAATCCGATGCACTCAAGGGGTTTGGAATTTTAGGTATAAGGGTAATCTCAGTATGATTAAGGGACGGTGGAAGGATACCTGATTGAAAGAATGCCTTTACCATTGTGACGATGTCTGGGCCGATGACTTTCCATGAGTATTGATAGAATGAACCCGAGAAACCGTCCGGACCCGGCGCCCTAGACCCCCCGAGTTGAAATACAGCTTCGCGCACCTCTCCATCCGAGACCATTTTAGTCAAACTGCGGTTGATGGTCTCCGTAACATCACGGTTCAGACACGACAGAATTTCGGGTTCCCCACCCCGCCCCGACTGATCGGCCGCATCCGATTGGAACAACCCCGAGAAGAAGCTGTAAATTTCAGAGATGATACCTTGTTCTTCATCTAACCAATCACCTTCTCTACTTCTCAATCGGATAATTTTGTTCCGCCTCCGCCTCTCCAACGTAGTTTGGTGGAAGAATTTCGAGTTCTTGTCCCCATCCCGTAACCACCGTATCCGAGACCTTTGCCTCCAAAAGATTTCCTCGCACTTCCAAAGTGCATGGAGTTTGGACTTGAGGATTTTCTCCTCCACGATAAGGGCACTGTTCGGGTTTGTCATTGCAATCTCCAAGAGTCTTTTCTTTGTCTTCACAATGTTCACCTCATTATTGCCAAAGGTGGACCTACTCCAATGAGAGAGCTGCATCCTGCACTCGGCCAGTTTCCTATTGAAGTCCGTGGGCGAGCTAAGGACTCCCCCCCTTAACCATGCCCGTTTGATCACCTCAAAACAATCCGGCTTCTCGAGCCACATATCTTCGAATCTGAAAATTCTTCCACCTCTTTGGTCCGATACGTCCTTGTTGATGAGAATAGGCGCATGGTCGGACCCAAGAGCGATCCCGTGCACGCATTGGGATCTCGGGTATTGGCTGGTCCATTGAGTGTTGGCCAGAGCCCTGTCGAGACGCTCCGCAACCCGAGCAACCCCTCCCCTGTTATTCGCCCAAGTGAACATTTGCCCCTTGAAGCCGAGGTCCCCCAAGCGGAGATCGTCGATGAGGCGGTTGAAACAGTCCATTTTCCTTTGATCCTTGGGCCGACCACCCTCCTTCTCCCAAGGGTGGCTAATGTCGTTAAAATCCCCCATAATCAGCCACGGAGCAGACCGGTTACTTCCCACCGACCTAAGCCGGTCCCAGATATGACATCTCCTTCTAAAGTCCGGATCACCATAGACTCCTGTGATATGCGCTTTAAACCCGTCCTCGAAGAGGACCTCCCCGTCAATAATATTCTTGCTAATGTGGTTTAAAGAGATAGCCACATCAACCGTCCACCATAAAGCCAACCCGCCACTACTACCCACCGGGTTGACATAAACTGCCTGGCTCATTCCCACTGCCCTTCGAATCCTCTCGCACGAAGCCTCCGGCTGTTTAGTCTCCATGAGGAAGACTAAACACGGTCGGAGTCTCCTAATCTGGTCTTTTAAATGACGAACTGTCAGGGGAGACCCTAACCCCTGACAGTTCCAGCTTAGGACACTCATTGACCCCGCGTGGCTGTTATGGAACAGCCACCGGAATCCTTATTCATCGTATCCTTTTTGTCACTTTTACCCGTTCTTCTTCCTCGAGAGGTCTTGCTGTCGGTCATCCCGGGTTTAGGTCTCCCCCTGTCACCCGCAGCAAGCCTAGGCATCGGCATAGGCAGGTTTGGCCCCTGGACTTTCCTTTTCTTGGACGGTTGGAGGTTCGGCAGATCCCCCTTTCTGTCGTAGCAGAGTAGCAGCTGATTCCCTAGATTTTGGGCCAGATTTGGGCTAGGGTGGGGCAGGTGGTGGAGGCTAGAGGTCAAGGGGGTGGTAAGGTTGGTGGGAGATGGGAGGCTTCGGTTATAGGGAGGTAGGGTAGCATGGCAGTGGACCGGGGTAGGGAGGGGAAAGGCAGGGTTAAGGAGAGTGATGTTAAGGGTTGAGGGGGGTAAGGGTGCCAGGGTCGGGATGTTCGTGATAGATTGGGGCTTAGGGTCAACCGAAGGGTGGTGAGGGGTTGGGGAGAGGTCATGGCTACTAAAAGGGATGGATGATGTTGGTTTGGTGTTGTTGTCCCCGGGGAGGGACAGGGGTATGAGGGAGAGATTAAGGCTGATATCGGTTTCGATGTTGGGCACAAGGTTGGGGATGTGGATGGGGACAGCAGCAGGGCCAAGTTCAAAGATGGGTGCCTCCTCCGATGGTTCCAAGTTCAGGTCAAGGAGGGCTAGGGAAAGGTTGAGGCTGACCTCCTTCGACAGGATCATGGAGGCTCCTTTACAATCCGGGCCCCTAAGGGGGCAAGCCTCACTTTGTCGATCATCTGCAGGATTGTCCTGTGGAGCAGGGGCCCCACACGAGCCAGACCCCTCCGAGCTTTGGGTATTAGCCACCCCTTCATTGCTACCAGATTCCTTCATCCCTTCCTTAAGCATATCTTGCCACTTCATACGAGATGGGTCTCTTCTTTTCCCATTGTTATCCTTACCTCCCCCCGGTTTAAACCACGATTCCAACTTCCTCTGTCTCGGGCATGAAATCCATGGCCCGTACATAGGCAGTCTGGCGTTAACCTCCGAAGCCACAATATCTAGGTGACACATTTGAGAAGAGTGTCCCAGCCTCCCACACCCATAGCATAGGTCGGACAGCCTTTCATAACGAATCTCGGCCCACTTCTCCTCCCCACGTTCATTGGACCACCAGAACCCAGGCTTGATCGGGTCAGCAACCGGCAATTCAGACCAGAACCTGAAGTAACCCCTAATCTGCATTTCTCTTTCACTGTCATAACACCTACCATTACCAACCGATTCTGCAATCTGCCTAGCATTGGCTTGATTCAACATCGACTCAGAAAGTCCGTGCACCTGCCCCCACACCTGGATAGTGCTAAAGTCCAGCTCGGCAGCACATCGGTCTGACACCACCATTTTCAGATTGAGGCATTGCCCGTGGACCGCCCACGGTGACATATCAAGGACCCTGTCCCTGTCACCTTCCTTCTCGAATTCAAACACAAGGGTTCCATCTGGCCGCTCAGCCATCTTAACCGAACCGAAGTTGGCCCAAGCAGCTTTCATGATCAAGAACACAGTACTCCCCTTGATAGGCTTATTGGAAATCATCCTACCCATCAGCCTTGCCGATTGCAGCTCGGGTTGCTTAGGGACCAAGGCGAAGACAGCTCTACGGGGGCCATTGCTATCGTTACTCATGGAGGCCATACCCACACACCTTCACAACAATATTAGCACACAAACAAGCAAATATAGCTACCAAAAGAAAGGCAAAAGGCACTACAGGCGAAACAAGGAAGTCAGGATATCAGTTCTGCCCTATCAACAGAGGGAAGGAGCAAATTTTGCCTTAGCACCGCAGATACCGGCGACGGAGCTCCGATCGGAGGGTTCACACACTGGTAAGCCCAGGAGTGAGAGGGGTGACTCAGCCGAGGAAGATCGCCGTGCGAGAGGACGGAATCGCCAGGGACAGAGACGGGGTGAGCGAGGTCGAGCTGAGGGCAAGGAAAGGAAGACAGAGCTGGGGGAAGGAAGGGATTGGAAGACTAAGCTTAGGGATTTTGACTCGGGACTGACCACAAACACCTTACACGCATTAATTGCACAGTCTCTCTCTCTCTCTCGCCTTCTCTCTCATCTCTCCCTTGTCCCAAGCTTTATATAATTGTCCTAAATTGAAATCCCACATTCAATATTTAACTCACTTCAATAATTATTACTATTCTAGTTATAGGCTTACGTGTATAACATTAATAATAATAATAATAAAATAATTAAAAAACTCAACGATGTTCCGAATAAGAAAGACAATATATATAAGGGTGACGGCAGAATATTCATTCTAAACGGAAAAAAGAGCTAGCATAGGATAATGCACTGTCGGTCGGTTAATGATATCTTATTTTATTTTAACAAAATAATAATTTATTGATATTTGACCAATTAATTAAAATAATAAGTTAGTTAATTGTGCACCGGTTGCTAACTTGTAGTTCCATCTCGGCTTCTACTTAGTTAAATTTAGTTGTCTCCATCGATGATATTTATTTTATAATAATAAGTGCTTACGTAATTTATTCCTCCCGTATATGTTAAAATGTAACGTAGACTTTCTAACTAAAAAATAGTTTTTTTCCTCTCTCTTTTGACCACTTTTACAGCTTATGTGTGCAGGGTCCCACTGTTGTCCTCCTCTTCACCCAACATAACCTCTTGTTCCCTTTCCCTACCCTCACATTTGTCCCTTAATTCCAAAAATATGTAGTTACAAATTTACTATTGATAATGTTACGACGAAAAATACATAAACATAGTTATAATTGTTATTTTTAATATAATTAATTATATCATTATGGTTGCGGTAAAGTTACGGTGATTAATTTTTTACCTATAATGATTATGATTATTATATTTGAGTTATACTCCTAATTATAATATTTGAGTTATACTCATGGTTATAATCATGATTATTATATAAATATGATAATTATTTATTATTGATAGATTAATATATAGTAAATAATGAAAGTTACTGCACATACAAGTAATAAATAACAATGATGTTAGTTTTATATATTTTTATTATTGACAATATAGATTTATGTATTTTTTAAAATAAAATGTTCAGTTTTTTATTATATTACATGTATTGAATAAATATGTAATTTAAAAATATGGTATTGTTATGATATTTGTCATGTCTGTATCATACTCTAAGTTCTAACCATCGACAACTCTAATTCAGAGAGTCGTCTCCATGAAAAAAACGGTTGACCCACTAATCTTTATACTTTGCAAATTTGATAATATCTGAAAGTAAAAAAAATGTTAGTTCTACAAATATTTTCAACAAACAAATTAACTATCTTTCAGGCATTATTATATATTATTTGACTATAATTTGTAAGTTCAATTTCAAACCTCTAATTTATCGTATTTTGCAATATACTATTATTTAATTTAATGAACAAATATATTTTTTTAGACGAATTATTTAATCCTAATATCTATTTACTAAAAATAAATAAGGAAGTCATATCATCTAACTATAAATTTCAGAGAATGTGTGTTTTATTATGGCATGCATGAACACTTTTATGAACATGAATCCGTTTGGTCTTATAGGTTCACATGTCATACGTTTGCACATTTATTTGTCATTAGATAACGTCGTGTATTATAATAATAATGGTTAATTACAAAAAAAACAAACTGAACCAACTGAAAAAAATATTGATCAAACTAAAAAACACACTGAACCGACTGAAAAAATATTGAAACGACTGAAAAACCGTTCCACAACCAACTGAAAATCCTGTCCAACATCAACATACGAGATTCTAATACATCTCTAGGTTTGGTTTATTGAAGACATCTCTAGGTTTGGTTTAATTTCAAACTGGTTTAGTTGATTTTGCTTCAAACTAGTTCTAAAATTATATAAGTTTAAAGTGATTTGATTTAAATTGAAGTATAAACTAGTATAAAAAATGAGTCGATCTGAACTGAATTTTTGGTACTATTTTGAACGGATCTACTTGAAGCCTAAAAGCACTGTTCAGGTTTGATAATAGTTCGACCGAGCTGGTTCGAACCAAAACAGAACCTGGCCAAAATCAGACCAGTTCAGCCGAACCGGTTTAAATAACAAGCCTACAACAAACTTACCTCAAATTTTCACATTATGTTTGACCGAATTTTTCAATATTTGATAAAGTTATTAAGTCAACATTAGTTGAAGTATTATAAAGAATGAGTATTACGACTTATAATTACTGCAAATATTGAAAAATCTGTTCAAACATAATGAAAATTTGAGGTAAGTTTGATTATTCAATTACAAAAAGTTTAATTTATTGTTTAGTTTTTTTTCTTTCAAATTTTCGGTTTCGGTTTGGTTTTTATAATTAACCCTAATAATAAATATATAATAAGCATGATATATAGTATTACACTGAGCTAGTCGAAAACTGAGCTAATTGTTTCGAGAGAAAAAACAACAATGTTACACATGAATACAGAATACACGACAGTTGCTTTTGTTATAATTTTGCCTCACACTGACGTGGCATATGACGTGGCACACTTCATCTCCCGCTCCTATATATATAATCGCCTCCTGCTCTCCTCCCCATATCCAAACAAACTTGAGCACTTCCCCTCAAAACACCTTCTCCCCCGCAGCTCTCCAAATTTTTGTTTGTTCTCTCTCTAAAGCTCTCACTCCTCTCTCTCAGAAGAACCACCATGGCCGTTGACTCCGTCTTCTCATCTCCCCTGGGCCCACCGGCGTGTGAGAAGGACGCAAAGGCGCTGCGGTTCATCGAAGAGATGACACGCAACGCCGACGTTGTGCAAGAGCGAGTCCTCGCCGAGATCCTGACTAGAAACGCCGACACAGAGTACCTGCAGCGATACAACCTTGGCGGCGCCTCCGACCGTGAAACTTTCAAGTCGAAAATTCCGATGATCACGTACGAAGATCTCCAGCCAGAAATCCAGCGCATTGCCGATGGAGACCGGTCTCCCATCCTGTCGGCTCACCCCATCTCCGAGTTCCTCACAAGGTAATGAATTTCCCGGTGATCGGAATGTTCATGGTCCATCAACGCTCGCTGACAAAAGATATTAAATGCATAATTTATTTTTCTCGAAATTTGAGATGTTCTCGAAGTTCTAACGTTGATTAATTTTTTATAATTTAAAAATCTGCAGCTCAGGAACATCAGCTGGAGAGAGGAAACTGATGCCCACCATTCAAGAAGAGCTAGATCGTCGCCAATCACTCTACAATCTTCTCATGCCAGTGATGAATCTGTAAGTGCCAAGGAACCTCCCCGATCCGAATTAATTGCACATGGCGTCCTCCTTTTTTAATCCACGGTCAAAATAACCCTATTCTTACAATATTATGACGTGACGATTCCTCCATTTTTATATATATTTTTTTGAATGGTGCCATAGATGTGTACCTGGATTGAACAAAGGCAAGGGCCTCTACTTTCTCTTCATCAAGTCTGAGACCCGAACTCCGGGCGGCCTCGTGGCCAGGCCCGTGCTGACCAGCTACTACAAGAGTAACCACTTTAAGACTCGTCCGTACGACCCGTATAATGTGTACACCAGCCCGAACGAGGCCATCCTTTGCACTGACTCCTTCCAAAGCATGTACACCCAAATGCTATGCGGGCTCCTCGAGCGCGAGCAAGTCCTTAGGCTTGGGGCGGTCTTTGCTTCGGGCTTACTTCGAGCCATCCGGTTCCTTCAGCTCAACTGGCAACAACTGGTCGAAGACATCAGGACCGGGACCCTGAACCCGCGAGTCACTGACCCTGCGATCCAAGCTTACATGGGTCGGGTACTAAAACCGAACCCACAGCTCGCCAACTTCGTGGACCACGAGTGCGCCAAGGATACATGGGATGGAATCATAACTCGAATGTGGCCTAAGACGAAGTACTTAGACGTGATCGTGACGGGTGCCATGGCTCAGTATATCCCTACATTGGAATACTACAGCGGAGGTCTACCGATGGCATGCACGATGTACGCCTCGTCGGAATGTTACTTCGGGCTTAACCTTAACCCGATGTGCAAGCCCGCGGAGGTCTCCTACACCATCATGCCCCACATGGCCTATTTCGAGTTCTTGCCCCACGAACCGGACTCCTCGCCTCACTCCGACCCGAAGTTGGTAGACTTAGCGGATGTGGAGGTGGGCAAGGAGTATGAACTTGTTATAACAACGTATGCGGGTTTGTCACGATACCGGGTTGGGGACATCCTTCGAGTCACGGGTTTCCACAACTCCGCCCCGCAGTTCCACTTCATCAGGCGAAAGAACGTGTTACTGAGCGTCGACTCTGACAAAACCGACGAGGCTGAGCTTCAAAAGGCGGTGGAAAACGCCTCAAAGTTGCTCCAGGAATACAACACCAGCGTAGTCGAATACACAAGCTACGCCGATGCGAAAACGATCCCGGGCCACTACGTGATTTACTGGGAGCTGCTAGTAAAAGACTCGGGAAACATCCCAAGCCCTGACGTGCTGGAGAATTGTTGTTTGGCCATGGAGGAATCAATGAATTCGGTTTACCGTCAGTGCCGGGTTGAATGCGGGTCGATCGGCCCGCTCGAAATACGTGTGGTGAGGAGCGGCACGTTTGAGGAGCTCATGGACTATGCAATTTCGCGAGGTGCGTCGATTAACCAATACAAGGTTCCGAGGTGCGTCAATTTCACGCCCATCATGGAGCTGCTCGACTCTCGAGTGGTGTCGAGTCACTTGAGCTCGGCCTTACCACACTGGACCCAAGAAATAAGTCGGTGACTCCAAGCCCTAAGTAAAGGTGGTGCATGAAGGAGACTACATGGCTCATGACCTGTATAGCCTAATGGTTATAAGTCAAGACTAAGTGTGCATCCAGTAGATGGTTAACTAGATTTTCTTTTTTTTTTTAGTATTGTGTGAATCAACTCCAATATTAAATTTAACATGACATCAGAGTCTGGTTCTGTTTGACGGTGTTGGGTTGTTTCCCATTATGGGTGTCTGATGTGGTTTTTTATGTCTCGTTTACTCTGCGTACCAGATTTCAGGTCGGGCTTGGACATGATATAAAATTTATTGAGTCTCAACCCGTCTGAATTAAAAGTGTCGTCGTTGTCATGCCTTAGAGTTTTCATGGTGGCGGTGGAATGTTGAAGTCAGCACCATGATATCTCACATCGGTGGAATTAAGAAAATATAGACACCATATATACAACAAGACTATTTCCTCATATTACCAATTGGTTTTAGGATGGAACTCAAGTTGTATAAGATGGTTGCTATTTGAGTGTGACTTGGGTAGACATGTTAAATTTAATATTGGGGTCGAACGATACTCAAATAACAACCACATTATACAACTTAGTTTTCATCCTAAAACCTAATACAAAACCAATTACGTGTAATATGTGAAGTATGCTGAAATTAATTAGCCTATAAAAACCATGCAACCTTTTCTCAAAGTGTTGTCGTGTTGGGAATGTGTGTTGGGTCCTTTTCACGACGTTATGTAATGTAATGGTGAAAGACATTGCTATAGCTAGCCAATTATATACTTGTGTTGTCATTTCATATACTTTTACTGATAAAGACACCTCTATGTGTCTAAATTAATAATAATGAATTTAACGTAAAAAGGTTAGTACTCTTAAATAAATAAATGTTTAAGTACAAATTACGTCTGTAAATATTAGGAGTATTAATATAAACATGTTAGGGTTTTGTGTGGGAAAATAATTGAGAATTCTAACGAAAAATACATATTATTTCTTCTTTTTTATAAAATTGATCGTAGCTATTATATTCATATTCAATAAATTTGTGCACTATAAATAAAAATTAATAGAGCCAATCAATTTAACTATTTTTTTTATAACTTATGATGAACAATACTAAGAAAAAAACATGAAAAAACTGTCTAAAATATAAACAAATATATTATAGATATTTTAAAAAGTATATACATCATTTAGATTTGAATTTTTCTCTTCTAAAATTCATTTTTAAAAATCGTAACTCATTTTTCTATTATTCCAACCAATTGGTTTCATTTCCTTATCATTAAAACAAACATTATCGTATTGGTCATTAAAGGCCACAGATAGAGTGGTGTGGTGGTCTTTGACTCACGAAACATTCGTATGCCATCAAATCAAATATTGTGATAAGAAGATAGTAATTCATCCACTCTCCCCTTCTTTTTCTCATGTCTTTTTCATGTTTGCTTCTAAATTCAATGTCATGGCGAAATTGAGGGAGCAATAAAGTATTGACTTTATTATTTAAATAAATTATAAACACTATTATGTATTTAAATTGTTTTTTATTTATTTAATGATTTAATTAAATTTTCATAAACTCTAATTTTTTGACACTTTATATATTTATCTGAAGAAATATAATCTTGTTTGATTAAGTAAAATAATATGAACAACATTCATACTAAAACGGGCCTGAAAATGCTGGAAAAGCCCTAACATGATTTTCATGGAATGGAATTTCTTTTAACGGGCCGAGCTCGAACACAGAGATCCGGTCCAAGTTCAGGCCCAACGTATCATGCCAGCGTATGTAATGGTGAGAAAATCGCACCGATCACAGAACAGGAGTCGAGGCTGATTTCGGCGGAGACGAACAACTAACAAGGGACGGGGTCCGGCAAGCGAAGCATGCAGTCTCCGGCGATGGAAGTCACGACGGACCAAAAAGAGATGAAAGACGACGGCGTTGAGACGTTGAGCGAAGGCGGGAGTCGACACCGCATTCACGTCGGTGAGGTCGAAATTCGAAAGTATTCCATTCTCAACGCATTCTCTCTCGAACTGTTCCTTACGAACCAGTTGGTTTTGCTCTTGATCCACGCTTGGTAATTTGCACACAGTTGCTCAAGTTCGGCTGCTATATTGTTAGTTTGAGCGAAGGCGGGAGTCGATTTCGCATTCACGCCGGGGAGGTCGAAATTCGAAAGTATTCCATTCTCAACGCATTCTCTCTCGAACTGTTCCTTACGAACCAGTTGGTTTTGCTCTTGATCCACGCTTGGTAATTTGCACACAGTTGCTCAAGTTCGGCTGCTATATTGTTAGTTCTGGAATCTCAATCATTAATCAACTGATGCAGTAAAAGCTATACTGTTTTCGGACTTATATCTGCCACTGCTGACTTCAATCATACATAATGATACGTAGCTGGGATCTGAGTTCACTTGTCATTATGTTTTCTAATTTCACTTGAATGATAGATGCATGATGATGTGCTTTCTCCAAGGTCTATTAACTATATCATGATTGAAATAACAAAACTCAAAAGGATTATAATCACTTCAGCAATTACTTTCAGTCGAGGAGTCTGATGTTTCTGAAACAATGTAAGGAAACTCAAACATTTTGGAGAGGGACTCTATAGATGTACAAATGCTCTAGTTTGGAGACTGGAGGATTCTGAACCTGGGATGAATGTTGAATCATCAAAGTATTTTTATATGAATGCTTTGGAAGGAGTAACGTGCTGTTTTTATGTTATACAAGTTGTGGTACTTTCTATGCCATATGTATCCAGATCTGGCATGGAGCAAATAAATAACTTATCTGCAGATTAACTTATGTAACAGAGTTGCAGTTAAATCGATAAATCTCCAACTTTGGACATTTGAAGTAAAGTGGAAAATGGAAATCTGATGGGTGAGATGTGTGCATAGATCTACTATTAAATGCGTACACAATACAAGAAGGTTCAACATCTTGGGCATTGTTTGCTAGAGAATATGATGCTCTTGTGGTGCCTATCCGCTCATCTGATACTGGAACAAATCAAGTACTGTGCGGTATGCAGAAAACTAAGGTAAGAGTTCCCCAAACACAAAAGGGTGATTGTATAAGATTACAGACTGAGATTTAAATCAAGCTTTAGTGGCTCTGCTGGAGTCTGCTGATGACGCGGTTCTATTTGTTGCTGCTGTTGATTTTGTTGATGTTGTTGGTCCATTCTAAAACTGCCTGGCCATATCATATCCAATGCATCCTCAAGCATGAAAGGAGTCCACCCAACTCCATATCCTACTTGGGCTTCATTGAATCTTGCTACCACACCAGCTCCATCTCTGCTGGTGCTTGATTTGTGAACCAAAGAATGGGGTTGAACACCGAGTGATCGCATCATTGCAGTGTTCGGGTTCAAACCGATCATCGACATCATCTTCTGTGAGTTCTGGTATCTCCGAGCTGCACCCCTCTCCCTCTTGTGAGCATTCTGGTGTCCACCTAAGGCCTGTGAACTGTAGAATTTCCTCATGCAGAAGTTGCAGGAGAAGACTTTGCTCGGACCTGGTCTTGATTGGGATTCGCCTTCTCCATCTGTTGATGGTAAGTTTATTCCCAAGCTTAAACTGAGCCACTCCTCTTGATTGTTTTCTGCTGCTGCCTCATGATTGTTATCATTGTTGCTGCAGTTGTTGAATCCTTCTTCTTGAGGGTGGTCAGTACTTGCGGTCATGTCTTCTCTCTGTAAGATCATCTCAAGTGGCTAAACAAGAAATTTTGAACAGGTGGGGGAGGGCTATGGAGGTTCACTCTTTATAATAGGGAGGCAAAATAATAAAAGGAGAGAAAACAGGTACTTATGGAAATCTCGAAATATGAAATTCTGGATTGATTTTTTTATTTTATTTTTTGTTCCTCCCTCTATAAATTGTATCTAGTGGACCATCTTGATGATGCTTGGGATTCCAGAGGCCAATTCGGACGTCAACTTCACTATTGTTGCCTTCTCTAGCTACACTTAGGATTCTCTACTTTCTTCCTTTACTTTTCTTCTCAACTGAGCTACAGCTTTAAGTTGTTCTCCTTCAGCTCAACAAAGGAACAACCACTGATGACTGACTGATCTCCAGAAAGTTGGAATGAGACCTAGATTTGGATATGGACTACTCTCTCACTTTTTTGTTTTTTTTATAATTGACTACTCTCTCACTTGCTATGCACCCTTTTGGCTTTAATTTGATAGGCTTTAGAAGGAATAGCCATGCTTTTATACTGCTGGACTAGACTACCTTTAGTTGTGCGTAGGAATCAGAGAAACTGAGGAGCCTACTGGTTGGAAAAGCTATCTGATCTTTCACTGCATGCTTAGTGTCAATGAGTGATTATGAACCCGAAAATTAGTCCCTTTTTTGGATAATTAATTACTGGGGTGGTTATGGTTCGTCCTAGTATGTTGGAATGATGGATTAAGAAAAACCAACGAAGAGATAAATTAATGGTAGTTAAGATCTGCTGTGTTGAGTTTCCCAACACCTTAAACAAGCCTGATAAGCTCAAAAACTGGATGCCGCGTATTGAAATGAGTGGTGGCTGCAGGGTTCAGTTTATGTTTCAGAAAATGCTCTGTCATTTAATGTTTAGTGGGTCCACGAGAATTGCCCAATATTTTTATTATTTTCATTAAATACAAGAGAATAGTTATTCTAAATAAACCAGATCAAGTGTGTTGGATCCATCAAAACACATCCTATAATACCTAAAACAAGAGCTTATAGTGCAATTCTGACACCAAAGAAGACCACAAATAAGGACTAACACATGTGTCTATCACAAATAAACTTTATCTAAACCTCTAATGGGTAAAGACGATTTTGATGAGACTGGATTCGGGAGGATCTTAATCCCACAAAATCCTTACTTTAGCTCAATAATGATGATAAAAGTTGGTAATGAGAGACTGTGGTATCTGACCAAAACTTTTAATATATTCTATTGTATTATTATATGCTTTTTGGTGGTTACTTTAAGAACAAGAGTATCTTTATGTGGATATCTTCATGCTGGGTCTTTCTCTGCTGTTCCTCTTTTAACCAGGTAGTGGACAGAGTTATGTACACAGCAGAAGTGCACTTAAGGAGCCAACTTGCAGGTAAAATATTCCCCACCTTTATTTATTTTTTCCTTTTTTCCCGTTCAATAAATGCTGCTGACAAAGACAAAGGTGCTCAGTTCCTCATAATTTATAAGGGTTAATTTGTTCTGCACTTGGCTGAATTCAACGCAACACACTGATAAGCTCAAATCTGCCTTCTAGAGTCAATTTAGTTTCCTTAAAAATAATTTTTTAAGTAATTCCTAAATAGGAGGCCTTGGCTTCGCTAAGTAAACCTGTGGGCCGTGAAGTCCTTAATGACCCTGACCCGGTTAGCCATAGGCTTTGCCTAGGTGGTGGATCAAATATAGAGTTGCTTGCACTTTAATGCTGATCATCGGATACGAATTTCTCATGCACTCCTTAATCCTTATCAGCTAAGTGAAAGCCTGCTACTATAACCTTGTTGCCTTCGTACAGCCGGTCACTGTTAATGGAGCTATTCTTAGATATAAGGGAGCAGTTGGGTATTGGAGAGACGAATATTAGGTAATTATTAGTCTAGTTTAGCTCCATGAGTAAGTAAACCTCCCTAGAATAACCACTAGTTTTCGATGCAAAAAGGGTCTCTTGCTTTTTGAAAAGATTCCACTAACCCATCTGTCAACTCCAAGTCCTCAAACTAAAAAGCAATGAATGGAGTAAGATTTGCACAAGTTTTACTTAAGGCAAAAGTTTCGTCCTCCAAAATTAGGCTCTTAGAGCTCAACTTAAGCAGCATAATTACCTGGATATTCTGGTTGTGGTGAAGGTAACCTAATCTTTTCACTTCAAAACACTTGCTACTTTAGTAAATAGATTCCCAATCAAAATTAATTAGTAAATAAACATGAGTCCATGGAAGTATGCGTTGATTTGAAATTTTGAATGTATGTAGCGACATGAACGTGGAAACAAATCAGATTTGGCTGTCTGCATGGAGAGAAGGTAATCTGTCTTTTCCTTTTCTGAATTATTATTATAATTATTTTTGCTTTGTTTGTCCACATGTATGTATCTGACTCTCCTGTACAGGAAGAAGCTCTAATGTCCAGGGAAGTACATCTAAATGTGGTCCTATTCTCGTCAACATTTTCTTCTAAATAAACAAATATTGCCGGTCTTTTTAGCTGCAAAATTTCATGTGGCCTGGTTTCTCTAACAGTATCTAGGGTTTATCAACTGTACTCAGCCAACATAATTGAGAAAGAAGATCAAGAAAGAAGGATGGTTTCTGATTAAGGCTAATATTTTTGTCGATTTTTGCTTCGGTGATTGAACCCATTTGATGCACCTAGTTCACCTTACACGTGAATCTGACACGAGTGATTCAAGGTTAGGTTACCGATCAACGTGTCGGTATGGTTGTTAAATTTCTTCAAACATTGTGCAGAAATTTGGTATTGGATAAGGGAAAGAAGTCTAGTTAATGCATGAAGATGCCCAAAAAATGTTGATGCATAGAAGGGATCTTGAAGTGGTGGCTGATTTGGACCACTTTGGATGAAAATGCAAAGCAGTAAGTATGAATAAGTGAACACTCTTTGCTTTCATTTTTTCAGTTTAGATGAATCAGTTCTGCTCTAATAGTCTATCTTTTCATGGATGGATGGATAGAGATAGAAGCTACACCTTGGGGGACTTAGTCCGATATGATGCAACCCTCCTAAGAGCATCTGCAACGGTATCCACCAACTCATCTATTTTCTTTCACATCACTGCTAATTTATCAAATAAATCATAAAAGTGAATCTGCCCATAAGTTGTGTATCATTAATCTGATAGAAGAGGCCCTTTCAGAGGATTTTCCATAATAAAAAATAAAAATAAAAAATGAACACACATATTTATTAAATAGTTGTTTCTAAGTTTGAAGATGAAGAAAAAAACCTCTGTTTTGCCTCCAGATACAATTCCTTTGGTTGGTACTACCCTAAATTTATAAATTTCAAAAACCTGTCCAAGAAGCCGAGTCCCTCCTAGGAACGATGAGGGTGAGGGATCAGGCCTCGTCTGCCTCCATATCAAAGCTTGCGTCCTAGCTGAGTTAATTGATCATAGCCCTGAAGTGGTTGATCTACCTAGCTAAAGGCCGAGTCTTGTTCAGGGGCAAGCTAGAACTGGTGGTCATGTTGGCCAACTAAGTTTGAGAGTAGAGCCAGGTCAGGGCTAAGCTTCTGATAAGCTAGTCCAGAAATTGAGACCCTTTCCAAAATATGGTCGATAATGGTGTGGTAAAATATTGTTTATCTTAACCATAACTGTATACATATACATATGAATAATAATGAATCTAACCTTTTAATCAATAGAAGATACACATTTAATGAAACGATCTTTAATTTCCATTATATTGTTACTTGTGTTGTATTTATTAATAGTAAACATGGGATGACTTTTTCAGTTTCTGGGTTCTATTGATTTGCGTTTGTTGTGTATCGGGTTTCAATTAATTCATCTTTGTTGAAATTATAATGTTTTTATAGTTGAGTTAACGTTTTAGGACAATTTTTTTCTCCCCAAAACTGGTTTGTAAGGAATAAAAACAAAAATAGGTATCTCAAATATGAATATACAAATATAAAAAAAACGTGGTGAATAAAAGATGTGGTGCAGTTATGCTATTTGGTATACCCGTATCATGTCCACCACTACTCTAGAACAATGGTTGGCCGAAGTTGGAGCTGAAGTCCTAGTTGGAGCCAATTTTCATTAACCTACCCATGGCCTATCTACTCAGCCAGAAGGCTCAAGCCCCTTGGCTGGGGCCGGTGGTGATGCTTGGCAACCACGTTTGAGTTTCCCTATGTCCATGACTTTTCTTAGACATCCATTGTCCTTGTCAGTTCAGTCTTATGACTAAGGTAAAACGTCATTATCAGAAAGACAGTCATGACTGAGTCAAGTGGAGCAACGTACAGTGTGTTAGCGTTGAATTATTGACACAAACTCTGCTTCATACGGGTGATATACAGTTGTTTTATACGATGGGAGTATTCCAGACTGATTTAGTTAGTTATTTGGAGGGTTAGGTCAATTGAAGGTCAAAGCAAAAAAGGGAAGGCAATGGACAAGTATGTCAAAACAGAAGCACAAAGACACGACTGATTTAGCACCTATCACTGCTAAAATGCCCTGCATAGACATATACTTTTATGTTTTGATGAATGGATGATAACGTACCTACTTCTGTTAAAATGCAGCAACCGCTCCATGCACCAGCCGGTGATAACATGATTTTTTCATTTAGATTGTTTAGGATTTTTGCTTTGAACAGTTTACTGACAAAATTTGTTCATTATTTTAAAGAAAGAAAGTGAAGAAGAAGAAGAAGAGCATCATGGGAGTGGTCCATGACTGCACTCAACTAAGATAAGCAACCCTCGTTCTACAGAGCAGAGCAATTAATGGTCGACTCAGAGACAAGACCCATCATCATCACATGTAATTGTAAGTAACAGTTTGTTATGGTACTCACTCCTTTCCTCTTCTTTCCTTTCCTTTCCTTTCATCATTATTGCTCTTCACATTGCATGGTATTCTGAGTAAGTCGCAGTTGCACTTCCATATCAATCCTTTATGGGGATGATATGTAGTTTGCACTAACTATTCCCCCACCCTCAACCAATAAAAACAAAATTCTTTAGGAGAAAGACAACATTACAGAACATGCTTCTCAAAGCACAATTTCAGGTTCAACAATGGAGGGTATTGCAGAAAAGAAGATGGATGTCTTTCTGTAAGTGGCCCTAGTGACATCAAATACCTAATCACAATAGGTCTACTTCCCACTCATCCCCAAAAGATTAAACCGCAAAGAGAGAAAGATACCAACTTAGCTTTTGCCCTACTTGAATGAGAAAACTTAAAAGTAATAAATGAAGATGAAATGTAGTCAATCCAAAAGATTTAGAGACAAAAAGAAGTGGTCCATAAGGATCTCCATACATTGATATATATATCTTATCAATAGATCTTCAAGCAACCATATTATTAGAAAAATAAACAAATTAAACTGGCAATGTATATATATAGTTATAATATTAGTCCGTTTCTTAGCAATGAGATATGGTTGTGATACGGGTAGATTCTGCAGACTGTGACTGAGTTGCATACTTTCGTCCTATTTTGTATGCATGTTTATATGGGTAAAAAATTGGATGTTTGCGTTGCCTGAGGATTGAATATTCGTCCAGTGATGAACGTAGTAACTAACAGACAGCAAATTCACCACCCTAGCATGCATGACTAGAAAAATAAGATAAACTATATATAGGCATTCACACAATTGATTCGACGCGTCTGGTGGTATTCGAATTTGATACTTACGGTTGGTCAAACTTGAGGTTGACAGTTATTAACTCATTAGTCAAAACTAATTTGCTACTAGTGAAGTCGACTGCACAAAATTAGTGTTAAGAAAGTTAACTTCTTGATCAAGCTAGCTTATGTGCTCATGAATCGTGTTTGAGTCGAACATTTTTTACTTGGGTCATTTTGATACAATCATTTCAACTCGAATGGAAAATGAGATCGGGTTTGGGTTGTACCTATCGACCCATGTTTCAAATCGTGGACCCGTATAACTTTTTTTTTTTTTGAAGAGACCTAACTAATACATATTATTACTACTAATTTTTCGAACAACACAATCTTTAGGAACACTCAGAAAATCATACAAAAGAAGTTTCAAATTGTTTGGAACTGTCTGAATTTTTCCTCTATGGAGACAGACTCCTTGGCAAGTCTATCTGCCACCTTATTTGCTTCTCGTTCATGGGTTATTGAAGTTCACGGGTTAACGTGTTGTAGGGTTTATATGGATCAGGTGGATCGCATGAGTTGTATGAATCAGTAGGTAGTATGGGTTGACATATTGATTTACAAAATTCATATTGTAGAAATTGAAATGATACGGGTCCAACAGGATATGTGGGTCATGATTGAGTCTTGAAAATTTATCCCATTATTAATCACGGTTTGTGTTTGTGACATTGTGTTGAAATTTAATCCATTATTAATTACGGGTCGGATTTGTGGGTCGGATTTGTTATTTATGATTCAAATCGTCAAAAGTCATTTCCAACTCTTTTTGTTGATTGGGCTTGTGCCCAAATTCAAACCCATGGGCTTCAGCCTCCTGTGAATAACAACATGGTCGTTGGTCAGCCGAATAAAAAGAGTAACATTGCAAGAAGTGAATGTGACAGTTACCTCTTTTCAAAAAGTATGTGTGAGCAAAAAAGACTGGCCGTTCCTCCAGCCCCGCTCGTTCTTCGTGGGGTCTACTCCGCAGCCGGAAGAAGAAGCCTCAGCAGAGCCACTTCGTCGCAACATCGGAGCCCCTGATCTGGGGATCCGGCAGCCTGACGCTTGCACCGATGATGGAGGGCCCTGATCCCGATAGAGGCAACGCTATCTCAAGAGAGGCGGCAACAGCGCCAGCCTGGGGAAGTGGATGAAGGGGCAGCTCTACAGGATACCGTCTTCCGTCAATAGCGCGGCGTGTGGCCAACGCGCCGATCTGAGGATGTTGCTTGGAGTACTCGGTGCGCCCCTCGGCCCGGTGCACGTTAGCACTCTGGACCCTCTCCCGCATCTCAGCATTAAGGACACTCCCATTGTAACATTTCTTTCCTCTCAATGTCTCCGTCTGTTGATTTTTCATTTCTTCATTACAGGTATTAATTATTATTTACTGAGTTACACAGATTTAGTTTTGTATTCATACATGTTAAGCCGCGCATTCACCTATAATCTCAAGCTTTCAGACAGTTAGTCAATGGATCATCGGAACTTCACAGGCTGATACTCAGTGGCTTCCACAAGTATCAAGAAATAACCGGTGCTTACTAGAGTCTGGTAATTTCAGTCTGAAAGGGAAAATGGAGATATCTTTAAAATTTTGATAGTGATTTTGAGGGATTGCTTTGCTCATTTTAGGTGAAAATTAATAAGGATTTAAAGTCTCCTGCATGAATATCACGTAATTTTTGCAGATTTTTATATCTTGAAGCATTTATCTTACCTGTTGGGTAGTTGGTGACATCTACATGGCATTTCATGTTCTATGAACAGCTCTCCTTAATTTGCTAAAACATTAGATTTTAGGCCTGGAAATTCCTAATAACGAAACAACATATTAATATGTACATGGTTGAGTTAATCGCTCGTCCTGTCTATATGTTTTTTTTGAAAGCTATGTGA
The DNA here is from genome assembly GCA_946814005.1 of Chamaenerion angustifolium. Lineage (NCBI taxonomy): Eukaryota > Viridiplantae > Streptophyta > Magnoliopsida > Myrtales > Onagraceae > Chamaenerion > Chamaenerion angustifolium. The sequence continues at coordinate 738,113 of OX328276.1, forward strand.
TAATTGATATTATTTGAGTCAGATATTAGGAATCAAAGTATTCTCACTATTCGATTTGTCACAATGCAGAAAACTTCATCTGCACAGTATATTCTGCAGCAGTACACGACTGCATCTGGAGGCAAAAGATCCAGAACACCATCAGGAACTCGTACGCAATGGGGAAGATGAATATGATAACATCACAGTTTGAAACTGCCAATAAGGTGATAAAGAACAGGTTTTCTGCCCAAACTGGTGACTTTGTTCTGTGGCAGATGGATCCTGATATGTGGTATGTGGAGCTTGCTGTTGGGGGAAGCAAGGCTCATGTTGGCTGCAATGGCACAAAATTGTTTGGAGACATGCACCATGGCTTGGGGCTCACAATGCAAAAGATCCCGTTCGGCCCCTTCGCCGTGCACTTCAGGTGTCTAGCTCTTCAGATGAAGCTATTTCTTTAATTATTTATGAAAACTAAGAATGGGTAACAATTGATGGAAGCCATCTTTGTTGAATTTGTGAGATTAATGAGATTTTTATCAATATTTCTGTCTTGGAGGTTTTTAGCGTTGATAGTGATGTACATTAGGTTCTTTGGATTAGACTATAGAAAAAAGAACTGATTCGATTAGAAAGAATGGAATCCTATCCTTCTGCATGCTACTGTCATTCATTCCCTGGGAAATTGTGAGATAGCTAATGGTTTCTTGAAATGGTTAGATGTTCCATTTCCTCCCTATAGTTTATTCAGAGTTACAAAATTTGTAGCATTGATCTATCCCTAACAGAGACAGAATAATGTATCTTGGGAACTACCTTTTGATTCAGGGCCTTGATCCCCAGACAACAGCAAGCCTTTTCGCAAATGCAAAATGAATAGGAGAGAAGAAGCTTACTGGTGAAGATTGCTTCATCTTCAAGCTATGTGCAGACCCCCAGACACTGGAAGCTCGGAGTGAGGGCCCTGCAGAGATCATAAGACATGTCTTTGTCTTGTTTGGCTACTTCAGTCAAAAGACAGGTCTCCTTGTCTACATGGAGGATTCTCACCTGACCCGGATCTAATCTAGTGGGGGAGATACTGTTTATTGGGAAACAACCATAAATTCATTCCTCTGTGACTATAGACCCGTTGAAGGAGTTATGGTTGCTCACTCAGGCCATTCCATTGTAACCCTTTTCAGGTTTGGTGAAATGGCAATGAGCCACACCAAAAAGAGGATGGAGAAAAGTTGGACGATCGAAGAAGTTGCATTCAATATCCCGGGTCTCTCCGATGAATGCTTCATTCCTCCTGCAGATCTAAGATTGGGCTCGATCAGTGAAACCCACGAGCTTCATCACGAGGAGAGGTGGAAGAACAACTCAATTTCCAGCCACAAAGCCAAAGTTGCATCCTTGGAGAAAGCATATGAAGGTATCTTCGAAAATAGAGCATGGAAGATGGAAGTATAATGAAATGATGAACTATTGCTTAATCTGTTCATACTTTCTAAATTAATTAGTAGTATAGCTAACCAAGAAGAAGAAAAATATATGAAAAATGAAGTGTTTGTTATAAGTAGGTGTCAATTTGTTTGGGTGTGTGTTATGCCTTTGTAAATGGAGCATAATCATTCTCCTGGGGGTGGGGGACTAGATGAATCTTTCTATATTAGTTTGCAGGATCCGGCAATGGAGATGGAGCTAAGCTCGATGTTCCAAGTAGGAATAGAGCAATGGAGGTTGAGTTTTTCAGTTTACCTTTCATTAACCTTTCTTTAAGTATTTATTAATTTACTTAATTTGTTTGTTGTAATGTATTGAACTGATAACAGTCTGTAATTCCTGATGTTTTTACTTCCGTGTTCATTTGTGTCGAAAATTAAAAAGGGGCATACGTTTCACTATTGGTGCCCCTTTGCAACCCATAGCATTAGAGCAACATACTATCAGGTCTCTATTGGGCTAACTTCTATCCACGGTGGACTATGAAGGGGCACAAATTTAGTGGGCTTCAGAAATCGGATTAAACATGTGGGCCAGATTTCGACGGCCTAATGCTAGATGATCGGAATAGTGAACCAGCTATGGGACACAGCTGTAAGGCCCAATAACTGAATTTAAAATCCACCTAGAAAGGCTCAATGTCTGCGAAAGGCCCAATCACTGAATTTAAAATCCTAATTGTAAGGCCTAATAACTGCACAAGGCCCAATAATTATACAAGGCCCAATAATTATTTAGGGCCCAATAACTGCACAGGGACAAGGCCTAATAACTCAAGGGTCCAATAAATGCACAGGGCCCAAATATTATACAAAACCCAATAACTGCACAAGGCCCAATAATTATATAGGGCCCAATAATTATCTAAGGCCCAATAACTGCACAAGTTCAAGGCCCAATAACTATAGGGTCAAATAACTGCGCAAGGCCCAATAACTGCATAAGGCCCAATAAATATATATGGCCCAATAACTATACAGGGCCCAATAAATATATATGGCCCAATAACTATACAGGGCCCAATAACTACATGAGGACAAGGCCCAATAATTCTACAGGGTCCAATAACTGCACAAGGCCCAAATACTATACAAGGCCCAATAACTGCATAAGGCCCAATAACTATATAGGGCCCAATAACTACACGAGGATAAGGCCCAATAATTCTACAGGGTACAATAACTGCACAAGGCCCAATTACTATACACGGCCCAATAACTACCCAATGCCCAATAATTGCATGCCCAATTACTACAGAAGGCCCATTAACTGCACAAGGCCCAATAAAGAATCCGTAGGGCCCAATAACTAATCCGCATGATTTTAAACCAGGTGTGGAACACAGCTGTAAGGCCTAATAACTGACTAATAAAACCCAATTTTTGGCTTAAGATCTAATAAATATACAAGACACTAACTTATAAATAACAAATTCGTATGATTTTAGGAATCGAATAGTAAACCAGCTATGGAACATAGGTGTAAGGCCCAATAATTGACTAAGGAAGCCCAGTTTTTGCCCCTGCTTTCCCACGTCGCTGAATTTAAGATCTAGTCTGAATAACAAACACATAAAGCCCAATAACAACCCAAAGCCCAATAACTAACTCATAGGGCCCTATAAGTAATCTTTAAGGCCCAATAAGTAATCCGTAAGACCCTAATTCCTTTGGCCAGTGTGTGGGCGGACAGATACTTGTGTAACATTCGTGTTTTCCGGCTTAAAATTTGAACAGAAGCTCAAAATCTCATTTGAATCTTGACTTCTATACGTTAAAGTTAACAGGCACCGACACACGAAACTGTCATCGGCTGAGCTCGAGCTCATGAAAGCGGCAGGCTGCACCTACCTGCAATTGAGAATGAGAACAAGCTCTATCATCTAAGGTGGAGGCCAAGCCGGAGTTCCATCTTCCCAGGCCAAGATCATCCTCTCTCTCCACCATCAAGGTTGAGGTTGATCGAAGCTTCAACATCGAGGTACTAGAGGACTGCCGCAAGCCCTCGGGAGTCTTCTTCCTCCTCTGGATGCGATGAACCAGTGGCTGGCTACATATAATGAATGTTCTCGATGTGGGTAAACACCAAAATTGGACTCAACTTCAAATGACGAGCATTTATTCCCAATTGCTATAAGACATGAAATTTCGACTACGTGCAGGGAAAAAAAGTAATACCTCATATCTTTGAAGCTACACCCATAGCTAGCCAGACACCGATGCTCTGCTTCCACATAATAATTGTGGAGCCAAAACTTCAATTCAACACACGAAATAATTCTGAACCGTAAGTTTAACTGTGTCTATATATATGCATGTTTAAAACTTCAATCCAGAGTGAATCGCAACAACACCTCCAACTAGATTTTCATACTCGACCTTCTGAAACCCTGCATCAGCTATCATGGAGGCAAACTTCTCCTGCACCATTATCACCAAAGTAATACATAAGGCAGTAATTAACAAGGTGTTATCTATTTACTATCAAACAGTTAGGAGCTTAATTATTAAATTATGTAATGATAAATCAAGTTATCACTACCTGTGAAGGAAATCTGCGAATACTCTCTACCAAATATTGATACGATTGTCGATCACCAGCAACAAGTTCTCCCATTGCTGGTATAACATTGAATGAGTAGAAGTCGTACCTGCATAAATAGGCAACTATCACAGTCAATAATACAGCTTCCATTTGGAGTCCTCACAAATTCTGATAATCTTCGAACAAAGCAAATCACAACTCAAGCAAATGATAGTTTGCATTGCTTGTCTGATTCAAATAAGCACATTTCTGAGTACAAACTAGATTTTATGAACAAATTTCAGTCTCTCGGCTGTGTATAAAAAGTAAGATGCTTTTGCTTAGTCACTGCAATCAGATAAAGAGCAATCTACGCTACCATCACTTTTTGCCAATCCCCACTTCAATCAGTATTAGGTTCAAAATAGAAATACAGGATACATCATAATAATAAGACAATGAACATTCGTTGCATCATATGATTGCGAAGATCTGAGGTATGCACGGAAAATACAGCGTCTTATGTTCGCGAATAGGGATTAGAAAAGCAGAGGCATGCACAAATCTAGCTAAATCATTTCATTTACTCACAATTCCTTGAATACAGGAGTGTCCACATGACTCAGTTCCAGGCACAGGAACCTGCCTCCTCTCCTCAACACCCTGATGAATAAATTCACCTCACAGTTAGAGCAGCAAAAGCATAAAATGCACTAGAGGACCGTATTTTTCAGAATTCCAAAATTGAGGGACATGCACATAGTTCAAAGAGACTAACTGAAGATTAGAGTTGTCACTCAAAGTGATACCGTAAACATACCGATAAGCTTCAGCAAGTACTTTCTCTATGTGTGTCACATTCCTTATCCCAAACGCGATTGTGTAGCCATCCATGGTGTTATCATCAAAGCTTAAGGCTTCAGCATCGCCTTCCACCCATATAAGTGATTTGCTTCCCCCAAGACCTAATGCAGTTATCAACTTTAGTTTGTGTGTTAAGGGGGGAAAAGATTAAATAATAAAAATATTTGATTAAGTTGTTGTATTACCTTTGCCTATTGCTCGTTTTTTACCAACATTCAACATATTAGGGTTGATGTCACATACATATATCTCTGTTTCTTCAAGTAAATCATCCTCATGAGCATCTTGAAGTGCTCTTCTTTTCATGCTGTTTATATTGTCTAGAATCCTAAAAGCAACATCCCCTGTACCATCAACCAGCAGAAATTATATATAAAAAATCATGTCAGAAGTAACTACGAAAAGTACAAGGGAAAAGTTCCTATAACAGCGCAATAAACATGTCCAGAACCAGCGTTCAAAGAGAAGAAATAGACAAAAAAAAATAGAGAGAGAGAGACTCCTCTATAACCATCACAAATTCACAATCAAGGTTAAAACCTTTCAAATAAAAAACTTTTCCAAGAGATAATAATGAGATGTAGCTATGAGATTCCCCAGGGTCAAATTGTCGTAAATGTTTTGATAAAGGACATACGAGTAATCTGGTGTTAAAGACAAGGTAATTATTTTATTCCTATCTAACAGCTTACCTGTACCCCCAGCCACATCAAGGTGCTTCATTCCTGGAAAAGGATTCAGCTTGGAAACCAGTCTGGAAAAGAATTAAAAATTGAAGGAAAGAAACCAGAAACTAGTTCAGAGTGATTGTTCACAAAAGTTCCCAGTAAAGTCTAACCTGTCTTTCCATAATCTATGCAGACCGCCACTCATGAAATCATTCATGAGATCATAATTTGAAGCAACCTTGTCGAATACATTGCTTACCAAGTGACTTTTTTCTTCTTCCCGTACTTCTTTGAATCCTGAAATCATCATTCGCTTAATCTAGATAAAATAATCTTAAACAAAGTCAAAAGTAGACGGAATCTTTTTAGTCAGCCTGCGTTCAGTATCTTATAGAGACTCATTGAGTTTACGAATGGCCAGGCATAAGTCGAGTCCTATTCAAAACACAAGCAGAGATCAGGGAACACCATAGTCTAATGTTCCCGTGGTAAAAATATTCCAGATGTTCAGTCACTTATCTGAACATGACCACTATAAACATGACCGGAAGTCCAAGAAAAATTCTTGACCTTTTCCTTGAGATGAACAATGTAGAAATAAATGATGTACAATGTTTTAGACTTTTACATGAAATCCTCAACAAATTTGGCAACCTCAATTCATAAGCATACATTTCAAAACGTAACTCATTTAACTCCAGAGTCACTTTTAACTCTATTAGCATAAATCGTTAAACATCATTTTGAGATTTCCAAAGCAATGAACTATCACAAAACATTCTTCCACGAGAAACAGCAATCGAAGAAACTTCATTTCTTGTTTAATAACATTATTCTCTGGAACACGAATACTGCAACACTAAGAATAGCGGAGTAGCGGGATTTACGACTGTCAATCCAGCAATCAGCTAAGACGAAACGAGATCCCTATCGAAATGCAATGAATCAAAACAAAACTCTTAAACCGACTTTCCTCTCCAACACAGTTCAATTCATGCAAATATTCAATCGATCGTCTATTAGAGAGCTGTAGAGAGGTACCGAAGCTTGTGGCATGGGAATGAAGAGGATACGACGAGGAATAAGAGGATGACCTACGAAGCGCGGAGAATAGATTGCTTTCCAGATTCCTGACTCCACTTCTCAACGCCATGGGGATCGATGTAAAGCAGTTCAAATCTGAAATCTTCCCTGAAAACGAAAGAAGTAGAACATGTTCACATGAGAAAGAATAGGCAGTTGGGAGTTGGCCCATGGACCAAATTCGGCCCAAATATATCTAAACAAATCTAGGCCCACTAATATTAAATTGGCCCAGTAAGACTACAAGAGGCCGTTTCGTTCCTCTAGTCTTACTGGACCGGATCTCGAACCGGTGAAGGGCCGATTCCAGGTTTGGACGGTAGAACCACCGGTTCGATGGTCGGACCGGCCGGTTCATATCACTTGACACAAAAATAAATTGTAAAAATACCTACTACACAGATTCAATGTAATAATAAAATTATCTTTTAACATAATGCTCTCAATTCTCAAACACTACATAATTCAATAATCTCAAACATAACATAATAGTCTTAAATATACATAACACAATAGTTTCGAATTCAAACAGAATACTCTTAATTCTTAAACATACACAAACACAATATGCGTTTAACTTCTAAGACTACCTTATATTTGTCATCTGCAAAACTTGGATTTTGCAGCAACAATCCCCTTGAGTATAAAGTTGGTGATAAGACTGAATGGAAGGTTTGCATCATTAAACACTGCTTTTTCTTTTATTGCAAACTAGCAAGAGTTCTTAAGTCTTGATTTGATAATGATTGGGTAGGCACCTTCATTTTTCTAGTTTCATCTGATACTATAGCTATCATGCAAAACTGTTAGTTTCTGCAGTAAGAATCTATATTACCGAGTGCCATGGCATATGAACAGAGCAAACTCAGTTTCATCTATAGCTTCTCCATTTGTTGCTTATTTTTTAGTGTGTTGATGGGTCATCTACTTAACTTCCTCAGGTGCATATACATATATACATGCAATATCCAACTTCAGCAGATACATAGTGATCATCAAGAACTCAAAATGTGATTCATTTATAGATTTTTCCAGTACAAAAGAACTGCAAACTCTACTACTGCAGGATCTTCTGTCTGATTATAGTTCATCGGCAGACAAATCCAAATACAGGCCATGGACTCACCAACAAAGGGAAATTATCCAATAAATTTATGAACCTGAAAGATGGATCCACCGCTGGGCTCACCGGAGATCGCTCTCTCAAAATTCTTGCCAAAGATAAAATGCAAGCTGCCATTCATCATGTCCAAAACAAGTTATAACTATCTATATCCTCAAAAAAGCTAAGAAATGCACTAATTTCAATCTATGAAGGTGAGACCATTCCATTTTTCACGAATAATATGGATGTGGGATTGTGGGTGCGTAAAGACGTATATGAAACTCACATTGATAGATGCTCATCCGTCCCTGCTTCCATTGAATTCAACGCTTGCGATCATCAGTAATCAAAATGACAAACAATAAAGAGAAAGAGAAAGAGGAACCCTAAATTGAATTCAATGAGAAGCAAGCTTGAGTAGTCAAAAGTGAAAAAAGACAGACGAAACCTCCAGTTGATTCAATGCTCCTCCATACGGAATCTGCAACCTCTGAGCTCACACTCCGCTTTGATTTCTGAAAATCTACTTCACCCATCCCAATTCCTTTTCCAATTTAGGTTATTTCTTTCCTCACTTTGCGCTTGTTCGTGTTCAACGAGAAATTGCGGCGACCAAGCTAGTTACACCCACACTTTATAGTTGACGGCAACTTTGGTACCAAAGTTTTTATTTATTTTCATTTTCACTAGGGACTTCGGCTTCTCCAATTAAAACAGGGGTGTCAAAAATTGACACAATCCGTGGGTGGACCCGCCCACGGGTCGTGTTTGTGTCAAACTTTTTGATTCACGGGTCATGTTTGAGTCAGTAGTCTTGACCCATGGGTTAACTCATGATCCCTTCTGAATTATATATTGTATTAAATATATATAATTCTGACTCATATGTCAGTCATGTGTCAGTTGTTTCTGAGTTTTTATGTACTGATGGGTTGAACAAGTCAGACTGACCCCGCGGGTCATGAAGGTCAAGCGGGTCAGTCTGACCCCAGCCTTACTATTTCTGACGGGTCATTATGACCCGCGGGTCAGGTTTGAGTTTCAAAAACTGACACATACTATTTCACGGGTCAGAGGGTCCCTAACACGACCCAAGGCTGACACGACTCATGGGTCGACCATGACCCATTTTGATACCCCTAATTAAAACCGCAACTCATACAGATGAAGACCGCACTTAATTACTACCTAAACCCTAACAAAAACCAAGACCCGATAGAAAGAAAGAAACATCATCTTTCATTTTCTAACACACAAAATATTTACAGTCTTCTGCTGCTATTGTCATCGTTTGATTTCACCCCAGTATATCATAACATTCATTGTTGATCAATATAAAGAATATCCCAATCCCCCACAAAATGTGCAAGTTAGATTTTTCCAGTACAAAAGAACTGCAAACTCTACTACTGCAGGATCTTCTGTCTGATTATAGTTCATCGGCAGCCAAATCCAAATACAGGCCATGGACTCACCAACAAAGGGAAATTATCCAATAAATTTATGAACCTGAAAGATGGATCGACCGCTGGGCTCACCGGATATCCGCTTTACTCCTCTTTGGTCCACAATCCTTGTCGCTCTCTCAAAAATTTTGCCAAAGATAAAATGCAAGCTGCCATTCATCATGTCCGAAACAAGTTATAACTATCTATATCCTCAAAAAAGTTAGGAAATGCACTAATTTCAATCTATGAAGGTGAGACCATTCCATTTTTCACGAATAATATGGATGTGGGATTGTGGGTGCGTAAAGACGTATATGAAACTCACATTGATAGATGCTCATCCGTCACTGCTTCCATTGAATTCAACGCTTGCGATCATCAGTAATCAAAATGACAAACAATAAAGAGAAAGAGGAACCCTAAATTGAATTCGATGAGAAGCAAGCTTGAGTAGTTAAAAGTGAAAAAAGAGAGGCGAACACCTCCAGTTGATTCAATGCTCCTCCATACGGAATCTGCAACCTCTGAGCTCACACTCCGCTTTGATTTCTGAAAATCTACTTCACCCATCCCAATTCCTTTTCCAATTTAGGTTATTTCTTTCCTCACTTTGCGCTTCTTCGTGCTCAACGAGAAATTGCGGCGACCAAGCCTAAGTTACACCCACACTTTATAGTTGACGTCAACTTTGGTACCATAGTTTTTATTTATTTTCATTTTCACTAGGGACTTCGGCTTCTCCAATTAAAACTAGGTGTCAAAAATTGAGTCAGACTTTTTGACCCATAAGTTATTTTGACACGACTCATGGATGACTCGTGAAAACACGAATCAAGTTTGGATCAGTAGTCTTGATTCATGGGTAACCTATAATCCGTCCTGAATTGTATATTATATTAAATATATATAATTTTAACTCATAGGTCAGCAGTCTTGACTCATGGATCAGTTGTTTCTGGATTTTTATGTACTGGTGGTTGAACGGGTCAGACTGATCCACAGGTCATGGAGGTCGAACGGATCAATCTTACCCAAGTCTTCCTATTTCTGACGGGTTATTCTGACCCGCGGGCCAGGTTTAGATTTCAAAAACTGACTCATATTATTACACAGGTCAGGTTTGGGTCAGAAGGTCCCTGATACGACCCAAGACCGACACGACTCATGGGTCGACCAGGACTCGTTTTGACACCTCATTCTGATGAAGACCGCACTTAATTACTAACTAAACCCTAACAAAAAACAAGACCCGATAGAAAGAAAGAAACATCATCTTTCATTTTCTAACACAAAATATTTACAGTCTTCTGCTGCTATTGTCATCGTTTGATTTCACCCCAGTATATCATAACATTCATTGTTGATCAATATAAAGAATATCCCAATCCCCCACAAAATGTGCAAGTTAGATATATAACTCAGCCCATGATTAGTTTATGTTCCGGAGATATTATGATGATTGGCCTCTCCGGTACCACTGGTGGCTTTGATCGAGAATATTTCTGCTGGTGCACTGATTCTATTGTCCTCCCGATGCACGAACCTGTGCCTCTTCCTCGAGCCCTTCTGGTGATCCAAGAAGACCACAACCACTGTAATGTCGTCATGGAAGTACCGTCTTGTTCCTTTCTCCATCTTTGCTAGCTCATCAAACTCCATCTCCTTCTTCTTCGCGGCCTCTCCAATGGCAGCTCTCACTAATCGCCTAGCAATTCCCTGTTCAGAAGAAGACATAACATAAGCAACATTTGAGAAAAACATGGATTTAATATGAATCTCAGACTGTGAATGGTTGAAACATTTTGAGGATTGGAACTACTTACAGCTCTTGGGCTTTTGAAGACGATCTTGACCACGGTTTCATCGCTCAACTGTTCCCAGAGACCGTCTGATGCAAATACCAAAAACAAGTCATTGGCATTGATTTTCCGCTTGATAATGGAGGGCTCTGCTGTCATGACCGCTCTTTTCAAGTGCATCGGACCTGCAAATTGTTGAAACATCGGATTCCTGTTGAACTCAGGTTTCTTCAAGTACACATCGCCGATAGATCGAGATACCTGTACAAAACTAGAGTTTAGAACCAATCCAAAATCACCAAACTCGATAACAGAGCATTATCATCAATCCAGGCCAATCAAGAGTGCTAACTACTGAGCTTTGTATCTACCAAAGATTGAATCTTTAGGATTCTGTAATCCATCAAAGTATATATATGTATAGAAGGGAAGATGGGAAAGTGAAAACCATGAGATGAATGATGGCAATTGCTGTGAAGGCTCCATCTCATGCATCAATGGCCTCTTGCTGTTTTCACTTGGCAATCAACAAGAGGCAAGGAATGTGAGTTCCTGGAACATTCGACAAGTCACAACTCAATTTAACGAACTAACTAACTATAACCCAGTCTATCATCATCTGTCTTTAAAAAAAATATTATGAGACATGAAATCAAGAGCAGCATAAGAGATCATAACAGCATCAGCAAAGCAAGCATATATATGATTAAAAATACTTTTTTTTTTGCAGAATTATTGGTACCTGAATTATGCCTTTGATTCTCCAAACTCCACGATTACAGATGACAATATGGGAATCGTCGGGATGGAGGTCTCTAACTTCCTTTCTGACTTCCTCAACACAGACATTATGGTCTGTGGTCAATCTCTCTGCAACTACTGGACTCTTCATTCCTTCTGAAGCTCTTTGACCAAGAACGGCTCTTGAATCTCCAAGATTTGCCACGTAAAGAACATCGTTAGTGATAGCACCCACTAAACAGCAGGACCCGACCGAAGCAATTTTGGGTCGTGCTGGAAACGAGGTGCTGACCAAATGTAAGAAATCCTCTTCGGTTGAATCAAAAGCTTTCTTTATCGCATCTGAAGATAAACCACCTTGCTCAATTGAAAATTCTGTATAAACAAGAAAGGATAGGCATTTGATCATCAGTATATGATATTGCATAGTTCAAAGATTAGGATCACAAATTGACATATTTAAACATAAATTTATCAATATCCGCATATAATTTACAAATGTCTATACAGAAATGTTTTATTTACAGAAATATGAGCTGCAAGTACACGGAAAATCATTCATCTTTACAAAGCAACTTTTTTATTACATCTAAATCCTTCATTGGGGTTCATGGATCATAACAAAGTTATAAGAAAATGCAGCAATTAGCTTTAAAAAAATTACATGCAACTAAATTTCAGCATATATATCATGAACCAGCGATGCAACGTATGGATCAACAGAGCGGAAAAAATAAGGAATTGCAGTGGTGGACATACTATTGATATAAGGAAAAAGCTTCTCCTTGATGAATCTAGAAGCTTCTGGTCCGCCATGTCCGTCATAAATCCCTACAAAGGTAACAGACGGCGTCGTTAAGACCTCTCCCTGATCTTCGAGGCTCGAATTTGCCTGAACAACGGCGATTGAATAATCACCGAGGGCGTGAGGCTTCAACTCCTTATGCCACAACCCATCGACTCCGTTGCCGTTAAATCTCCCAAAGCACCTCTCCAATGGCCGAACACATGACCTCATCATCACGTCACGCCGATTCTCTACAACGATTTCGATCAATCAATACGGAAACTTGATTTAAGCCTTAAGGTGGAGAAGACGATTGTAGAAGGAGATAAAGAACGGAGAGAGAAAATGGGGAGAAAAGGAAAGCATCAGAGTCTTGGGGAGGAAGAGACGCGTTTCAAGGTGGGGAAGCGCATTTACATTACGTTTACAGACTGCGTAGTGGGATGCGTTACCAGAAAACAAGGTGGATAATAATTAATAATACCATTTCATTCATTCTGATTCTCTATCCATTCCTGTCTATTTCTCCTCGAAGGGCTGTCGCTGGGTTGATTTTGACCTGATCTTATTCATATATATATATAAATACAAAATTTATTTCTCTTATATTATAAATCACGAGAATATCAGTTTTCGGTTCGGTCGGTTCCCAATTCGTCTGTTCCAACCCGATTGGATCCAGTTCAATATACAGTTCATTATTCATAAGTTTAATAAAAAAACTTAAAACACAAAATAGAGTAGTTAACTTGACCAACAAAAAAACTCACATTCATGGTTGCATAGAGAAATCTATGACCTATAGATTCCATGTCATCTTTTTCTATAACTATTCTCAGTGAATTTCCCACAAAGAGAAATGAAAAACCGGACAAAAGTTACAAAACTTAACCCAAGTTTCAAACTGGTCAACTGTTCATAAAATCGGTGATTGATCTAATCAACCAGAAACCTAATAACTGAAAAATAATCGGGTTAAACCGAAAAAACAGTTTGGTCTGTTTAAAAAAATCATCCAAAAAAACGAAAAATGGACGATACAATTCAGTTCAAATACTGATGCTATGCAATTTGATATTGAAACAACTATAATATTATTGTATTAAACATCTCATGTTTATTTATTGATACTCTCGTTAATTAGTTATAGTTTTAATTTAATTTTGTATTACTGATTAATTTTTTGAAAGAGTTGGAAAATAAGTAATATTCTAAATTTAATATTTATAGGCTACAAGAATACTCATTTTGAAAATATTTTTTCAACCATTTCTAAAAATAATAATTAAAAAGACTATATTATGTAAATAATTAAATTAAATTATTAAAACACATAGAAAGGTTAAGTTTCAATTTTCTATCGACCAATAGAATTTCCGGGATTTCGTGTTGATGAACACCGTGGCAAATTCTTCGTGAGCTTTGTATCGGTTTTATTTTCCTTAAATGTATTGGGCCAGGCCCATTTCGTTTTCCTAATCTAGTGAATACTGAGATTTACCCACAAAACACGAAAAAAGGGAAGTCTAAAATTGCTTCGTTATCTTTTTTTTTTGGTCAAACTTCTTTATCTTTTACTAAAACTAAAAGTGCTAATTCAATTTAATATTTTAATTATATTATAAAATAGTTTACAAATCAATTAAATCAAACAAATACTTTCTCAAAGTCATAATTAAATTCTAATAATTATTTATTAATACTTTAACTAAATCTTGAATTGATCGAAACTTAATTCACATTACCCTTATTAAGCCTAATTGAGGATACACATAATTATTTGAATCATCAAGGGGATCAAATTCCTTTAAATTAAAAGTTAATTTAAACTTAAATTATTGAAAGAAAAAAAACAGTTGAGATCTCGTAATCCGAATATGACCAATGTGTTTTTAGGTCAATGTGTTTTTAGGTTGAAATTTAAATTATATATAATAGGTGGTTGAACTTAACATAATTTGACAAATAGGTACCCAAACTTTTTTATGCCGCAAATAGTTTATCGAACTTTTGGAAATTAGCAAATAAATTTATGACGTTAATTTTCCGTTGATTTGTTACGGAAAACTGCACGTGAGTAACACGTGAGAAGCAACCAGGTACCTCAACTTACACAAATTAACAAGTAGATACTTGACAGATTCAGTCAAACCACTTTATTTAAAAAACCCATAAATAGTAGGGTTTATATATCAAACACATGCATGACTTAGGGTTTAGTGTTGAGTCATGCATGTATTTGGTATATAAATCCTATTTTTTTTTTAATAAATAAAGTGGTTCGTTCTAAATCGGATTTTTAACTGGTTCATGTATCTACTTGCTAATTTGTGTAAGTTCAGGTACCTGTTTGTCAAACCATGTCAAGTTTAGGTACATGTTTGCTCATTACGTGATATTTTTCGTTTATATTTAACGGAAAATTAACGGTAAGTACCAATTTGTTTATTTCAGAAAGTTAAGCAACCTATTTGCTAATTTCGAAAAGTTCGACAACCTATTTGCGACAAAAAAAAATTTAGGTACCTACTTACGAAACCATGTCAAGTTCGACTACCTATATGATAATTAACCCTTTAAACTATAATTCGTCTCATAATTTAAGTTGAGTTCTAATCGAGATGGAATTTATTTATAATATTACATTTTAACTTAGATATTTGGAAAAAAATAAATACTCATTTACTTTTATAATTTAAAAAATAATTTTGAACTGTGAATAGTTCTAAAGTGAAATTGCCATATTAGAGAAGTAACGTGTAATTTCATACTTTTTTCCGGGAAAAGGGAACACCCTTATCACGAGTTACGGAAGCAGGGTATAATTTCTCTTGACTAAATGGACCGTTGAGGCAGAAACCACGTAACGGCTACTTCTGTGTTTGAAGAACGAAACGTTCAGGAAAATAAGAGTCCGAAGAAGCACTCTCAGATTCATACGATCATTTATCAAAATTTCCGATCAAGAAATATTCGTCGATATTTTGATCCCTATCTCTCTGGTTCCTACCATCTTCGATGGATTTGGGCTGCTTGGACCTGTGCTGCATTGACAAGAACAGTTACGATCCTACCTCCGATGAGAGAGAAAGGAGCGCGATGGAGTCTCCAAAGTCTGGAAAGGTAAAGATTGAATTCATTTCCCTTCTTCTCAGATCTTCAATTTAGGTACAGGGAATCCGAAGAGGTTGACTCCTATCCGACTTCGCGCTTGGAAGCAGATCTTGAGTATGAATTAGGTCAAATTGCTTACCCGATTAACGGAAGACCTTAATATGTTCTGTACTGTTCTGTGACTCTACAGTTGACCGACTAATTGAAGCAATCTGCCGTCTTCGCAAGTCACTTGCTTTGTTTTATATAATCTCTTGTTTCTATTAGGTCAGACTTAGAGTAGTAGTTGCTTTTCATTGTATAGATGTGACGAAGATATTGGTGCCAGTTTCTGCTTCGAATTTATGCCTGATTGCCTTCTACTCACTGATTTGAATCATAAATTCATAATAAGATCAAGATGCAAAACTTTCCTGCACAGGCTCAGTGCCTGAATCCTGATGCAACTAAAAGAATCAAATGTGTTTAGCTTTGTCCTACTCGTCTTTTTCTTCCTCTAGTGCAGCAATTTCGTCAAATTTATTCTATTATCAAGAGTTGATTCGGTGTGCAGCCACTCCAGAATCATGATTTTCTTGCTGATTTATAAATTTCCTCCCTTGATTTATATCTGAATGCTGCAGACTAAGATGACGAAAGAGACAGGTCAATCCACATCAACTAATGGTCTTAACAAGCTCCATTTGCAAGTGAAGAAGCAACCTAACCGCAAAAAATCCCCGATTAACTGGTTTCCGCGCAAGAAAGTGGACTCATACTTAGAGAGGAAAATCAAGATAATGCAGGTTTATCTCACTTCCACCTATATACGTTTTGGAATTGGACCAACTTAAATAATACCTTCAACTGAGATGCTATTATGAGTTTTCTGTGATACAGGAGGTAGACGGAATGAACTTAACTCTTGATGAGACTCTAGATGATTCAAATCCACACTATTGCAGAGTACTGAGAGAAAAAATTGCTGCAAGAGAGGCCGCACACAAAGCAGTGGAGGCCCGAAAAGCTGCACTTGTGGAAGCATCTTGGTGTCGGATACTTAAAGAAGCAAGGTAAATTCTCAATGTCTAAAAAATCCCATGTTGATGCTATCATTTGATGATTCTCAGTTGTGAAATATTTAGCAGTTAATGATTTTCTGAAGCACATTCACTGTTTGTAGCTCTAAATTTATTTCTATGGCTTTATGCTGCAGAATACAAAGAAAAGAAACAGAAATTCAATTGGAGAAGGCAGAGAAGGCTGCAGCTGCAGCTGTTGAAGCAGCAACTGCATTGGGGGTGATAATGAACGATAGACCAAGTGGTCCTCTGAAGCCTTCTCGTATCGAAATGCCTTCGAAGAAAGGAGGGGAATTTACTACCACTCTTACTGTCACAGCCTCTTTTGTGACGCCATTCGAGGTGGACAGAGAAGTAGCAGCTGCAGTCAAAGCTGCCTTCCTTCACCTTGCAAGTTCTTCATCATTCAGCAAAGCTGAGTTCAACGACTTAGTGCGGAAAATCACTCAAAACCCAGATGGTAATCTATCAGACTACTCTTCAGATTGTGAATCGGTGTTAGGGCCTGATCAAGAGAAAAGCCCTTCAAAACCAACTCTGCAGAGAAAGAAAAGGAGGAGGCTATCACTTGAGAAACTTACTAAACAGAAGATCATAGATATGATGGTTGAGAGGCTCAAAGGCTTACATGAAGATGAGCTTTCTTCACTTGCCACCGTTGTTGCAACTTGTGGTCTGAATGCAGCCTTGGCTGAAGTTGGAAATGGTAAAATCCATGAGCATAATAGAAGAGCTGCCTCTTTTTGTTCTAGCGGGGCTGAACCTGATCTCCCTGGTTTAGACAAGTTCTTGGTTAAACACGAGCTGAAGCTTGAAAGAGAAGTAAGAGAAGCCAAGAACGCTACGAGGGATGAGGTCAGGGACAAGGCAAAGGATAATGAAAATGACAATGGCGGTGGAAATGTCAATTTGGAGCTTCCAGGTTTAGAAAACTTCTTGGTTAAGCACGTCTCAAAGGTCGAAAGAGAGGTGCAAGAGGCCAAGACTACTACTGATAAGAGCAGCAACTGGGGCAGTGGAGAAGAAGAAGAAGCAAATGCAAGGACCTGTACTGAAATCCCTAGCCTTGACAAGATTCTTGTGAAACATGTCTCACGGCTCGAGCAAGAAGTTTTAGAAGCAAGAAACAAGAGAAAACATGAAGCACTTGATGAGGCCTCCAATGCGATGAAGCTCAAGAAACAGGTCAGATCGGATAAGTTTTTGGAGAAGGAAAATGTGAACCTGAATGAGGATAAGGAGCAGGGCCTTGATAAGATCATGATTAAGCCAATGAGCAGATTGGAGAGGGAAAAGATGCTTGCTTTGTCGACAAGATCTGACTACGAGTATCAGAAAACCCGAAAGAAGCAAATTGGAGATAACTGTGAGAGTCTAGACACGATCTTGGTTAAGCCGCCAATGAGCAGATTAGAGAGGGAAAAGATGCAAGCTTTATCGTCAGGAAGCAACAATTATGAGTATAAGAAGAAGAGCCAAATCAAGCCAATTGTGAATGATTCTGAGAGCTTGGACAAGGTTTTGGTGAAACATGTCTCGAGGCTTGACAAGGAGAAAATGAATGTTAACTCCAAGGAAGAGTTCTTGCCCAAGGCTAAAAGAAATGAAAAGGATATGTATCTGCAGAAGGGTGGTGGTCTTGAAGAATTGTTGGTAAAGCAAAGACCAAGACTCGAAAGGGAAGCAACAGAACCATCTTCACGACAACCAGTTGAGGAAATTAAGGTATTGGTGTCTCGGAAAGAAGCACGGGAGAAAGAGCTACAGGATTGTTGGGGAGGATTGAGCTTAGGCAACTCCATGAAGCCTCACCTCTGCAAACTTGAAAAAGATCAGGCAAGTTAGTAATATTCTGGTTTTGTGATCTCGATATTTAACAATGATATATAAATGGTATTTTACTATGTTTATCTACCAACATTGAGAAATAACATCCTAATCTGTTGTTTTGTGTAGGCTGCGTGGATTAAAGCCGAAGAGGAGGAAAGGAAGAAAGCTCCGGAATTCTACTGATTGACAGTATATTGTAAAAAATGACTTTTGTTGGTGAAAGTCTGGACCATTGGAAGTGTAAAAAAACTTGTGTTGTATTTTCACTACTGAAAGGATGAGTTTTGAATGGCAGATATAATGATGGACCGTGGAATTTGATGTTCCATTATTGTGCAGGTCAAAATTGCACTAAGACGACCAATAAACACCCCGAAAGTCCAAAAGCCTAATATAATAGATTTAGGAGTAATTCAACAAAAGAAGTAATTTAATAATAATAATAACAATGTGACAAATTTTGGTATTTGTGAACCAGATGATAATAGCGATCCCAACGTTGGTACGGATGACCATTAGCATGAACTCCACTACCTCTGCCTGTAATTTTTTTTCAAAAAGTGTTTATTTTAATTTTTTTTTTTGAAAAAGTAGATACCGTCATAAAATATTTGAAAAAGTGTGTATCTGCGCTACTGGAGGTAGCGAAAATCAATTTTCGCTATTGGTAGTAGCGATTTTGGAAAAACGCTACTACCAGTAGCGATTTTGGAAAAACGTTTTTCGATGGACAGGGATTTTGCGTTGCTTCATCTCAGTATTCATAGATCCAAGCCTGCAACATAAATTATTAAATAAAGTCTGTCAGACAAAAGAGTGTCGCTGCTACAATTTCAGCTGGTTCTCTAAAAATGTGAAGTTTAGATACTAACATGGTACATCAACCAAGGTATTTCAAGCGAACTGATGCTTGTTCATTCTCTAGACTAGTCTTATCAAATTCCTCAAGTAAACAATAAAGGAAGTCTTGGGGCCTAGGGGTCTTGGGGAGCATTTTTGAAGCCTTGGAGTCTAGGCTTGTTCATGAACTGGTTCGACCCCGAACCGGTTCAGAACTGAACTGTTTTAGTTTGTGAAAAAACATTATTTTTTTCTTTCTAGCAGGGCGCAGGGCTAAGGATGCAAGCTAAGGACTCAGGGATAAATTTATACTTTTTTTGAGATTCGATCGATTTTGTACTTTTTTGAATTACTCCTCAATCGTAACTCCATTTTCGATGAAATAAATTTTGTTTTCTTGCATACTCGATCAAATATATATTATAAACATTCTCACTCAAAATATAAGATCAAATGTTTGCATTTATCACTTGTATATAAGAAGTTAAACACTTTTTTCCTAGACAAATATTACCTGTCCTAAATTTTCCAACTTGTTCTGAACAACATCCCTGAGGTAAAATATTGAAACAAACCTGTTTATTATGTTATCTTAATTAAAACTTTCATAACCAGAAAATCATTGTGTGACATATTATTGGACCGAAACTTTCTTAAATTTCTGAAAATCGCTACTGTCAATAACAATTTTTGAAAATCACTACTGTCAATAGCGGTTTTTGAAAATCGCTAATGTCAATAGCAATTTTGAAAAATCGCTACTTACAGTAACGTTTTTAAGAAAATCGCTAATACCCTACCTGCGCAGATGCACATTTTGCTAAATATTTTTTTTAAATATATACTTTTTCAAAAAAAAAAATCTAAAATAAACACTTTTTCAAAAAAATCTCTTCCTGTCCTTGTTCAATCTGCTGCACTGTGGTGTGGGGTCCGACTCTTCTGACCAAATTGGCTCTGAAAACTACCAAGCAGTTATTTTTACTTTCAACTAAACTTCTTCTTCTTCTCCGACTAAAGTTTCTCAGTTTTCTTGATTTTGTTTCTTCAAATTATCGTTTTGAAGTTCTACCGATGGATCATCGTCTCCATGTATGCTCTTTCTGCCTTCTCATCTTCGTCTTTCTCTGCCCTGCTGCTGTCTCTTCTAGTTCTGAAGGTACCCACCACCAAATCTGCTCTCAAATTCTCAACCTTTTTTTCATTATAATCTTTGCTTGCTCTGAACCTGCGTCTTCAGCAAGTAATTGTTCTTTTCCCAACTCTGATAACAGTGAAGTTCGCCTCCTTTGAATATCTTTGGTTGCATAAGTCAAATGGGTAGATTAGCGGCCATTTTAATTCGATCGAGCTTAAGTATGCTGCTTTTGTATTAGCCATTACCTGACATAAGATTGATCTGGTTTTGATTCAAAAGTTTGATCTTTTCTAATAGATTCGTGATTCCAGGGATCATATTTGATTTGACTTCCACTCATTTACTGCCTTGGATGGATCCTTATTTTGTAGGAAATGCACTTCACAATCTAAGAACACAACTTTCGGACCCCAATAATGTCATGCAGAGTTGGGATCCAAGTTTGGTCAATCCTTGTACCTGGTTCCATGTCACTTGTGACTCCAACAACCATGTTATTCGTTTGTAAGATGTTTCCTTCTTCATTTGTTAAATCAAAGAGTTAATTATCAAAAAATAAACCGAACTTTGAGTAAAAACCAAACAACAAATCAATTTTTTTTTTTGACAAACAACAAACCAAATTTGGGGAATTGAGCAATCAACAAACCTACCTCAAATTTTTATTATGTTTAAACGAATTTTTCAATGTTTGAGGGAGTTATTAAGTCGTAATACCATTTTCTTAGAATACTTCAACTAATGTTAACTTAATAAGTTGTTTTTTGGTTATTAACCCTAAATCAAATGTTCTAAATTTTAAGAACTCACAATTCTATGTTCTTGATAATTTGCAGGGATCTGGGTAACTCCAATATCTCAGGGACTTTGAGCCCAGAGCTTGGAAAGCTGAAACATCTAAAGTATTTGTAAGTTTCTACTCCACTTAACAAAATCTTCGATGTTGCTGATTACAGTTCATCGAGATTAAGAATATCTTCTGAAATTGTTGTCAAAACCATCAAATTGATTTGAATGATTCGGTTGTATGTTGGATTATTTGCAGAGAACTATATAGGAATGACATTAGAGGAAAAATACCAAAGGAGTTGGGGAAGTTGAAAGATCTTATAAGCATGGACTTGTATGGCAATAAATTAGAGGGACAGATTCCAAAGACATTAGCCAATTTGAAATCACTCAGATTCCTGTAAGCTCTCTTAAATTATTACAAAATAGATTTCATTGCAGAAATGATTCATCTCATCTCATGTTCATTTTCTTCCAGTCGTCTTAACAACAACCACCTAACTGGACCTCTACCTAAGGAGCTCACTCGACTTTCAAACTTGAAAATTCTGTAAGCCGAAAATGCTTCTATCGAACATTTGTATTTGATTTGAACATGAAACTCAATGTTTTTACATGGCAGTGATGTATCTAACAATGATCTGTGCGGGACAATTCCAGTAGATGGCCCGTTCAGGAATTTTCCAATGGCAAGGTACGCTAAATGTCTGCATTACTTCTGCAGAAGAACATCAACGTCTTTGAGGTTCTTTTACCTTAATCTGTGTTTGTTGTTTTTTACCCAGTTTTGACAACAACAGATTCAAAGGACCTGAGCTGCAAGGGTTGGTTTCATATGAGTTTGGATGCTAAGGAAAATCATGTTATTTGTAATGTACTATTCTACCTTTAAATGAAGATAGTTTGAAGGCATGGACGAAACTAGAAATTTTCTTTAGTGGAGTAAGAGCAAATAGTTGAACTAAAAAAACAGTGGGGGCAAATGTATAATTGAAAATGGTTAAATTAAAAATTATTATATTTTTTAGGGTCAAATTTACATAAAATCAAAAGTTGAGCAGGGGCAATTGTCCCCGTCGTTCCTTATTACCTCATGTTTGAAGGGTTAAATGTCAAAAAGTTACCTGAATTTTGGACGTTTTGCAACGAGCTACCCGAACTCTGAAAATTCAAAACGGAATACCTCAATTTTGAAGAATGTGCAAATAGTTACATCCGTCCAATTTTTGACGACTTTCCGTTAACAGTTAACGGAAAATTGAACGGAGATAACTATTTACACCTCTTCAAAGTTGAGGTACCCCGTTTTGAATTTTTAAAGTTCGTGTATCACATTGCAAAATATTCAAAATTTAAATATCTATTTGATATTTCACCCTACTTTTGAAACCGTACGAGATCAGACCTTAAAAAAGCTTGAGTATTCACTATTTCAGTTCAAATAATTAATAAAAAAACAATGTAGTCAACTGGTGCAGGTAAATAAGGCTCGTTTTGCAGTCATTGAAACGTGTTTGAACGTCTTGACACGTGGCGTGAGGAGGTGGCGAGAGTACACGCGTCACGAGCGCGGTAGTTTACCAAAAACGGAAACAGATCTTTTTCTTTTCATCAACGCGCAAAACAGACGGTGGTCTATGATTTAGTTTACGACGAAGCAAAGCGACTTCCTCCCTTCTTTGTTTCTTTCCTCCACTGTTTCTTGCAGCTCTCCCAGTTTCCTGGAAACACCACCACCGGCGACGCTGCAGAAGAACAAAAGCTTCAAATTTCTCACCGTCACACCCAGAAAATAGAATATCACAACCGCCATAGAAGATGAATGGCTTATTGAGAACGAAAGGTTCCAATATCCTCCGCACGTTACGGCGGCAGACGACCACTCATTTCCACAACGACCCAATTTCGAGGACCACTCATTTCGTCGGAAACCAGTCGCAGGCAAGACCCTTGTTCAGTAAATTTCCGAACTTTTCCAGCAAAATCAGGCAGCACAACAATAAGCTCTTTCCCGCCACGTTCTCATCATCGGCGACGAAGACTTCGAAGGCTGGGTTCGTCAATTGGTACCTGGGTATGGTGAAGTCGAGACCCATTTTGACGAAGAGCGTCACCTGTGGACTTATTTACATAGCCGCCGATTTGTCCTCTCAGGTAAATAAAATATACAGTGTCGCAGCTTCTTTTGGTATCATTAGTAAAATTTCTTCTCTTTCTTGCTTCAGTTATTAAATTCTGTGGTTGCATTTCCATTTAGTTTGCAGCAGTAGCTTATGTTTGCAGATTCTTGGTTAAGTTGAATTCTAGATACATTACTTACCTTATTTGGCTGATTTCTAGTGTAAGCAGCGTGATTTTCTCTTTCTGAAGAGGAGAAAAATGTTTTCTTTTCTTCAAATTCTGGAAAAACGATTGATTATCTCACTCACTCAATTATCTTTTTCCCTGAAAATATTACTTTTTTCCTTGTTTTCTGCTCTTTTATCTCATGTTGACCACTCATTTCACATTTTCTTCAACTTACTTTTAGTTACCCTTATGGTTGTTGTATTTCGATAGACAGTTGCATGGCTATCATCATCAGAAGATTCCTATGATCTTTTGAGAACATCTCGCATGGCTGGATACGGGATTATCATACTAGGGCCGACTCTTCATTTCTGGTATGGTTTTCTGTCCCGAAGCTTTCCTAAAAGAGACATTGCCTCCACTTTGAAAAAAATCTTCATGGGACAAGCAATCTATGGACCGATCATGACCATTGCTTTCTTCTGTGTCAATGCTTATCTCCAAGGTACTAGGTTTATTCATCATCAGTTTGTAGAACATCCCTAAATTTATCTTGAACTGAACATATATTTATATTTTGCATTTTTAGGTGAAAATGGCAACGAAGTTGTGGCTCGATTAAAGAGAGACTTGGTTCCTACATTGATAAATGGTGTTATGTATTGGCCTTTCTGTGATTTCATCACTTTCAAATTTATCCCTGTCCATCTGCAGGTATAAAATTCTTTCCTTTTGGCTTATCTTTCACAGCTTGTGGTGAAAAATCTGAAATTCATCTCTGTTTGGGACTGCAGCCATTGATGAGCAACTCTTTTTCATACCTGTGGACAATTTACCTTACTTACATGGCTGGATTGGAGAAAGTCGACACTGCTGCTTCTCAATGAACTCGGGTTTTCTGCAGTTTGAGCTTCACTTCTCCATTGATCATGGTGGAAATGTTTCTATGGAGGAGTTTCGGAATGCTGCCTCCATCTGCAATTGTTTTGGTAAATCAACATTCTCGATTCAATGCTTTGTTCGTTCTTGATCGAGCTTATGTAACGATCTGAACAATTGATCCATATATGTATATATATATATATATATATTGTATATTTGATTGTAGCATAAATTTTGTTTCAGGGAAATTCTGCATTTTGTACCACATTTCAGAAGTTTCATGTCTAGTAAAGGAGTTATATTGGAAGTTTCTAAAGCTTGCAATTATATGAATTAAAAAGTGTTGTGAAATGAAAATATATTTTTTTTCTAAAGGAACAGTTAACTATTTTTTTAATTGGTCAAAAAAAACTTTTTTAATGAGATTTTAAAAATGTGAAATTATGCAAAAAATTTGTTCTCTAAGTTTTCCTTGTAAAAAAAAAATACAATCCAACTAAGATTTAAATTCATAACTTCATTCTTTGCAACAACTACTTATTCAACTAGACTAATAATACAAGATCAATAAAAAATAATAATTTTTTAACTAAATAGAAACATTTAATTTTGATTTTACACAACAATTTAAAATTTCAATTAACAACTCATAATATTAAACTGTCTAAGCATTGAACGGTCGTTGCCTTATCTTTATCGCCTCCGTCTATTTCGTAGGTAGAAGAGGTCGCGCCTTCTCCTTCAACAGAAAGCCTTTCCCTTTCCTTTCCTTTCCTTTCCTTTTCCATTTCCTGATCTTGTAAAGTAAATCTATGACCAATCTATTGAGGAGAAGCTATGATCTGCAGAATGCTATGCTGCGGAGGAAAAAGATCTCTCCTTCTTCCACGAGACACCCAATTGCTCAAGCTACCCTTTTTTCCCAGATTCAAACGCAGACCAGACACCATTATAGCAACGCATTTCCGACATTATTACCTAGAAAAAAATGGAAATACATTGGTTGCTCCCAAGCAAGGTTCTCCTCGTCAAAAACGGCGGCGTCAACAGCAGCAACATCATCGAAGCTTGGGTTTGTGAATTGGTACCTGGGAATGGTTAAATCAAGGCCTATTGTTACAAAGAGTGTGACTACCTGCCTTATTTTCTCAGCTGCTGATTTCTCTTCTCAGGTAGGTGGCATTTGAAAACTGGGAAATTTATCAATTGCAGTTTTACCATTTTCAGCTGATAATTTCCCATCCTTCATTTGCATGGATGAAGTAATAGTTTTTAAAGCAAAATGAATCTCATTTCTTTCCAACCCATATAGATTTGTATGGTTCTCTTTCTCTTGTTTTTTTCCTCTGAATCATTCCATCCAATATCCACTACTGATTTCCTGATTGTGATGCTGCAGACAATCACCAAGCCATCATCTGATTGTTATGATGTTTTGAGGACATTGAGGATGAGTGTATGTGGGTTATTGATGATCGGACCTTGCCATCATTTCTGGTTCGGTTTCATGGCTCGTGTGTTTCCCAAACAAGATACTGTCTCTACTGTCAAGAAGCTGTTTCTAGGGCAGACACTCTATGGACCGACTCTTACCACTGCCTTCTTCTGCATCACTGCAATTCTACGAGGTGTGAAAGGAGCACTGATTTGCTTCTTAGGCTCAAAGAGTTAATAAATCTTTCAATCCTAATAATAGAACGTTAAGGGGTTATAGGTGACGATTTATATCAAGTCTCTGATATTACGAGATGACACCAACAACTGTACTAACCCCTTAATGTGTTAGGTAAAGAGTCGATTATGATTTTTGTGATCTTCCGTCCCACGTCAGATAGAAATAAATAATTTGAAACTCATATAAGTAGAGATGTACTACTCAAGTCTATTAGAAATTTCTTCTTTTTCTGGGCTTAAGTGAGGACAACGGGTTCAGTCAGACTGAATTAGGTTAGTGAAGACAGTCACTCAGGTTTGTGGCGTGATAAATGGCATCAGAGTCGACTCGGGACAGTGATCGATCTTGTAAGGTTTGAAGGTCGGTGCCAACGTGAGAAAATAATTGGTCAAGCCCTAGAATGGTAAGCGTATCTGAAAAGTATAGGAATTACAAGACCGAGCCACATACCGGTGCAAAGATTCTGGACTGAGCCGCGACGAGGACGTCGCGCGCTTTAAGGGGGTAGATTGTGATACCGCGTCCCACATCAGATAGAAATAAATGATTTGAAACTCATATAAGCAGAGATGTATTACTCAAGTCTAACAAGAATTCCTCATTTTCTGGGCCCAAGTGAGGACAACGAACTCAGTCAGGCTGAATTGAGCTAGTGAGGACAGTCGCCCGAGCTTGGGCGTTACAATTTTATTATTTATCACTAATCTTTATGGCTCTCCTTGATCAGGTGAAACGAATACCGAGATTGGTGCGCGACTGAAGCGGGACTTGATCCCAACTTTGTCTTGTGGTGTAGTGTATTGGTCGATGTGTGATTTCATCACGTTAAGATATGTTCCTGTCCATTTGCAGGTAAGAAAGAGGTTTGAAGTTTTGCTACTTCCCCAACCAATTCCCAGAATTAGGGTTCATTAGGATGTCTGTTTGATTGTGCAGGTACTGATGACCAACACGTTTTCCTACATTTGGACCATATATTTTTCGTACGTGACTTGCTTAGAGAAAGTGGACACGTCTTCATCTTCCTGAAATTTGAACAACATACATGAAAGCGAAGCAAAATGGAAGCAACGTTGGGCTACTGAGTCAATGCGATGCTTCATAATTGTTTTTGGTTGTATGGATAGTAACATTTTCAGCAGTAGGAAGGATAAACCGTAATCCCATTGTGCCTTAATTTAGTTATAAGTTAAATACCATTCATTCAGATCTGTAAAAGAACATATGAAGCTGCATTTCTTCAGAGCCTTGTAACACCAAAACTAATAGATGGACTGAATTCAACAAATTCAATTGAGTTTTTGCTAGATACATCGGGCGGAATCAAGTAGAGCTTGATACATGTCCATAACACACGAACAAGGTACAGAGAATGACTTCTTCATAAACCATAATGTTTAGGCAGGTGGATTGGGATACACCTTTGGCTTTGGCTTCACTTCAATCTCGTTTATGCTGCGAACAAATATGGCATCTGGCTCGTGTCTGTAAAAGAAACAGAAATCTTAAACACCATTTCAATGCAGAAAGAGAGCAGAGAAAAATAAAATGAAACAAGAGATAAAGGGCATGGGCATACGGTTTATCTCCCTCTTCGAATGTGTAGCTAGATGCCACTGCCAAAAGACGGCCATCTCTGCTGAAGGACAGTGCTGCAATGCTTGTCGGGTACTTTGAATACTAAGGAAGCAATGATTTTAAGAAATCAGTGGAAACCCATGAGAGAAGCTTTTGCTTTGTAATGTCTTTGCTTTGGTTAACTTACCTGGTACAGCCTCTTCTTGTTGTTCCCATCCCAGACATTTACGAAACCATCACAACCACCAGTCGCAAAAGTACCATAGCTGCACATTAATGGTCATTAGCAATTTAGCCATACTATACATACAAGTTGTTAAACTGTTTGATCCAAATTAGAAATTACTTCACAATGTGGTAAATTTTGTGTTGGGCAGATGAGGTGAAAATGATGACTCTAACATAGCATAACACACTTACATTGGATGGAATGCAATGGCATTTACTGGATACACGATGTCCCTTCCAGCCTCTGATTTCCGATGACACTTGAATGCATACCTACAGAAAATTTAAATCCTTTAGTAACATCATAGAGGTTCAGAAATATAGTAAAAATGATGACAATGGGGTCAGACAGAAGGCCCAGAATACATGATGGTGACCAAAGAAATTAAAGAGGATGTGAGCAGATCATCCATTTAAATCAGACATTTCCATGGGAAATGAGGTTCTTACTTTTTTGCTTGACTAGCATCAGAAAGATCAAAGAACTCCATTGCAACTCTTCCTTCAACAGAACTGAGTGCATAACCTGCCAAAAAAACTATCTGAATGAGACAAAGTAGTAGTAGCAAGGGAGATTAGAAACAGAATATGTATCAAATACTTCAGTCAAATCCATATAAATCATTTTTAATTAGCAGTCTGTTAAAAGTAATGGAGTGAGATAACGAAAATGTACCAGTTCCATTTGGATAAGAACGGACACATCTTGTTTGGTATTTCAGAGAAGATTCTCTGCGCTGCTCAGGTTGAGACATATTTCGTAGATCATAGATGTTTACATGTCTTCCTGCAGTAGCTACCACTAAACGATTCCCGACAAGAGATACTGAGTAGACACGTTCAGGTTGTGAATATGTTCCAACAAGAGTGCGTTCCTGGCCACTTGCGCCCCTAGGATCCCAGCATTTCAGAGTTTTATCCCAACTTCCTGAGATGACTTGCCCTACACAACGAATGATATGAAGATTAAAGATCGAAGTAAAACGAACTGCAAATCATAATATACACTCTTAGTAGCTATATTCACAGCCACAAAACCAAAAAAAAAAAACAGAAATTTTTATTTGTTGAGGCTGTAACAGCTGTTTTTATGCTTTTATAGCTGAAATTCAAGAACAAAATTGCATTCATCATTTGATGCATCCATTCACTTTTCTAAATCAGAAAGACACAATTGATCCAACTCTTCACCACTTGCAAGTTCCATCCAAATAGAGAACTGAAAACTTTTAATCAGTCTGAAATCAGAACATTTGCCAAGATAATTGAGGCGATTTAGTAGAGTGAAATTAGAGACAGTAGTAACCATAGGAATGATTAAAATGAACTCCATATAGTTTTACCAATAGTCCGACTTAGGGTTGCACTCAGGATCAACTAATTACTGCCTTCAATTTTTTAAACGAAACGTGTCCGGTTTTTTAGGGTAACACAAACCTGTGGCATAAGAGTATTCAACACATCGCACTGGGGAATCATGCCTTCCCAGTATGT
Source organism: Chamaenerion angustifolium (assembly GCA_946814005.1). Taxonomy (NCBI): domain Eukaryota; kingdom Viridiplantae; phylum Streptophyta; class Magnoliopsida; order Myrtales; family Onagraceae; genus Chamaenerion; species Chamaenerion angustifolium. The sequence goes on from OX328276.1 coordinate 767,519, forward strand.
CTTCTTTACCATGACTGAATACAAGCCTGAAGGATGACAAGGTTAAGGATGCAAAGCGTTAACTCAAAACTTAGTAATCTCCACAAATACAGCACAAGAGAGACCGGCGAGTATAAGTAAACTACACATTTACTATAAGACCTTACACTACAGAATTGGGGAAAGAAATATACATAATGGAACTTTCCAAACGAAGTTCTTGTTTTCAATAGTTTTCTACATTCCTATTTTGGATATCAAGGTTTATGAGCTCTGACTGATGCGAATCTATTTAAATTTACCGTCAGACAAGCTATTGATTTTAAGCTAAATAGCTCCCAGTAGCATGTTTTTCAGGAGGATGTGCTGAAATATACAATCATGTAGTATCCGCAGCAGAGAGACAGTGAATTCACCTACCTTCTCACAGTATTATCGGCACTAACGCTGAAACCAGAAGAGTCATCGTGGAAGCAGCAATCTAGTACTGGACCACCGTGCATGAACTCGCCTCGGAGGACATTAGCGCTAGCATCATACAACCGCACCGTCTGCACACGAATTTAATTCCAATCACTGCCGAGCTAGCAGTAACCGAGCCGAGCTTTCCGCGGCAGGAGAAGTCAGTCAAAATATGACATACCTTATCCCATGACGAGACGAGCAGGTGGTCGCTGTGGTTGGAAAAGCGGAGGTTGGAGATCCCGTCTGAAGGCGGATTAGATAGCTCCTTAAAAGGCGCTGGAGGCTGGACGGCGGTCATCTGGTGGTGAGTGCAGCTGAGATCGGTAAACTAGGGTTCAACGATGGGAGTGGAGGATGGGGGGAAGAAGATTTGAAAATGGAAACTGGACCGCTGCGGTGATTTGGATTTGATTTGATTCAAAAATTGAAGATGGTATCCAGTTCTTCAAATTTGAAAAGAATTGAATTTGTATTTATATCGCCGTCTCCCCAGCCGTATGGCCTTCAAGGCTTCTTTTAGCTTGACGGCCCAGTATTTAATGGGCCTAAAATCAAATTAGGCTTTATCGACCCATTAAACTTGAAGTTTATAATTTTGTAAAAGATTCAAATGCAATTCATTTACAAAATCCTTTTATTGTGGATTTACAAAATCCTTGCAATTCATTCTCCAATTTTTCATCCAAAATTAAATGAATATATTTTGAAAAATACAAAAATATATTTTAACATAAACTAAATTGAAATCTAATTGAGGAGATTATAATTTTGGTTTTGACTCAGATCAACTCGACCATAGCTAAATATTGTCTTGATTAAGACACCCTTATCACTCTCGGTAGCTCAAGCAAGACCGAGATGAATTCGAGTTCGGCTTAGCTTAATATGTTTGATTTGTTTGTTTGAAGAAGATGAAATTTATATAGCAAATTTTGACAGGTGAATATAGTTTATTATTTATTTTTTAAAAAAAATTGAAATACATTGTCAATAACGAATTTGTTTCTTCAGTTCTTGAAAGGTTAATGATGGCTTTTTATAATAATGTACGTAAATTTAAATATATGGTATTATATATTTAAAACATATATCTATTTACATATAAAATATTTTATAAATAAGAGTGTCACAACAATATTTATTGTATTTTTATTAGGATACTAAAGAAATATATACAGTAAAATAGTAAACATTTATATTATGATTTGGATTCTTATTGCGTTTTCGAACTGATGAATAATATGTGGTAGGGTTGGGCATAAAAAACAGGTTCGGCTGAACCATATCGTATTTGAACCGTATCGGTTTATAAAATAAACGTTTTTTTTGGAGAAATATGAAGCGGTTTAGAAGATGTACAAAAAATCGGTTAACCAAACCATTTTTTGTACCGAATATTACTAAAGTACTAAACCAAATCAAATTTACCAGACCGAACCCTAAACACTAACATGTCAGATCCTAAAACCGAAGCCTTCAGTATCAGCAATCAGCTGTAGGCCTGTGGCTAGGGGTGGGAAAATCTGACCCAACCCGTGGGTGACCCATGGGTGACCCGCCCACGGGTCGTGTTTGGGTCAGAGTTTTTGACCCATGGGTCATTTTGACCCAACCCGTACATGACCCGTGATACCACGGGTCAGGTTTGGGTACGAAGGTTTGACCCACGGGTCAACCCGTGACCCGTGATATTTGTATATTATATTAAAATAACAGAGGTTTTTGGTATGCATGGGTCGAACGGGTCATAGGGGTCCAATGGGTCAGTCTGACCCAACCCTTTCATTTCCGACGGGTCAGTCTGACCCACGGGTTGACCCACCAACCCGCGGGTCAGGTTTGGGTTTGAAAAATTGACCCATACTATTACACGGGTCAGGTTTGGGTCAGGGGGTCTCTGACACGACCCAAGGCCGACACGACCCATGGGTCGACCCATGACCCGTTTTCCCACCCCTACCTGTGGCTGTGGACCTTCAGCAATAAGCCCGAAGCCACTCTCTCGACCAAATTTTGTTATTGTTGTTAATAAAGTGGTTCGGCCGGACCGATTCAGAACAGGTACGGTAAATCGGCTAAAATCTGAAGCGGCAAAAAACTGGAGCGGTAAACCGTACCTTTAAAATGTGGTAAATGTACGGTTTATGAACCGATTCAACCATAAACCGGTTCATGCCCAACCCTAATCCATGGTGTATGGTTTGAAATAATATAATTTAAACCCATAAATTTTGGAATTATTTTTAAAAAAAAATACAGATACTTCTGGTGAAAATATCAACGGTCATAAATAAATAAATTATCAATACTATCCTATTAAAATTTCCAAGCCGATGATCATTATTGATGGATTAGATTACCCGATATGAGTTCGCCAAAAGCCCAAACAACGACGTATTCGTAGATATAATAACAAACTTATAGCAACAATATTTATTTTAATAATAATAATAGTGATGTCATGCCTTATGTCAGCCATTTATAATTTATTTGGACTTAATAATGACGAACATTAATTGTGCTCCCTACTTCAACTAAAAAATCCAGTAACATATATATTTACTATTAATCTTAAAATGAATAATAATCAACAACAACAAAAAAAAAAAATCCAACGGAATATACTCTTTTTATTCCTTATATAATATATCTATATTACGACACAACTAATTAATGCATTTTTTTTCTATTTCGAAATAGAATTCTTATAATAAATAATAAATGTTGTAAAATAAGAATTCTTATTTTACAACATTTATTATTGTCTCATATTCGATTCTTGGTTGAAGTACTACATTTTTTTATTTTGTTGTGAGCATTAAAAATATAAACTATCAATGAAACTACAACGGGATTCTGATAGTTTTTTTTTTTAATATAAATTAGACTGTCAATAATAAAAACAAAATCGTTTCTACAAATTAGGTACTGGATAATCAGCCATACGTGCAACATTAATGATAGCTAATAATTACTACGTAGAATTAATTGCTATTGCAGAATTGGAATCGTCTTCTTTTTAATTCAGATATGTCTTATTTCTTAACTATAGTTAACTCCATTGGCACGTCGTCACATAATCTATGTTTAATTTAGGAGTAAAATATAAATTCAAATATTAACATAAAGTAATACTTAAAAAACAATATTATATATATATAAAAAAAAAAAAATTGGACCTATACTGGAATAGTTTTTTTTCTTCCACAAATGAAAGTTTCATTTAATAAAAATCGGGTGAACGGTTCAAATAAATACAAAGTCAGACTTTAACAAACTAAAAAGAGGGGGTGAAGTCTAGAAACCCCGTATGTAGGACTCAATCCCTGCATAGCATTAGCATTCTTAGCAACCCAATTCACACATTGATTGTCAGTTTTAGGAACATGTTCCCAAACAACTCTATCGATCGACCTGGCTAAAAACATTACATTAGAAAGAATAGTCTCCCCACACCAAAGATAGTCAGTGCCTCGCAGATGATTAATGATCGACGATGCATCTGATTCTATGATAATGTTCTGTCACTTGTTCGATATAGCCAACAAGATGCCTTCCATGATTGCTTTGACTTCAAGCTCCTCGACCGAGCCTCCTGTGGCTTGAGCTGCATAACCTCCGCATAGAGTACCATCATTTTTCCTTGCGACTACACCCAGTCTGCCTCTGCCAAAAATGGAGATCCAAGCCGCGTCGCAGTTGATTTTAATGACTCTATCTTCCTGTGTCCTCCATTGCCTGGAGCTTCCTCGGTTCATTGTCCCAGCACGAGATATCGTGGTTGCCGTAACTGTCTCATGCACTGTCCGGATCTCATGCACTGTCTGGATGGTGTTTGACATCCGGTTTTCGAAAGCTAATTTGCACCGACACTTCCAGATAAACCAACAAGTAATCATGCAGACTTCCCCTCTTTGGTTGTTATCTTCATTGTTTCTACCAAATGTCGAAAGTCTACTCAGTCATTCTTCCAATGATTCGGGAACATGCTCATCAAGATTTAAACCCAGTGTACCCAACCAAACCTGTCGTGACCAGCTGCAGCTCAATATAAGATGTTCTTCTTCTTTTTTTTCGATTTCGTCACACGTCGAACAAAGAGGAGAAATTGGTATCCCTCTTCGAACCAAGTTGGATCTCACATCAATGGGCATTAGACACAAGTTTCCACGTAACAATGGATCTCACAGCAATGGCATTAAATGAAAGCTTGTGTAAATTCTATAACATTGGTTGCAACACAAAATTAATTAGCTCCGTGTAATCCGGCCACATTAAATGTGTTAAAGGGATGTTGAGGATCTGGGGTGTAACAAAATTAATTAGCAAGAGCAACTATTTTTCTGTTATTTTAATTAGGTGTTTATTATTATAAGTTTGAACTTTGAATAAAAAAATATGGAATTAATTATTGTGTTATAATAATTAATGATAGAAGCATAGTGCCGTAGCATCTTGCAAACTTCATATTAATACTCTGCATTCATACCGAGTAATACGATATGTATATATAATGTCTTTTTTTAGTAGAATAAAAAAAACGCACAATAATTTTATGTGTATTCTCTCTAAACATTATAAAAGTAGTCTCGAAACTATATGGTTTGTCTTGATATGAGAAAGGCAGGAAACATGCCTCTTCATAGCGCTACTTCTACCTTCACTTTGTGATAAATCGATTAGAGATGTAATAAATCATTAATTCAATTTCATAAATTTAAACAACTGGTAGTGTGGTATAGTAGTTGAGAACGCTGACTCCCCCAAATGGTTTGACAGAGGAAGGTCAAGTTCGAATCTCCCAAGTGAAAAATACTGGGGAAAGGTTTTGAAGATGCAAAGCGCTGCCTTGGGATTTAAGGTCGATCTCTCAATCCTAGGATGCGGGTGATGGTTCCCTAGTGAAAGTTTGAGTACCGTGAGACGAAAGCCCGAACATTACGTAGCGACTTGATGATTTTCATCACTACTAGTCCATGCCTATAAATGACCCAAAAAAATACTTCATAAAATTAATAATAATTATTGTTTTGTTAGATATATTCACAAAAATATTGCAGGTTTTTACTCACAACATATATAAAAAATAATGTTCACACGTAAGTTTTTTTTTACTAAGATTCATTAAAAAGGACTAGGTAGCTTCTAAAATTACTTCGATTTACTTCTATGCATATATGGACACTTCCTAATTTGACTGTGGTAGAATAGTCAAACAGTTGTTGGGTAATCTCTTGTTGATTTTCTTCCATGTATATCTAATATCTCCACGTACGTCCACAAAATGTTTGCATGAATAAACAACAGCTTTGGCCTTTGAGGTAGTTCAGATTCCTCAAGATGTACACGTGTCTCTCTCTCAGAGGCTTAACGTGTCTCCCTGCAAATGGATCATCAATATTGAAACCATAATACCATATATCTGCAGAAACCCTAGCGAGTTAAAAGTTCTTCTTTTTAAAATTACAAACACCTAGTTTATGCATATTACATTAACATGAGAATTAGAGATGAACTTAGCTTTGACAAAAAGGATGGGGATCAACGTCATCCACTATGAAATCGGATGCCAAAGAGACAATAAGTATGATATAGTAGAAGAAGTGACAATTATTGAACTTTAATGCAACTAGTTTTCGATTGCAGGAAACTGTTGTTGGAGTTTAAAAGATTCAAAATTAGACACATTTATAGGAAAACAAACAGTGTAGCAGACCATCTTGTCAAGACAACGGTCAGACTTGAATAATATTTTGTGATCTTAAATGATCCTCCGTCAGGAGTGTTATTGATTATTTTAATCAGACATATTTGGGTTGGCCAAAACAAGACTTGCATATCCTAACTAAGTGTGTTTTTGTTTTGTAATATTATTATATTTTCTACCAAAAACAACATTTACATTAACATGGGATATCCGTATCTTCATAAGCATGGCTTCTCATGGATCCATGTTAAAAGATTGTTCTCTTCACTGAAATATCAACATCATTATATATATATATATATATATATATATATATATATATATATAAATATACACATATAGTGACCAAACATGAGTACGACATTAGTATCTTGCTTCATCGGATAGAGTTTTCTTCGAAGTAGAACGTCAAAACATGAGATCGTGTCGTGCGACAGGCCGGCGCTAACTTTAATGAATTAAAATTCCAAGAAAACCCTAATGACGCCATACAAATATATATGAAGCTTCCTGTCTGTAATTGTTATCTGGAAGTGGTTGAGCGTTAGATGAAGCGAAACTCTCGGCAGAATCTTAGGGCAAAACTTGGGAAGATGGGTGGGGTGGATGAGAATGAATTTGGTGAATTATAAGTTACGGGTTTGTCTTGTTTCAAACAATATGTCGAATTTCAAGACAAAAAAATGACTGTTTTTAAATTGGATCATTAATGTGTCTATTTTTATAATTACGATGAGTTTTACTTATGGAAACAACGGTTTCCAATCTTCTCATTAAATTTTGAATCGTCATAATATGTAATAAAGGTTGAGTTTTTCAAGTAAAACTGAATATATACAAAACAATTTGCATATATTCATGATTTATTAAGTTAGTCACTTATATGTATACATGCAAAATATTAAAGCAAATATAAGAACAATAAATTTGTCATATATAGTTAGAACTATGAATTTGCGAGTTAAGTTATTAACGTAGAGTTGTCAAATTTTCATAATTAAATAAATAGTTAAAGTTTTAAAATCTATTAAACAAAAATTATGTAAATAAGTGCTCAAGAATTCGATTACCAACATAATTTAATTGTATTATCGCGTATGTCATATTGAAGTACTTAAACACAATACAAAAATTATATTGTATTTGTATTATCGTTCTGTTATATACGTGCACTAATACAATTTTTCATATATATGTTCGTATAATAATGGTAAAATTTAGATATATTATACTTATGAGAAATGGTAATAAGTTTTGTATACGGTAGTTATGCCGATGAGAAGAAGTAATATATTCTTTTTCAATCTTTTTTCAAAGAAATTCATAGTTACAATTTTATGGTAAAAATTAGGAGGATTCTAACTTATAATTAACTGCGACTTTATCACCGTCGTGGGTTATTATTAGGGTTTGGAGGTTGGATACGATATGCTTTCCCAAGCAACAACATTATTCTGATATCAAGAGCTCATTAAGAGACACGACAAAGTTTCAAAAAAACATTAATTTTCCGCAGATGGGCATCTCCATTAATTGCAGATGAGTTTAAAAAACATTATTTTGTTCCATTGACTTTGTCTAAGTATTTTATAACGACACGATCCTAGAATTTAATTACCTTCCCAAATTTTAATTGCTTCATCACATTAAAAAACATATTTTGTTGGTGTTCTGATTAGTTAGTTTATTACATCCATTAAGTAGGTTGGGCTCACTAATTAACATATATTGACACTTTCATGGAGAGTTGTTTTAATGTTATATTGTTTATAAGATAGTTCCCTAAGTTCGGATTAGAGTGATGCTTTCGTAAGTTAATTAGTTTCCTCCTTTAAATCTTACTTTATCTTGTTTGGCAAATCGTTCATATGCGCGTATATGATTGTGCATGTCAATAAGTTTATCATGTTATGTTTATAACTACACATTTTTTTTATACTTTTTATTCGTGTTATCGTATTGTGTTAAGCTAATCAGTTGTATATCCACTTGCAAATATTTAAACAAATATAAGAGTTAAATACCAAGGAGCTACCTGAACTTTGGACGTTTTGCAATAAGCTACCCAAACTTAATTTAAAAAAATCAAAACGGACTGTCTCTCAACTTTGGCGAAACTGCAATGAGCTACCCCGTCCAAATTTCCATATAACTGTTGACAGAAATTCGCCGGAAATTCGTCAGAAATTGGACGGAGGTAGCTCTTTGCACCTTCGTCCAAAGTTAAGGTAGCCCGTTTTGATTTTTTAAAGTTCGGGTAGCTCGTTGCAAAACATCCAAAGTTCAGGTAACTCATTGGTATTTAACCCCAAATATAAATATAATAATAGTCTTATACTTAGAATTATGAATTCATGTGTTAAATTTTTTTTTTATGTAAAATTGACAATTCTCAAAATCAATCAAATCGTTAAAGAAATGCTCAAGAATCATATATATATTACCGACACTGATTTATCATGTTATTATATGATGATACCTATACACGAACATGACACCAAACTACTATGTATTATTGTATTTGTGTTATTATTTTGTCATATGCGTGCAAAACACGATTTTTACGTGCGTGAAAGCAAGCAAATCCTAACCCTATTTAACCCCTCCCCACTGATCCATCGCATCTCACCTATGTGTAACCGGTCTAGCTATCTGGTTACTCATTTTGATCTGTAAAAATGATGCGTAAATATACATACATATTATATATCACAGTAAAATTAAAGCATCTTTCAGCTTTTAATTAAATATATTCTGAATTTAATCATTTACATGTCTGAATATATTAAGTAGAACCAGCTAGCTCGGTTCGAAGTAAGATCAGCCTAAGCATCTTCCAGATTCATGTACCAGTGATGATGCCCTAGTAATGAAGTTTCAAAGCTAATTAATTACTTGGCTGAGAGAGATTCAGCAGGAATCAGGGAATTCTAAAGTTAAGTAGATCAGGAGACAAAAGGACAACGAGATAATACGATGTTTTTTGTCTAATCAGACAGCTTGAACAATGAACTACATACAGATCAGACCACTACTCTTGCTGTCTTTTGATCGATTCATGCATGTATGATCTTGTTAATTATTCTATAATGCTTGTAAATGGAATATACAAACATGCCCTAGATAGCTAGATCAAGTACACTGAACGGACAAGTACTGAATTGCTACATGTATATATATATATATATATATTAGGGCTAGCTAGCTTCTCCCTTGTTCAGATTGTATATAGAATATATTCACTTCCATGTAGGGCTAGCTAGCTTCTCCCATGTAGTGAAGATTCATATGTAAATTGATGTTTAAGGGAGAGAGTATAGAGATATGTAAGAGTTGTAAGAATATAAAATATAATCAAAGGAAAAATAAAAAAAGTTGTGTCATCATAAGTTCGACTGTCTTAACAACAAATTCAATGGATTGATGTGCGGAATCCTGTTACCAGTTGTTGTCAAAGTTAACACAACTAGCTCTCTGAATACGTATACTCGCAACGAAAAACTTTGAATTCGCACTAAGACACCTAGGGTTTGATAGTTTTTTCAGGTGATGGAATAAGGTAGGAGTGACTTCTATTGATAGGTTAGAAATCTTAACCCTAAAGAGATCATATAGTAGCTATAGATTTATCTAGGGATAAAATCCGTGGAGTTAAATATGTTGTTAGGGTTAGACCATAAACTGAGTATAGCAAAAAAATAACAAATTTAAAGAAAGTCCACAATTACAAACATGCAGTCTATGGAGTATATCAAAACATTCACTCTAAAATTTGAACTTAAGAAAAAATTGACTGACTTAAACATCCATCCATTTTGCATAGAGTTAAATACCAAGGAGCTACCGTAACTTTGGACGTTTTACGAGCTATCCGAACGTTAAAAATTCAAAACAGACTAGCTCAACTTGGACGAAGGTGCAAATAGCTACCTCCAAAATTCGTCCAAGTTGGACGTAGGAAGCTATTTGCACCTCCGTCCAAGTTGAGATAGTCCGTTTTGAATTTTTAAAGTTCGGATAGCTCGTTGTAAATCATCCAAAGTTCAGGTATAATCCAAAGTTCAGGTATAATAGTTAACACTTTTGCATATGATTTAGTTTGCTTTATAACTCTTCTCGAACTAGGTCTTTGTTTCTGGGGTAAAGCTCTTTTTTTAATTCTTTAACTTCAATATGGAGATGAACCAATTATATATATATATATTTCAGTTCTCTTAGGTTAGGTTATAGAATAGTCCGAGGCGATTTCGAGATTGCAATAAATAAAGAGAAACCCCACGACCCTATGAGTTGTCCAAAGATATCGCTAGGATTTTTGAGAGGGGGAATTTTTCGTTTACAGGGCTAAATGAAGAAGAAGAAGTTCATCATATGGGAAACTCTATAAAATAATGACCTCTTTAATGTTTCAAAAACATTAATTTAAGTACCAAAGTCATATACTTTACAACATTCCCTTTATAAGCAGAACATATAATTATATGTATCATAGATCTTGGTAGCCTTCAAGCATCAAGAGAAGAAGAAGCTCTCTTCCCCTCTCTTCTTCTTCTTCCTCTTTTCTTTTTTCTATATTCTTAGAGGAAGTGAAAATAATGGAGGCACTGGGAGCGATATCAGAAGGAGTTTGGAGCTCTCTCAGTGGAATGTACATAACTGAAGAGGCAAATTTCATGTCCCAGTTACTCGGAATATGTACGTTCCCAATGAACCTCGAGGATGATTCAGCTGTCGGATTGAAATGGCCGACCCATGATTCATCGAGACAATCTGGTACTGGTGAGAGTTCAGTTCACTCCAATACAAAGATGAGTAACTATGATTCTCATAACGAAAATCAGGTCTTTTCTGGAAACTCCACAGATCATGAGGATTTCTGCTGTTTAAGTACAAATACTAGCTCCATGTTTATGGATCGTTACCCAACCCTAAAAGAAAACCGCACAAGAATTGACTTAGAGTCTATGATTAATCGTGGAGACATATCACCCATGAAAGACGAAAACCAGAGCTTGGATGGAAACCCTAAGAAACGTTCTCGAAGCAATGGAGATGATGATGTAAGTAGACTTAACTCTGTCTCTTTTGACATATTTAGGGTTTTCACTGTTTGTTTCTGTTGGGACTTTGATATTTTATGAGTTTCTGAACTGCTGATTGTAAATATATAGCATCACGAGATCATAAAGAGGAATGTGAAGTCGAAGACTGTAAATAATAGCAGATCAAGCTCAAGCCCTAGTAACTCAGAAGATGATTCAAATGGAGCAGGAACTTGTTCGAGTGTAAGCCCGAAAGGAAGCAATCTTCCTGGTAAAACTAGGGCAAGTCGAGGGACTGCCACCGATCCTCAGAGTCTGTATGCAAGGGTGGGTTAGTACTTCATGATGATCCATTCAATTTAAGCATTTTTTAATGAACTATCTCATGATCTTCTATGTTTTACAGAAGAGAAGAGAAAGGATTAATGAGCGATTAAGGATTCTGCAGAACATCGTCCCTAATGGAACCAAGGTAATTAATTACGATGAAAGCTCTTATAATCTTACATTTGAAACCCTAACAAGTGTCTTCATGCAGGTTGATATCAGCACAATGCTTGAAGAAGCTGTACACTATGTAAAGTTCTTGCAGCTGCAAATAAAGGTGATCGATCTAGGGCTAAAATAGGCTTAGACATTGATATTACATACCACCATTTAATTTGTTTTCTTCCATTATTTCTTTTCTGAATCTCTTCTGTTTCTGCAGCTGTTGAGCTCTGATGAGCTATGGATGTATGCACCAATTGCATACACTGGAATGGACAGTTTGATTGATTTATAAAGAAAGAGTACAGTTCCCAACCAAAGGGAAGAGAAGATGGGTTAACAATAATCATAGTAACTGTTGATAGAGTTAGAATGATTTGAGTGTTCGCGTTAAATTTCGGCATAGCTAGTGAGAATGTAATATGTATATTTGAATTGATCTTTATTTTGGAAAATTTATTTGCTGATTTTGATGTTTCCAATTGTAATATTATTCTATAAAATGTACATATGAATCAATAATTTCTATTAATATTTGAATAAATTTATCATTATCTATATTTATTATTATTAAGACCCTTAATTTGTATATCTCATTTGTATATCTTATAAAAATATATCCATAAGTTAAACGATCCACCATTAACATAGACATTATGATTTTACAAATATATATATTCTGTTCAGTATTAACTCTCATCTCTCGGGCGACCCGATTATGAACCGGCCCGATCGGAGGAGGTCCGAGCAGCGCCCTAACACGAAGGCATGGTGGTGCCATTAGCGCACATGTGCTCCTGAGAAGACCATGTTCCATGAAGACAACCCTACGATAACGCCTCACCCTCGTCTTACACTCCACCTCACAGTTGCCAGAGTGGCGCGCCCCTTCCCCCAACTTAGGCCTCCTTATAGGGGACAAAATGGTACAGGGTACAATACATATCAGAGTGATAAATGAGTACTTTCAACCTACCAAACGGCGCCCCTTGACTTATTACGACCATTTATGGGATGACAAGGACAAGTCTAAAAAAAACAATCTGCCAAAATCATATGTCATTTGGCACATTAATTAACATTCAATCAGGGTCAACTCGTCATGTGACACATGGACTAACCAGAGTAATATATGACATGACCAAGGTTAGAGGTGGGGTTATAAATACTCTCACTTACTATTCCTTTACATTTGGAATATTACATTGAATATCCTTTCTTGCATTTACTCTCTAGCATTTACTCTACCAACAAACTTAATTATCGAATGGGAAACCATGAGAAAACTTCAGGCTTTCCTTCTGTGCAGGTCATCGGAGCAGCAAGAAGACCGACCCAGAACGCACAGAACCGAGTCCTACCAGAAAACGTGATGATGCAACATATTCATTATTTCTCTCATACATAATTGCACATTTACGTATAATATTATTTCAATATACACAATATTCATTTAAGTATCGAATACAGAAGACCTTTACCCTTTACCCGTTCTTATTACAAGTGTTTGGATCATGTCTGACTACAACCAAACCAAGACCAACTCCCAACTATATATATATACACATATATATATGGTGCTTCATCCTTCTAATTGGTTTGGTGGACACACTTGCTTACATACCAACACAATCAAAAGCTATAGATGATTCAGTATACACTTATTACACTGTTCAAAACATTACATGGACTGACTATTTTTAAGTAAGAGATGTATCCATAGCTTATTCAGTTACTCGATCGAATCAGACCTCAATCGGGATAAACATCACGAGATGTGCGTAATTTAACACGGATCCGCCTCGATCTCATTCATATTACTCTCCAATGCCATGGCTGTTTTCTCAATTTGCATCAGAAGCAACCTATAGATCTTGTTCTTAACCCGACCGTATATTTCGAACTCCGGGTCTTCGATTCCGGAGCAGTCTTTCCCACCAAACTTGGAAAAATTAGCTTCCTTTTTCACCATCAAATCGATCCACTCGCTCACTCTTTTGATCTCACGCATTGCACCAACCATCTCCTCATTTGTCTCCTCACAAATCCTTCCCTTCAACTCATCTATCTGCTTCTCTACAAACCCTAAAAACAAAGTCCTGCACTCATTCTGCAACGTGGTCGCCAGTTCAGCAGCTGCATTGAACGAACTTCCTCTGGACCACTCTAGTTTCCGGTCGGCTTTCGAGCAATTGATCTTCATCTCGTGGAGTTCGGAGAAATTCTTTGTTTTCGTGATGCCTTCTGCCGAGACTGGTAGGGTTAGATCAGAGGCCATGGCAGCTTTGATCCAGAACTTTGCGTTCTTCTTCCTCTCTAGGGCTAACTTGGTTGCTTCTTTACTGAGGCTTGGACTGCTCAGTTGATCGGGGTCGGCTGCCTTGGATCGGGTAGTTGATAGCGACTGAACGGTTAGTCGGCCCTGAGAAAGATCGTCTTGAAGGTTGAGGAACTGATCCACCGATGGCTGGTGCTCCTCTGAATGTGCAAATTGAAGCTCTGAATAGGTACTGAAATCATACCAAAGATGAAATGGGATCACTTAAATTAAACCTTAAATCCTAAATATGCCATGTTATCACATTTCATCTTAAATTAAACTACTTTGGCCCGATTCAAACCCTATCTGGGAATCTTCATTTTTGTTAGGGTTAAATATGAAGGAACTACCCGAACTTTGAAAATTCAAAACGAGCTACCTCAACTTTGAAAAATGTGCAAATAGCTACATCCGTCCAATTTCGGACGAATTTCCTACAATTTTCCGACGAATTTCCGTCAACAGTTGACGGAAAATTGGACGGAGGTAGCTATTTGCACCTTCTTCAAAGTTGAGGTATTCCGTTTTGAATTTTCAAAGTTTGGGTAGTTTGTTGCAAAACGTTTCAAGTTCAGTTAGCTCCTTGATATTTAACCTTTTTTTATTATTATGCTCAACTAGGGTCCGTGGCTACCTCAAGTATATTAGGGTTTGATAGGATCCCAATGTTTAGGAGATTAGGGTTTCTATGCCAAACCTTAAGCAATTGAGTAACCGCTCAGCGGTAGAAGCCTCCTGCAGAGCCTCCACACAAGCGATCAACGCCGCATCTCTCTGTCTCAGAACCTCCTGCAATACGAGACACCCTCTGTCGTTATTTTCAGGGTGTCGCTGATAATCTCATCAAAGCATCGGTTTACTAATGCAAGTAGTAAACTACGTACCTTCCCAAGCATAAGCAAATTGGCGGGAAGGGAACCCCACAAGATTTTCTCTTCCGTGGTGGCTCTAGGGCTTGGCACCGCCGCTGCTTCCGTCAAAGCTTCGCTTCTTCTCGAAGCCATCAATGATTTCGAACTCTTCCTCGATTTTACAGATGATTCAGCAGTCACTTTCTTTACATTTCGTGGCACGGGAATATCGACGGCGCCATGATTACTTTTCATCTGAATGCAGACGCTCGAGCTCCGGTTATGTCCTGGTGGCGGGGGTTTCAGTCGCCGCCTCAGGAGAGCCTCTTCACCTACCAAACCTTGGATGCGAGCCCAACTCCTCCGCCGCGTGATGCGCGTGTTGGAATGTGTCGAAAGCATGCTTTCGGTATCACTGTCCTTGTCTGCTTTCCTCAGAGAATTGGGATCGAGCGATTCACGATCGCGGCTACAACGGAAGATTGAATATAATTGTTTTGTCAGTTTGGCCGACTGAAATCATGTTCATATGCACTAATTAAAATAAGAAAGAAGTCTGAAAATGCATTATTTTGATAACACGATAAAGACACGCACGAAACAAATCGTGTTCGTGAAAGCATATATGACAGAACGATAACACGAACACAATAATACGAAAGTATTTTCGTGTCGTGTATGTGTTTAGGTATCAGAACACGATAACACAATAAAATTGGACTTGAAAGTCTTTTTTTTTAATACTTTTCTAAGAACCTCTTTTAATAGTTTTAAAATGTTTATTTAGAAATTTAATTTTAAAAATTGTCAATTTTATATTAAAAACTCGTAAAATATGATGTTTGAATTATTATTTTTTAATATGTACGATTCATTATTTTGATATTTACTTATAACTCTCGCATGTGAAGATATATCTGACTAACTTAAGACAACACGACATGAACACGCACGAAAATTGTGTGTCATGTTCGTGTTGAGGAACGTAACACGATAAGTTTATCGTGCATGCATGTTTGGTAAGTATCACACGATAAACGTATTGAAATGCACGATAAAACGCACATACACACGATTTGTCACCCATATGCAGAAGTTTAATATGGATTAAAGTATTTCACCGCACCTGCGGCCTGAGCTCGCTCTCGACGCACTCAAAGACCGAACCCTTTCCCTACGTTTCTTCTTTTCCAGGCCCCTTCCTCGAACCGCCTCCGACTCTGACTCTAGGGCAGTGCCAATCTCCACCAAATTCTCAATCGGGATGAGATCTTTCTGTGTTCCGACAGAAGAGTTCCGGCCAGGGACCGGTCTCACCCCAACCAACAATGGGACAGGGTAAACGGCTTCGAGCTTTTCAGCATAGATGAATTGACCGAGATGCAACTTATTGCCCAGGACAAATTCGTCTTGTTCGTGAGGGAGGGAGACGAACATCACATGCGATGCATCAGAGACTTTGAGGTAGAATCCTTGGTTAGGCCACAGATCATCACTTCCTGACATGACAGGTAGGATGCTCCGAATCTGCAGCAACGTGGGTTTTCTGTCGTCGGCGTCGGGGATGTCTTCGTTCATATCCTCGAGAAGCTTTTGGAGTCCCCCGGAGTTTAATCCAGCCATGGTTTTGGAGCATCCAGGCAAACGAATTGACCAAAATTTGGAGAGAAAGTGGAATTGGATTTATTGATGGTGGGGGAGAATTTTGAATGTTTCAAAGAATGAGATGGTCTTTTTGCTGTGACCAGAACACGCCGTGGAAAGGGTTTCTCGGGGGTGGTTGAGAAAAACGGGGGGTCGTTAAAACGGTTAAGGTTAGTGGGAGACAACTCAGATACGACATACGAGCAACACTGTCCAATGAAATTCAATGGTGGGGAAAAAGGGAAACTTTGTCCTCAATCTTTGCAGTTTGGTTCGGAAGCATTCCCATCAAGACTGGCTGAACTCAAGCTACTGCAATTGAGCAATTCATCCCCAAAGTTTGGGCTAATGTTAATTTTTTATCCTTATTAAACATTTAGCCCAATCATTATTAGTTTTAATTTGAAAAATTAATAACAAAAAAAGAAAATATTACATATTTTATAAAAACAAAAATTACAATAATAATTCAATCTAGTAGAATAGTAGCTTTTATTTTAATTATATTAATAAGGTAAAGGGATAAAAGTTATTTATGTATCTCATAAATCATGTTTTTACAAAGAGGTACCTAAGGAAAAAATTGTTACTTCCGGATACTTAAAAAATCATAAATATATCTACTTTTATTGGATACTTGAAATTAACTAAAAAAACAAATGACGATTCAATAAAGACAGTAAATATATTCGATTGCTACAATAAAACAACTTATAGATACTTGAAACCAACAATAAAATAAAAGTGAGTTAACTTAATGGAACAAAATACTACATACGTGACAAACACATGACTAAAATATTAAAACAGACACATTTATGATTTATAAGGTACCTGAAAGTAATAATTTTTTATAAGGTAGCTATTTGTAAAAATGTGACTTTCTGATTTACTTAAATAAATTTTATCCCTTTAAGGTAAATGACGTGGATACATCCGCATATTTACTCCATGTAATTATTTGTACAACTATTTTTTTTTATGTGGTTTACTGGTTTAGTACCCATACTGTGGTTAAATGTACTGTGGTCAGAACTGAACATTACCACACAAATTACAGACAGAGTCGAATCCTCATTTATTCTTCTTCTGTTTTCCTCAGTAGTTTATACATAAAATGTATGCATTATACAGAAAAGATTGAAGCCAAACTGCAAAGAAAAGAATCTTATTATTCTTTCGCAACCCAAAAGCTAGCAGACCAGACATTGTTCGTGAGTGGTTCACAGACGACTCCGGGCGGCTAAGAAGCAGGAGACAGTGGCCACGACAATGGTGACTGTCGCATAGCTTACATCGTCGAACACATTGGAAAATCTCAGTTCTTGCAGATCCCATAATGTCGTCACCAAGAATCGCAACCCTCTGTATATCCCTACCAACATCACTGTATCTATATAACCCTACTCTTCTTCTCTTTACAGAAGCTCAGTACTGCTGGGTTGTTTGAGAGAGAGAGAGAGAGAGAGAGAGATCACAACTGTGATTAGTAGTGTGTTGGGTTTATAGAGAGAGGTTAAACTGGAGGTAGCTTCGCGGATGGTTCCTTTTGTTGTCAATGGCGGAAGAGAGTGGACCCCCGCAGATGGGCATCTACACTTGTCATTTGAAGCAGCTTCGTGGAGGTTTTACTTTTCAGTTTTCAGCCGCTCCGTCTGTACCCTAAACCCAAACTACTAACAAAGAACCTCCAACGAAGAAGAATCATATATATACAGAAAAGAAAAGGGTGATTCTGAAAGTAAACAGAATGATTAAATTTTCTTTTATATTAAGAAGTGCAAGAACAAGCCTAAGATTTAAGCTAACGAATTAAAGGTTCATTTAAAATCGTCTGACCTTCAGTTTACAAAAGTATAAAGGCATGCAGGATCTAATTCCATTCCAGAAAACACAGGTGTCTCAATCCATTCTTAAACTTGTCTCAAAATTTCAAACACAAACACGACACGATTATTAATCGTGTCCAATCGTATAAGAGAGTTGCTTAAACACGAGATCCGTTAAAGTCAAACTCATATACGTTTTAAAGCAGGTATAATACACAAAATAATGTTTTCAAAGTTCAATATTAAAAAGTAAGTGGATGTTTCAATATTTTATTATTATTATTATATTTAAACGTGTCACATGTATACACGACACATTTATATGCAGATCTGAGGTATTTAGACACGATTATTAATCGTTTTTAAACGTATAAAAGTTGTTTAGACACGAAATCCGTTACGATCAAACTTATATACGCTTTAAAACATATTGTGTCGTGTTAAAATTTGTCAGCCCTAGTTGGTGGTGATAATTACACACGTTCCACATGCTATTCTTTTCTTGCCAAGAACCCTAGCTAGCTAGCTCAGTTGATTCGAATGTGGTCTGAGGTAGATTCGATCTTTCGTTTGATTAGTTGTCGATTCTCAAAGGACGCATAATGAAATTCACGGGTTAGTTTAATTATCTAGTGCATGCCCATAGATACATTTCACTTCTTCTATTTAGTATATAGAATATTTACCTCTGCCATTTCAAATCAGGAGCGCGTAAATATTAAAAACACTGGAAGACTAAAACACTCTTCAATGTGCTGTGATCATCAGACTGCTCTCTTGTGCAATTTTTTTTATCTGAGTGTAAATATTAAATTTTTGATAAAAGAGACAAGAATGTGATATTTCAAAAATTGATTTCGGGACTTCTCATATCCTAAGCACAGTCATATAATTATACTATTGTATGGGTGAAGTGGATCTAGCCACAATTTGATTGGGTTTCGATTGAGGCTCAAGCAAAAGAATTTGCCTTGGCAAAAGGATTATGGTTCCTGACCAAGATCGATCCCATGAGTGGGAGATCAGGCCTGAGTCAAGACTGAGATCCAAACTCTGATTGGAGCCCAATCATATGAATGCTTTAAGACTACAAGAAATAAATATTACATTGAGTTTATAAATATTGAAGCAATTTTAAATGACTATACCACCACCGACAGTAGTGATCTAGTGGTTGAGAGCGGTCGCTGACTCCCACGTGGTTTGACTCTGGGGTCATGAGATTGAATCCCTCCAAGTGCAAGAAAAAACTCAGGTTTGGGGAAATTATTACGACTTGAGTCTAACGGGTCGGCGTCTCAATCACACGTTGTTGGTGGAGCCTCGTTGACGAGGTCAGTGCAAAGCGCTGGTTGTCAGGAAGCCTGAAGATTGAGAGTCTAAGACACAAAAAGTCCAAACATTAGTTAGCGGGATGAGTCTATGGTCGATACTACTTACCATTACTAGTTTGTTGATAAAAAAAAAAATAGACAATATTGTGCTGTACTGATGTTAATATTGGGCTTGAAGTGTTTGTATAAGTACGAAGACTAATTTTTTTATGGGCTGCAGACACAATTACCCAGATTATAATTCGTTTAACTAGTTCGTCCAACTAATGTTGGGTGCGTTTGCAAATAAATAGGTAATGGTGCTAAGCTCGACAAGAGGGGGAGGATACACATCACGAAATTGGAATGGTACCAAATTGATACTTAGCAAGAGTTGGAGGACTAACTGAAATTACATACAATTCACCTGTTAGGGTTGAAAGTTGAAACTTGAAAGTTGAAAGATTGATATTCAAGTTTCAACCGTACGATCAGATCCCTACAAGTGCATATCATCTCTATCTTCTTCCCAATAAAGAAGTATACATTTCTCAGCTGTAAGAATTCAACATATTTAGTAAGGGAATGCCACGTGTCAACTAATAAATGGAATAACGTGGCTACTTTTAGTTGCTGACTTTGGAAGATTGTTTCTCTCTCATGACACTTCTCTATCCACGTGATCTTTATTTATTCATAATCCAATTTAAATAAAATGATGAAAAAAGAAGGCCTCGAAAATAATATTAATAAAAAATAAATTTGTTAAAAAAAGGCAAAAACAGTGGGGAAATGAATGGACAATAATATTTTTTGAAAACATCCTCGTCACCGCCATCATCACCTATCTTATCAAGCCACCTTTTTTTTCTTCTCTCCGAAATATAATATATATATATTAAATAATTTCGGAAATTGCATCTGTTGACATTAACTTTGAAGTAAGAGCACTTTCATCCTGAAGTTTCATTTTTAATAACACGAAACAATTTAGTTGTACAAATATATTAAATCTTGAAATAAAAAAGGTAAGTAAATATTATACGTACACTATTTATTAACACGAGCATTACACTTGAATGAAAGCTTTTGCCTAAATAAGCGATTACTATGTAATTTTGTGCAGAAAATTAATTCAAATTAACATACCAAAAAATATGTGTCTTATTCTTATATGTTTTGTTACAATATTGTACACGATATTATACATCATTTAAATACAAAATCATACATAGTGTCAGTTGAAAAAAAAAACATTTCAAAAAACATAATATTGAGATAAAAATTTGATTATAAATTATAACTCTTTAATTATGATACTTATGAATTAGAAATACAATAGTAAAAAAAGTAAGCAAAAATATATCCATATATCTTAAAATAAAAGGAAAGAATATATATATATATATATATATATTTGTGTGTGCGTTACAAAAAAAAAAAATTATTAACATGGATTTTTCTTTAGAACTATATGTCGTGTCAAATGGCATAGTATTAAAGATTTAAATTTCAAAAACTCTATAATTAATTTTAAGCCGTAAATTTATTAGTTTTGTCACTTGTCCTTATTATTTGATTTAATCAATCAGGATTATATTTCTATACGTCATTTTGTCTAAATTTTAAATTTTTATATGTTTAATTTTTTCTTTCTTAAAAAAAGGACACCAATGCTCACAAATTAAAGTATACGATGCAAATACAACCTTGGGACAAAAACGAGGTGCATGGTTGCAATATTATTCCCTGGTATTGCTATCCCACTACCCATGCATACTCCGTAGTCCGTACCGTATACGACCAAATCATCCCATCTTAAAACATATAGATATACGTACACTGCAGTGTATATATGCATGCAGACATTAATGGATGGGATAGAGTCACGACCAAACGGAACCTAACACCGCATTATTCGGAATTTAAGAAAGAAACTACACACGATAATGGAGACAAATATTAAAGGAATAAATAAATAAATTGGTAAAATGGTAAAAATATATTTTTTTAAGTTTTTAAATAACTATATCAACAATTACTACTCTATTTTATTTTTTAAAAAGCCTTCTTTAGTGTAATTACATAATTCCAAATCTAGGAAATGCTAGAGAATTCACGTTGTATATATTTCAACTTATGAAATACTACATTTAATAGATATTAAATAATTACTTAAAATTAAATTAACTGATAATTTATTTTATAATTTCTCGAAAATAAATTATGGAATTGTTAAGATTTAAGGAGGAATTCGGCCCACTCTCTTTTCTTTAAGACGAACGACGAACCAACCACGAAGACGTGAGTCCCGCTAGCATTCATTAATGATTAAACTGTGTGGGGTCCTGCACAGTGCACTGACAACAAAAGATATTTGAGTTAATTTAATATTAACTTAGTTAAAATAATATTATAATATATCTTTCTGCGGGACAAATTATAATTTAATTTAAAAGAAATGATGAAGAAAAAAAATGGTCTACGCTCTACGGCGTTGGACGTGCTATAACCGACCGATGCAACTTCATTTACCTCGGGAGGCACCGCCTGCGTAAGTAAGATATAAAAAATTCTTAATACTTAATTTTGTAATTTTTAATCAAAAATAAATAAAAAGAACATGGCAACTTGTATCTCTATAAAAGTATAAGGAAACAAATTTATTAGTTTTACTATAGTATTTGAAAGTAAAGAAGGTGGAGTTCAATGAACGTAATTCTTTGTGTATGTTTTAATAATTATTTTTTATTTTAAAAGGGCAGAAAATGTCAGACTGCAAACTCATAATAGTCCTAGTCCCGATAGGGTATAATATCAAACTCATAGCAACTCTGACTCCAATATGGTCTAATAATTCAGAGCAGCCCTAGTTGCGATAGGGTATAACAACAATTCAGAGCAACCCTGATTCTGATAGGATACAACATCAATATAGAGCAGCTCTGACTCCGATAGGGTATAACAACAACAATTTAGAGCAGTCTTAGCTCCGAGAGTCAAGTAAATTCATAGCAGCCCTAACTCCGATAGGGTACAACAAAATTCAGAGCAACTCTGACTCTGATAGGATACAAAGAGCAACACTTCGAAGAAAGACTATTGATAACAACTTAAGGAATATATTTGACGCGGTACTGTGCAAGTTAAGCATTGAAGATCCCACCGCTCAACTTGAGGGGGAGTGTCAAACAACAAATTCAGAGCAACCATAGCTCTGATAGATTACAACAACAAACTTAGAGCATCCCTAACTCCAATAGAGTACAACAACAAATCAGAGCAGCCCTGTCTCCAACAGGGTCCAACAAAAATCTGAGCAGCCTTAGCTCTGATATGGTACAACAACAATTGAGAGCAACCTTGACCCCGATAGGATACAACAACAATTTAGAGGATCCCTAGCTCCGATAGGGTACAACAACAATTTAGAGGAGCCATAGCTTCGATAGGGTACAACAACAATTCAGAACAACCCTCGCTCTGATAGGATACAACAACAACAATTGACAAACAACATGATAAACTTCACTAGCTCAAATTGTGTACATCATAAACTCCAATTGGCAAACTTTATTTGATAGGGTATCCTTTAACTCATGTTATTCTGTACCCTAGCTCCGATAGGGAACAACAATAAACTCACAGCAACCCTCGCTCTGACAAGGTCCAACAAAAACAAGAGCTGTCTTAGCCCTGATATGGTACAACATTAAACTCAGAGCAACCCTAGCTCCAATAGCGTACAACACCAATTCAGAGCAGTCATGTCTCTGATAAGGTACAACAACAAAAGTTCAAAGCAGCACTAACTCTGATATAGTCCAACAAATTCAGAACAGCCTTAGCTTCGATAGGGTACAACAAAATTTAGAGCAACCATTACTCTGATAGGATACAACAACAACAACAAATCAGATTTTAGCTTCGTATTTATAATACCAAGCCAAAATCTGATTTTTGAGCTAGAGTTGCTTTGATTTTGCTTGAGTTTATGGGAGCTAGAGTCACTCTGAATTACTGATTAAGACTGCTTTCATTTTGCTTTTGAAGAAAAACATGTGATATATAATAGTGCTATTATTTAAATTGTCAAAGGTAAAAGGATTAAGTTAGTAAGTAACTCCTTTAACATCAATGAATGTCACATATGCAATTTTAAGTTTATTTTGAAAAGAAAAAACACCAGATATGGTTGGGGAGATAATGGAATAACCATTACTCTGATAGGATACAACAACAACAACAAATCAGATTTTAGCTTCGTATTTATAATACCAAGCCAAAATCTGATTTTTGAGCTAGAGTTGCTTTGATTTTGCTTGAGTTTATGGGAGCTAGAGTCACTCTGAATTACTGATTAAGACTGCTTTCATTTTGCTTTTGAAGAAAAACATGTGATATATAATAGTGCTATTATTTAAATTGCCAAAGGTAAAAGGATTAAGTTAGTAAGTAACTCCTTTAACATCAATGAATGTCACATATGCAATTTTAAGTTTATTTTGAAAAGAAAAAACACCACTGAAAATTGACATGCAGAAAGCTTAAGATCGGATCGAGTGGGATTTCCTCTTAGAGGTTATGAGGAAGAGAGGATTTTGCGACACATGGATTACATGGATCAAGGCATGCATCTCAACAGTCTCATACAGGGTAATGGTTAATGGGGATTACTCCGACGTCATTGTCCCGACAAGGGGCATTAGACAGGGTGATCCGCTTTCCCCTTACCTCTTTATTCTGGTGGCTGATATTTTGTCTAGGATGCTTGAGGTACAGGTCTCTAAGGGTCACATATCAGGGATAAGACCAAGGAGAGGGTGCCCGAAGATACAGTGCCCTGAAAATTGACATGCAGAAAGCTTATGATCGGATCGAGTGGGATTTCCTCTTAGAGGTTATGAGGAAGAGAGGATTTTGCGACAAATGGATTACATGGATCAAGGCATGCATCTCAACAGTCTCATACAGGGTAATGGTTAATGGGGATTACTCCGACGTCATTGTCCCGACAAGGGGCATTAGACAGGGTGATCCGCTTTCCCCTTACCTCTTTATTCTGGTGGCTGATATTTTGTCTAGGATGCTTGAGGTACAGGTCTCTAAGGGTCACATATCAGGGATAAGACCAAGGAGAGGGTGCCCGGAGATACATCACCTTTTCTTCGCGGACGACTCCCTTTTCTTCCTCAAAGGTCCTGTCCAGAAAGCGACCAACCTCAAGACCACTTTGGATCGATACTGCTCTTATTCAGGTCAACTGGTGAACTACGCAAAATCTTGTTTATATTTCAACTCAGGGGCAAAGGATGACTACAAACAGGATATTGCGCGAGTTTTTGAGGTCCCGATGTCAAGGGACCCGGGCTTATACCTAGGGCTACCTACAGTCTGGGGTCGATCTAAGCGGGAGGCTCTCAATTATCTCAAGGAACGGGTCAGAGACAAAATTCTTAACTGGAGAAGCAAACTGCTCAACCATGCGGGTAAGGAGGTCATGATTAAGGTGGTCCTAAATGCTATTCCGACATACGTTATGCACATATTCAAACTGCCGACAACGTGGTGTAAGGAGGTAAACGCTCTTATCGCTCGTTTCTGGTGGGGATCAAAGGATGACTCGAGGAAAATCCACTGGAAGACTTGGGGTGCTATGTCGAACCCAAAGTCGGAAGGCGGGTACGGATTCAGGGATATGCATGACTTCAACAGAGCTATATTGGCTAACATGGCTTCTCGGATCCTTGATGAACCAAATGCGCTATGGGTTAGGGTCCTCAAGGGCCTCTATTTTCCGTCTTGTTCATTCTTGCAGGCAAACCCGGGTAGCAGATCCTCTTGGGCATGGGCGAGCATGCTCGAGGGGAGGTCCGTTCTTGTGCGTAGTGGAAGGTGGACTCTCGGGGATGGGCTGACTATCAGAACCTTCGCAGATCTATGGGTCCCAACCCGCTCGGCATCACCCATTCAGCCCATCCACCCGTCTCCTAGCTCGGCCGAGTCACGAGTGGCCGACCTCATCCATCCGGGCGCGGCTTCTTGGGACGAGAGGTCTGTCCGAAACATCGTTCATCCTGACGATGTGGACGCGGTCCTCAATGTCCCTACGCAACTCGGCCAATCACCGAAATGGGAAGCACGTTTGGAGCACAATCATGACCGGGTGTTGGGTCATTTGGAAAGCTAGGTGTCGCCTAGCTTTTGACAACATTCCGCCGCGGACCGACGCACTCATCATCGAGATCTACTCAACATCATCGAACTTCATGCGGCCTTTACCCTTGCGCCAACCAACACCTACCATCTCGGCATGGACACGGCCTCCACACAACGTCATCAAAATCAACTGCGACGCTTCGTGGAATAGCTCGTCTTTGCGAGGAGGTCTTGGGTGTGTCGCTCGGGACCATCTCGGCCATTTCATGGGGGGAAAGGCATCGGTCACTATCTCGGCTTCGGTCGAAGAATGCGAGGCCGAGGCGGTTCTTTTGGCGGTTCGATTGGCTTTGGAGATGGGTTGGATGAATGTCATTATTGAAACGGACGCCTCCATTGTCATTGATCATATTCACCACAGGAGCTTTGCGTGGAGAGTGGAAACCATTTTGTTTAATGCGGTATCTCTTGCTTCCTCTATTACGGATATTGCATGGGTTCTCACTCCTAGATCCGCTAACGTGTGTGCGGATTGGATTGCGAAGCACGTTCTTATCGGGTTGTGTCCTTCGGATTGGGTGTCATCACCCCCAACCCCCTTTCTTAGATGTATCTTTGCGGATAACATTTTGTACTCGGACTCGGTTAATTATCTTGAATGAAGTATCATGTGTTTTCTTGGCCAAAAAAAAAAAAAAACATGACTCTAACATTAGGGGGTCCATAGAAAATTCCAAAATCTCTTTAGTCTTTACTGTAGTAATTTATTTTTATTTTCCAATATTATTTTATAGCCGAATTCCGCTTACCCAGACCACATCGGAGATCTCAATGACAATATTTTAATAATAGAATTCTTTATTTTTTGAAATAAAGTACGAAAATAATTAGAGAATATTATTAAAGATCTTCCCCAGTAGTTGTCGAGAGAGACGTTGCAGCCTTGCATTTGCAATTTGCAGACCACTCTCTCTCTCTCTCCTGTTGTCTACCATTTCTCTTCTCCTTCCTCTTATTTTCTTTGTTTATTATTTTTCCAGATTCTGTTTCTTTATCGTCTTCATCTTCCTCTATAAATTGCACTTCTCCTCTGCTATATTAACCTTCTTCCATCCCTCCCCTAACTTCCCTCTGTGCTTGACAGTACATACATACATACTATACCTATCTGTCTGTAACCTTCCTTTTCCAAATCCAGTATTTCTCCTTGCAAGGAGCTGTGTACAATTGCCATATAAGCTCAGGTCCGACTCCTTCTCTCTCTCTGTCTGTCTCTCTATCTCTCTGTCTTCATCTTCATCTTTCTCTCTTCGTTCTGTTGTTTCCTGGTCTCCAATTTACTGTCGGTTCCAGCCCAGAAACTGACAACCTGAGATTATGCCGTTCCGTTTCGGCTTCATTTAGTTGATTCTGTTTCTTTGAAGGGGTAATTGAGTTTTTAATTATTCCGTAATTAAAGTTCAATTAGGTGACCAAATGTTGATCTGAAACTGATCAATCAGCAACACCAGATCCAGATCTGACCAATTAAAAAAAAAATTGATTTTTAGTTCGTCTACCCTTCCATCACCGACTTCGAATCTAACCCGTCTCCCTTCCTCTTCAATAGTTGCTTAATTCATCGATAAAAACATCAATCAACCGTAGATAATGAATCGATGTGTGTTCCAACAGACAGCGTGTGTCGCCCACGAAGAATTGAGAACGGAGACCATGTTTTGCCCCAAGCCGCGCCGTGTCGGTGTTTTAGCTTCCTCTGTCGCCGACCACCCTGTGCGGCCTCTCCGATGGCACCTCAGGTACTTTTGATTTGATCTCTCTTTTCTTAATTAATTAATTACAAATCCAGCTCAAGAAAGTAATTTTTTCGATCAAGAAGATGCTATTTGATTGTGTAATACCCGAATTCATGTTTCTTGATTTGCAGCAACCAGGCAGAGGTTGTCGATTCAAGAGCAGGACCCGATGTCTTGGATTTCATCCTTATGAAGGTACTTCCAACCGATCTACGTTATTAATTTCAATCCGATCTGCAGAATCTTCCTTTGTAATCTTCAAAGTTTTGATTTTTGATCAAATCTGAGCTAAAGCTTCTGATTTCTTACCCCCGACCGCTCAATCATGTACCATCTAACATTTCTGGCCTGTAATCTCTGCAGGGTGGATATGAACAATGTTCTTCCCCACAGATTGCCTCGTCGCCCCCCTATTTTTGCGGGTCCCCGCCGAGCCGAGTCTCTAACCCACTAATTAAAGACGATAGATTCGGTGACGAGAAGCTCCTGAGTCTCTCTCCGTCATCTAGCCTATCCTCTTCCTCACCATCTTCAAGGAAAGGAGGCAGCTGCGTTGTTCGTGGTAATTTTGGTAACAAACCTGCAGTTCGAGTGGAGGGCTTCGACTGCCTCAACAGGGACCGGAGGAACTGCGGCATCCCTGCCTTGGCATAGAGTTATTATAATGATCAAATCGCAGTTACTGAGGAATCACTTGACAGCTAAAGAGGAAGGAATTTTGAGAAACTGTTTGTAAATATAAGTTGTTGTAAATGATTATGGAGGGTAAGGAGTCATTGTAAGTAAGTGAGTGACATGGATGGAAGTTTTTTCAGAAATAATTTGAGTTCTGAGGGGAGAAGATTATTAGGGTTTCTAGACGAAGAAGATGAAAACTTTCTGCTCTGTTCTTTAAGTTATGGTGTAATTACTGGGTCAGTGAAGAGCGTGGAGAGATGTTTTCATTCGGTGAAGTTGTACAAAATCCATGTTGGAAGTTATTAACTAAAATCAAATTTCATTGTTCTGTTTTTAAATTACCTGTTTTTGTCGAAAGGATATACTTCAAAACAATAGTTTACCTGTGTTATCCAGTTTGTCTTGATTCTGAAAATGGATCTTTCTTTGTCTTTGAGTCTTCGAAATCGAATCTCCTAAAGTTTGTCGATGTAAATCATGGTGGCTTACGCAGCACGCTCAGACAAGCAAATGTCAAACTTCTGTTTTGTTCTGACAGTGAATATGGAAGCAACAAAGTTGTCCCAACAAAAGTAACCAATGAGGTTCCACTTGCTAGGGTTTAGGTTGATTTTTATTTTTGACAACAACAAGATTCAACTTCCATAAAATCAACCCGTTATATAGAAATGTCCAAATAAATAAAACGATATAGATCGGGTGGGTGTCTAACGACCCAATCCAAAAGATACACCCTTAACTTTGCTAGATTAGCAATACAATTCGCACATTGGTTTGTCATTCTAGGAATGGTCATCCAACTTACGATAGGGTTTAGGTTGGTCAATCAGGCTATTTCCGTCACAAATCATATTGTAAATTTATGAATTTTTTTAAAAAAATCATATGATATATTTGCATAATTTAGACTTGTTAATGAATGGATTCGATTATGAACTAATTTAAAACTGTTTAAGATAAATTAATATTTTTTTGGCTTACTAAAAAACTTATCTATTTAACAAGTAAAAAATTGATCTAGTTAGAACTGGTTCAAACTCGGTTTGTACTGGTTCGATCCTGTTTTTTTTAAATAAGTTAGTTTCGGTTCAGTCAAAACTACATCCAGTTCGGTCCAAAAATAGATCCAAACCAATCAATAGATGCACTTGAACATTGAACTAGGCAGAATAAACAAACAAAATATTCTATTGTACTATTTAATCAATTAGGTTAGAACGTTTTTGTTTATTTTGTTTTGGCCAGCTCAAAAATTATATAGATTTAATCTAGTTTGATTTGAATTTTTAATATAAACTAATACAAAAAATTAATCGATTCGAACTGAATTGAATCCACTTTTTTTTTAACTTGCTTACTTAGTTTAACCTTAAAAATTGGATTAGTTTTGGAACTTGTTCGGCCGAACTGGTTCAAACCAGTCCAAAACCAGACTAGATCAAGTTCAGTTCAGCCAAGGAACCCTAGGGGCTCATATCAGTTTAAAATCAATTGTAACATTAGTTTAAAATATTCAATCTGTTTTGTTGAAAGTATTTAACATAATTTTAAATAAATAAATAATAAAAGTACCCATTATTATTAAAATAAAGAGATATATAGTTGACATAACTACATAAGACTTCAAGATACAGTTGAAATAGCCATAGAAGATTTTAAGATAGTTACTAATATGAGACTACTCACGAGACACTACTCAAACTCAAGACCATCGAGAATAGACGAAACTCTAAATCTCTACATTACCCCATGGTTTGCACTTGTCAAGGTTTGATTTGTCAATCAAGATTAGTAAATGACGACACGAATAATTAATTAAACCTAATCACTCTTTCCTGAATTAGTGTTGCATTAGTAATTGGTAATTGCTTCCGTTTGATGTTAATTAAAGAAGAGAATGTGTAATGGCAATGGTGGATGGTAGGTGGGGAAGCCAAATCATCAGGGACAGCCACGCTCTTCATTGTGGCATTAAAGCAAAGGATAGCATAAAGAGGAAATGGGCAAGTAGGTAGGGCCAAACTAAAAAAAATTGTAGTTACAAACACTAATTTTGACGTGTTTAACCGTATTATCCATATATATATTAATTTGGTTAGAACATCTATAATTAAGACACATAAGCTTTTATCATGTTTTGTTGTCAAAATGAAACAATTTGATTGGTTGATGGATGAATTTTGTAACCGTCAATGATGTGGATTTACAATGTGTACCTCGAGAATCTTTAGAATTCTTCCAAAACTTCTAATCCATTTTCACGGTACGTTACAATTTTGTTTTCCAACTTTCTTATCTATCATATTCATTTTGTATCAAAATGTCACTATTTATTGTCATACAAAAATATTTTATTTTTGTAGATAATTTTTTCAATATTGTATAATTTTATAACTTAATCAACCTTTAGCTAAATAACTTTTTATTAATTAAAAAATAGTATATATTAAATAAGTATTTCATTCTCATTAATATATTAGTATAAAAATTTAAAAGTATGCATTATTATAATAAAAATAATTGACAAATAACTTATAGATAAATAGCTATAAATATTCATCTATATAACTAGCTCATAAATCATTACCTTAACTATAAAATTATAGTAAACTTTTTTGAAAAATAGTTTGTTTGTTGACTTTAAAAATAATTTGAATAAGTTTTACAAAATAACTCTGCAATATGAATAATAACTTCAAATTAAAAAAAAAAAATACTAAATTAACAATTACCGCACAAAGTGTGGACGAGACATCTAGTTATAGTGTAATACAGTTATGATGATGGATTTTATAAATATGGATATATTGGTAAAATCGTAGTTATAATATTAAAAATTGTATCCACAATGATTATGATTATTATTATGTTATGTAATTTAAAAATATAATATAATTATCGGGTGCGGGTTAATTGTTGAGTGCTCAATTTCCATTTTGTGCTACCCTATAACCATCATAGCTAATTAATTTCATAAGATTTTGTTTTGCAATTGTGTTTATCATTAATTAACCTTTTCTTAATAATATCATCTCTTGCTTAAGTTATTTAGTGGTTGAAGTTTAGCTGTTATAAGACATTTAACCATTGAATGTAATTATGGTCTATATATTTCATGGGTCGGGCTTAGATGGCCTATAAAGGAAACTGTTCATTAAGGCTGCAGAATACAAAACACACCTGCTTTTTCCTCCTTTCAATAATTTAATAGAAAATTAAAAAAAATATATATGATTAATTAGATTATTTGTTTTTTCATTAATAAATATAGCGATAGTCTTAATTTTTTTTTTTTTATACTTAAAATAATTTTCATATTAAATTAGTGCATAAACTATGAATATCGTTATAAAAGGTTTATAAGATATTTAGTCATTATCTAGACCCTAATCTAAGATTACCTTTGACCCTAATCAAAGATTACCTTTGACCCTAATCTAAGATTACCTTTGACCATAATCTTGATGGCGTAAATATTGACCTAATTATATGGCTTAATTATAGCTTATTGATTATAGGGCTGAAAATAACATTGTAGCAATACGCCGTACTGCCGTAGATTAAAGCGTCACGGATAGGCTTGTTTATAAACGGTTCGATTCCGAACCGGTTCAGAACTGAACGAGATTGATTTGGAAAAAGCAGTACTTTTTTTTATGTTTCTAAAAAACTGATTGGGTTTAGGTAAAAAAAATTGGACTGGTTCGAACCAATTCAAACTGTCATGTTTTTTAATAACAATTTTGGTTATGAAATAATCCGGTTCAAACCGAAACTCAACCGTCTTAAAATCATGTCCAACACACTAAACTGACTGAAAAAACACTGAACTAACAGAAAAACCGACTGGAAAAACACCGAACCGACTGAAAAACCGAACCGACTGAAAAACACAATGAATTGATTGAAAATCTGTTCCACAATCAACTGAAATCCTGTCCAACATCAACATACGAGAGTCCAATACATATCTAGATTTGGTTTATTGAAGTCATCTCTAGATTTGGTTTAATTTCAGGTCGGTTTGGTTTATTTTGCTTCAAACTGGTTCTAAAAATATATAGGTTTAAAGTGGTTTGCTTTAAATTTAAGTATAAACCAGTATAATAAACGAGTCAATTCGAATTGAATTGAAACTACTATTTTAACTGATCTACTTGAAGCTTAAAATATGGGATTGGTTTTTAAACAAGTTCAGCCGAACCGGTTCAAACCAGACAAGTTTAGCCGAACCGGTTTAAATGAACAAGCCTAGTCACGGATCCTCCTTAGGATATATTTATACAAGGATGGTCTGTTTCGGACTGAATCACATACAAACCAATAGATAAGAGTCTCTTTTGCAAATATTAATAGTACTACGGGAAATTATATATCAAAACCACTTGTTACTTTTTAATTATTACAAATTAAAATTTTAACAAATTGACCCTTTAAATCATGTTAGTTTTTATATTAAAAAAAAATAACAAAAAAATAGATAAACTTATTTAAAAAAATCTCGAAAAAATTTAACATAAAAAGCTATTATATATTTTACTTAAAGGGTTCATTTTAAAAAAAAAAACTTATGTTTTTGCAATTTTTTTTCTATATTAATATTATTTCTTTTTTAATAATTTTATTTTGTTATTTTTAAAATAAAACAAATAATATGACTTACAAGGAAAACTGAAATAATTATAAATTGTGATCTATAAAAAGTAATAAAATAGACTGCAAATACAATTTTTATAATATTACCAAACTGCGCCGAAGATTTGACAGTACCCCATATACCCTCTTAGGATATATTTAGATAAGAATGGATTGTTTCCGGAATAATTTCACTAGACGAGATAGATGACAGTCTCTTTTGTAATTATTAATAGTTGGAGCTTGGTGGACTACTGGACCATGTTTTAAGGATTGTAATCACGCAATCGATCAGAGCGCGTGGCGCTACATTTTCGCAGGAAACGGTCTAACAAAGCTTGTTCAATTCTCGAGTCTGTGTCGTTTGACTTCAGCTAAACATCTAAAAACTGAATCACTTTCTGAAGAGTAAAAAGGTTAATTTGATGAGTCAAATCATTTCTTGTCTCTTGCGGTGGGGTCCCTTCTTGCTCACGCTCTACTATTGGCGCGTTTAGGACTGATCAGCAACATTAGCGAGTAACCAGTATTTAGAAAACGAACACGTGGACTGACCCGGATTGGATATTGGATAATAAATTTAGACTTAGTTTTAATAACTTAAAATTATTTATAAATAACATTAAAGATTGCAATTTATACTTGATACATAGTTGGTAGAATATATATATATATATATATATTAATATTTAAATTTTAAAATATATATGAGTGTTTGCATCGTATTAAAATATATTTTTAAACGCAAGGAAGGTTGGAAAAATAACAATTTTACAAGTACATAAATATTTGTTAAATTTTACGAATAAAACTATCATTAACAAATTCATGTTTGGCCAAAAATAAAATAAGAGGTGATAAATTTAGATGAATCCGAAAGTTTGAGTACCAAATTTGAACTTAATCTCTTTTTTTTTTCTTTCTAATTCATCCTTATAATTATTAGTATTTTAGCATGACCCCCTCCATTTTGTATCATCTGATAATAATTGGTCTGCCGCCTCGTGTCCTGTAATATAGTATCCTTCTTCTCTCTTCATCGTCTTGCCCGAGAACGCATAATCGCTAGCTTTACTATAGCTGGTCTCTCTGAGCTGCGAAGGTCGTGTCACTCTCATTATTACCCAGATCAGCCGTCACTTCTCTTCTACGCTTCAACCAGGTAGAAATACAGTGAGCGAAGGAGGAGTTGCAGAGCCTAGAGAGAGAAAACAAGAACAAGAACAAGAACAGCTAGCTGATAAGCCAAGTCTTTACCTTGTTTCTGGACATACACGTCCGATCGCTGAGGCGGTAACCAACTTTATGTGGGTGCTGAGCCGATGTCGTTTTCCGGCGTCAGAATCAGAAAAAGGAAACTCCTTCCATCCATGGCTGTTGTCGCTGCTTCGTCTACATCGTCGTCTTCGTTTTCTGTGTACGCTCTCGTTTTGGTGATCCTCCTCTTGTCACAGATGTGTGTACGCTGCCACTGCAGCAGAGCCGCCGTATCCGCAGCTTCTTGGTCGTCTCCGGTGGCCACAACCCAGGCGTCGTTGTCGATGATACACCCAAAGACCAGAGAGCGGCTGCTGCAGAAGTACTTCCACGGTGGAGTAGGATCAAAAGGGAAGTATAAGTTCGCCGGAGGCGATCCAGTGTTCGAGGACAGCAAACGGAAGATCTCAAGCTGCCCAGATCCCCTCCATAATTAATTATCAGTATCAGTACAAACACACACACACACTTCTTTCTTTCCTTCCTTCCTTCCGTTCTTCATATCTTAAATAATTCAAAGCTCTTTCCTTCTTCTTCTCCTTATCTAGAGATCCTCTATAGTGTTCTTCTCCTTGGATCCTAAATACCAGTGATTTTCTCACCCCCACCTAAACAAGAAGAATATGAAGATGAAGAAGAAGAAAACTGCAGGTATTTTGGAATTCTGGTTCTTCGATCTGATCTTCTGTATTATTCAATTTGATCCATTTTGAGTATCTCTCCAAATGTGTATAGATTTGCTGAGATTAATATTAGTCATCATTAGATATAATCTATCATTAGATATAATCTACTGGGTAAGTTTATAGAGATATTCTGGGGATCGTTAATTATTATGATCATTTTTCTGATGAACTTCAATGATTCTCGTCACTGGTTTCTTAACATGGGAAGAATATGTTCATTTTTTAATGTAATGTGTTTTTCTCGCTCGGTCTTTAATGGTGCAATTAAGAGTCTCTGCAAAGACTATATATTATTAAATGGCTCGCTCCCTCAATTTGGTGTTCCATTTATTTATTTATTCGTAAATGTATTCTATTTAGTTTAAAATGTATGTACATAATACAAAATTTAGATGAAAATAGACATAAATAATGATTTGAACTTAATTTGCATACGAAAAAAAAAACAATATAAAATCTCAATTAACATCATTAAATCCTTAGAAGATATGAATATTCAAGTGTGTTTTTTCTATTGCATTGAACAATATTCATAGATTTAGATCTACTCTCTTGGTCATGGTATATTTATTATACAATATGAAAACCCTAACTAATCATAATGTTCGACATTAATGAAATAGACCAATAATTGGGGACAGCATGTAGGTACAAAATACTATATATGTATGAATGTATTTATGCACCATTAAATGAGTCACCTATCTGGTAGGGTTGAGCAGGAAAATGATGTATATTTAAAGACATCTTAAGAAATATTCCTTCTTCTATGTGCATCACTGCAGTTGAAGGAGGGGTGCACAATATTTCACATAACACACAGACATAAATATGTTGAAAAAATAATGTTCGTATAAGCATATGAGAGAACAATAAGACGATAAAATAATTGATGTGTACTGTTCGTGCTTATGTATCAAAATATCACACGCATAATAAATTTGGATTCATCAGTCTAATATTTTTATTACTTTTTTCTAAACAAATTATAACAAGTTTATCATCTGTGTTTGGTAAGTTTAACGCAATAAATATATTGATATACACAATAACACATATATAAACATAATTTTTCACCCCTAAGTTAAAGTACTTTATTGGTCTTTTTTTTTAAGTATTTGTAATTAGATGTTAATTTCATTTGTGAATAAAAATACATTATAATACTTATTTTTATTATTTTAAATGACTATCATTTGGTGCAAAATTCTGACTTATTATTATCTATAAACAGTTTGTTTAGTGCAACACCCCCCACCCCATCACATGTATTCCATGTACTATATATGTAATTAACTCGTATTATAAATATGTGCTCACATAGCTCGTTCCACTAAATGAAACTAATGTCGTTTTAATTAATTTCCATGATTATATAATTCCTAACAGCGTACGTTACATAATGACAAATATCTGAAAGTCCCGAATCCGCAGAAGCTGTCTGTTTTGCTTAGCTACGATGATCCTTCCTTCCTTTCTACACTTATAATATTATTATCATCTATTTTTGGTTTGGCATCTTCTATATATATATATATGTATATGTATGTGTGTATGTATATATGTATGTGTGTATGTATAGACGAGAGAGACAAGTATTGTGACATTAACTCGTCACTTCTGTTAAATGTTTTTGAAGTGAATATTTGCCACCTGCCCTTTGTAGAAAGGGTATAAAGAAGGTACCGTAAAGGTAAGATTCGTCCATCCCAACTTTGGGGTGTTTGAGACGGAAGAAAAGGAAGAGATAGGTGGAAAAGGGGATCGCAGAATAATTTTTTTTTCTTTTAAATTTTGGAATAAACGTATACAAGTGACAAAATATTGCACTCAAGTTCAAACTACAAATCAAAATTATATAAATTTAACAATTCTTGAAAATAAAAAATTAACAGCGTTTTTACTGAGCGAGTTAGTAGTTTCCTTCAAGGGGAAGTACGAATTTCAAAAACATGACCTTGGTTGATCGTCATCTACGTCATGATATTAGTGATCACATTTACTTCTCGAAAGATATGTATGCACTTCATTCTTTCAAACTGCATTAATAGTTTTATACAATCCGCAATGATGGACATTAATTTTAAATTTAACATATTTTCGTCAGAGATTACATTATGTGCCGAGAGGACGTTCGTTTCTAGGTTAATTGAATTTAATCTCAGTGTCTTTATCAGTAGAAAGTCATCCCTAATGACCCAACATTCCGCAGCGAGACTGGTAGAGCAACTCAAATTTATTGAGAATCATGTTATCCATTGGTTGATGAATGTTGGATGGACTTGATGACTAAGTAGGGACCTAAATTGAAATAGTAATAAATAATTAAAGTTTAAAAAAATAATTGAGCAATAAATATAATTAAGTTTTTACAAGCCTAAATTGAAAATAATTATATTTTTTAAATTTAAAATACATAACGTGATAAGTTGAAGGAGTTAATTGAATTCATCCCAACTCTTTTTTTTTTTTCACTTTTCATCCCAACTCTACTAATTGTCAACACGACGAATACATAATATATTATATATGTTGGGTTATATATAATATTATATATGATATCATATGGTGATGGTCATAAATAATAGGGTAAATAATATTACATTGTTATGAATAATAAGTTATAATCCAGTACTACGTACGTACCCTATTAATATATACTAGTCTCCCGATGTAGCAAAGGTCCACGTATAATGCGGCGGTCGGAGGAAACTATTTGTCGTGTAGTTATTTGGAGTTGGAATCAGAATCGACCTCTTGTACGCATTCTCATGCATTTTGATTCATTTTGCCATGCATTACATAAAGTGATAATATATATATATATATATATATAATATTATTTAATTTTGATATTTATAAAAATATTATATTATTTTTATAAAGTGTAAAACATAGTATGTTAAAATACATAAGGAAAATTAAAAGGGATGGAGAAACTCAAAATATGTCTAAACTTTGAAGATAAAACCCTTTTGAGAATTTAATATATATTTTTGAAAATTATATTCAAATATTTGATGACAAAAGGATAATTCATTGATTATATTATTTTATCCACTTTTTCCTAATAATATATATATATATATATATATATTATTAACTAATACACAGTCATTAAACACCTTAAATCCTTACAAAAGAGAGTAATTAAGTCTTTTATTGGACCCTTGCACATTTTCATGTTTTAAGAAAGTTTTTTTAAAACGACCAAAAAGGCCCCGGGCTTGGGCTCGTCCTCTTCCCTAATTATAATTTATGTGGGACTAATTTAACTATTTAAGCCTTGTACAATAAATAGATTTTATATATACACATGAAAATAATGAAAAATGTATAAATATAATTAAAATAAAAAATATATAATTTGAAACATTTCAGTTGTGTGAATCCAATTATTAATTATTATAATGAAAACATATGATATGACAAAATGCCATTTCAGAATTTAATTACGTGGCCACTTCTCATCCATTTTAAGAAGACCTTGTCTCTAGCAATCCATTACCATGTTATATCTCACCGTGTCCATTATTTAATTTACTATTATAATTATTAATTATCACTTTCTTTGAAGGTTTTCATAACTATTAAATACATAATCTGTATGCGTTATCATATAATTGATGGGATATTTTAAAGAACAGTTAGGATACAAGAATTAAGGTTAAAAGAGGAAATTTCAAAATATTAGATTATGATCTTCGAAT
The DNA here is from genome assembly GCA_946814005.1 of Chamaenerion angustifolium. NCBI lineage: Eukaryota > Viridiplantae > Streptophyta > Magnoliopsida > Myrtales > Onagraceae > Chamaenerion > Chamaenerion angustifolium. The sequence goes on from OX328276.1 coordinate 806,079, forward strand.
CTTCGATCTGAAATTATGTTAGGAGGATATTTTATCGTAATTAACTTGACAGTATATATTTTTAATAATAGAATACTTATAAAATTTTACGATTTAACTCTATAAAACTTTTATAAATATTATAATTAATTTCCAATTCAATCAAAAATGAATTAATCCATGATCGAGAGGGGTAGAGTTTGGATCTTGACCTATACCAACCTCTATCCATGAGTGAGCTGGTCTAAGTCATGATACAAATTTTAGCCCTTTTTAATGCTGACTCAATTGAAATATATATTAAAGTTTTGAAAAGTTAAATTGAGACATTTTTATAAATATTCTATTATTTTTGTAACTTCTAAAACATTATGTTAAATTTGGATGTAAAATCTAACTGAAACAATAAACTTGACTAATAACCCAAGAATGAAAATTTTGAATTTTATTTTTAAGAAAACTCGATTTGAGCCTATTATTTCTAACTATTTGTGAATAGTTATAAATAATAGGCTCAAATCGAAGCTCGACAGTACTTACCACATACGAAAGCAAATCGAAGCAAATTCTAAAGTAAATCGCGACATAAATCAAGAACACTTATGGATTGTGTGGACACTGAAGTCACGCGATGGAAGATGGACGGAGATGGTGATGGTGGAGGCGAAATGGCTGCTGGAGAATGCCACACACAAAATAAAGACAAGCAGATAACAAGATACTCAGGATGGTTGCTGGGGCTGGACTCTGGAGAAGACGAATATAAATGATTAAATATTAGATTTTAATAAAACTCGGTCTGGTATGATCTTAATTGGGCTTTTCGGGAAAAAGTCTGAGCCCGACCTTGGAGAGAAAAAATCGTTCACTCGGTCTCAGTCCTAGTCGGACCAGTTTTATCGGGCTTTCGGTTCAGCCAATCTTTTTGCTGACTTACCAAATTATGGTAAATCACAGTGCCCATTTTCTCCACTGTACTCTTTTCTTTGAACAAAATCTGCAGGTATATTCCACAGCATTCATTTGCTTCTCTGAAGAACATCGATCGATATGAAACATAAAACATTGTAACGAAGAGAGCAGATAAATCATGTTACGTAACTACACAGCTATGTCGAGGAAAAAATGGATATATAAGCCAATATCAGAAACAACTGGAGATTATATTAGTGCATATATAACTGCCACAAAGCTGTATATGCAATCTGGGAAATCTATATATTAATGATTCGTATATACATGTTCTTAAGAACCTCTTTTTACGAACCTTCCTTTCATTCTGGGTCTCTTCTCTGCATTTAGCTTTCGAACCTCGTACCTTATCTTCTTACAGAACAACCTGGTTCTTCTCTTTTCTCTGTACCTCGATACCTTCGCCTTCCTCAAAGATGTGTCTACAATACCCACTTGTCCTTCTCCCCCCATTAGACCTCTGTAACTAAGGTTCTGAATTTCTCCGACGAAGACACCCTGAACCCAAATAACGTGATTCATCAACATTTGGTAAATAATAGCACAGGCTGTCAGGCCCTTGTATATAGTTATATGAAGGTGCAAACACGTACCAAGCAGTCGACGATGCTAAGATCTGGAGGTTCTCCGGTCCACGGTGAGCCGCCTTGGCTCGACCAGGCCGTGAGCACTGCATCGTGGTCGAGTTTCAAGAAAGCTGCCTTCCTCTTCTTGGCTTCAAACTTCACCTCTGCTGTCTCCTCTCCTTTACAGTTCGCGGCTTTTTTATCATCTTCCTCGCCACGCGACATTGCAGAGTTACAGTCGTCGAAGCTCAGTTCGAAGGTTTCCAACTCAGCGTCCATGTGGCAGCTACTCTCTTCACCAACGTCATCCATGGTCATTAGTAGACCGTCTTTCTCATCATCTTCGAGCTTCACCAACAACGAATTCTCCCTCTCCCTGGAGTCACAGTCCCGAAACCCTAGCCCTTCCATCCCAAAGGACCCATTCTCAAATCCTTTACCCAACATGCTCTCCACATCAGCAGCGAACTCAGCTAGGTCCATCTCCGATGGGAGAAACCCATGCAAGTGATCCACTTCCTGCGGCTGATGACCGCCTTCCGACCCGGTTCTGTCGAAGCCGTTGATGGTTTGTTCCTTCGACAAGCAAAGCTCAACTTCTTTGACGGGATCGTATGCAGGAACTCGATACAGAAGCTGCTCCTCCGTTTCTTCAATGGAAGTCTCGTCACCGCCGCACTCAGGAACAAGACGAACCGGGTTTCGTATCAATAGGGAAGGAGCCTTCCCATGACGTGGGGTCCTCGCTTTCTTGGTAAAGCCGCGGTGCCAAGTGGGCTCCGATGAGAACCCAATCTCCTTCAGGTTCTGGAGCGACGCAGTTTTCAACAGGACCCTCTCATGGCGGCGCGATAGCGGGTTCGCAGAGTGGACAGCGCTGTCGCAGTATTGGCATAGAAAGGCGTCGTCCGCCGCGCAGTACCACCGCGCACGCTTCCGTATACAACTGTCACATGCTCGGGCCGTCTTTCCTCCCATGGCTCCGGCGTCAGCATTCTTTTGAATAATCATCGCCGGAGTATGATACGATACCGCCGTATACAGAATTGAATCGCCACAACTGTAACGCAGTGGCACAAGTTAGAAAAGGGAGGGTGGAATAATTGTATATGAGGAGGAGGTGGTGGGGTTTGTGGGACCATGACAGTGCACTTTTCGACAGTCCTACGTGGAGTGATGCTCTTTGGGGCCCACTGTGATGCCTTATCGTGTCTGTGATTGGTCGCGTATTGAGGATTTATCTGAATCCGCGGCTTCCCATTGGTTGATTTCCATGTCAAGGGATTTCCCAGGTGGGGACTGCGATTCTGCATGGATGAGGGAGTATGAGTCATTGACCTCATCTAGGTTATTAATTTCAGTTAATATTTGAATTTGATTTAGACAAAAATATATTTACATTCAACTTTAAATTAATTGTTTGCACATTTTTTTCTCCTACTGATATTGACTTTTTAAATTTAATCACACTAATGGCCCGTTCGTTTCAAGGAATGGCCACGGATTTGGGCTTACGGAATCCGTAAGCCCATGTTCGTTTGGTGGAATTGGCAATTCCTTGAAAATGGATTCCGGGCGGTCTGGGCTTAGGGAATCCGGGTAAAAACCTCGGATTTCCTAAGCCCACACGGGTCGGAATCCGGAATTAGCTGCCAAAAGACCAAATTGCCCTCGCCATTTTGAAGAATTTACGAGCGTGCCATCAGCTGATTCTGATTAAAAGCTTCTGGAAATGTCGACAGCAGGGTTCGAACCTGCGCGGGCGTAGCCAAACAAGATTTCAAGTCTATCTCCTTAACCACTCGGACATATTAACAACTGTGTTTATTATAATCCCTAATTTGTACTATAGATTTTTGAGTGTTTTTTTATTTAAACTGAAAATTCAAAAAAAATACCAAAATCAAAATTAGTATTTAAAATTAAATTAAAATAATAAAACAATTCAATTTAACAATGTTTATATAATGATTTACTAAACTGATTAAGGACAAACCCATGTTCTGTATAATGTATGTGGTGACTAACAACATTTTGTATTATGTATGTAAGATTAGGGCTGGCAATGGTTAGGGTATGGTCAGGGTATGCCAAATACCATAACCATACCATATTTTTAAACCACATACCATAACCATAACCATAACCATTATGGGTACAATTTTCAATACCATAACCATCAAAATAACCGTGGTTATTAACCATGGTTTTAACCGTATAACCATATTTATTCCACATGTAATATAATAAAAGACCGAAAATTTAATTTTAAAAAATACATCTATCTATATTACCAACAATAAAAATATATAGCACTAACACCATTCAACATTAACACTAACATCATTCAACATTCATATGCTTCAACATTAACATTCACACCACTGAAGTAACATTAAAATTCAACAAACACCCATAATGAGTAATGATTCAACACCCCTAACCATTTCACACTTGTCGTATTTGTTTCTATCAATCATCATCTTCCTCAATATCATCAATTGATTTCACTTTTATGCTGTAATTTAAATTTAGTATAATATATATATATATATATATTAGTTTATTAATAATAAATAATTATTATATTTATAAAATAACCATGGTTATAACCATGGGTATAACTCAAATACCATAACCATAACCATAACCATTATGGGTAGAGAATTCATCACCATAACCGCACCGCACCATAATGGTACGGTTAACCATATTAAACAGTAATGGTTATAACCGTGGTTATGGGTTTTTCACCGCACCATTGCCAGCCCTAGTAAGATGTATTATGTATGTGGTCATGTTTACATTCTTTATTTTTTTTTAAATAGAATTAATAAATTGGTCTTTTTAAAAAAATTAAAAAAAAAATCGTTTTTAAATTATTATTTTTTAATAAACGTTTTTAATATTTTAAAGTTTTATAATTAATTAATACAAATTATTTTTATTATATACTATACATATACAAAAAGGGGCAAATATGTCATTTTACCACATTCCATTCCTTTTCCGTACACAATTCCACCAAAGAAACAACAGAATTCCTTATTCCGTTCTATTCAATTCCACCAAAAAAACTTCATATTCTTAACTCCTATTCCTTATTCTCAATTCCTATTCCGTATTCCGTATTCCGAATTCCGTCAAACAAACGCACCGTAAGTTCTGGAATTTCGAGTTGTCCTCTCTAAAGTGACGTGTTTTTAGGATTTTTTTAAGAAAGTATACACTTTCGAAAAAAAAATTGAAAATGTGTATATATAAAAAAATATATTTAGAAAAGTATGTATACGCGTGTCGCGCCTATTCAATAGGCGCGACCCTGGGATGCACTTATTCCACAGATTTTTTTTCCCCCCAGTGAAAACAACGGTCTATCAGAAACCACGTTGATTTTAAGTCTGCTTATGTTTTTCCTCCTAAATAGAAATTGAGAGATAGTCTCACGCGTTGCTTTATCTCAGTATTCATAGGTCCAAATTCCTCTACGCTAGTCTCACCAAATTCCTCCAGTAAACAAGAAAGGAAGTTATAAGAAGTTAAATACTTTTTTTCTGTCCTAAATTTTCCAACTTATTCTGAACAACATCCGCGAGGTAAAACATTGAAACAAAGTTGTTTATTCACAAGTTTCTGAATGAGACTTTTCTTCAAATACACTAGCTAGTTTGACATTTTTAGGAATTACTGCTGCAAAAGAGCTCTTTGGGGTTTTTAGGTGCAAGAGCTAAATTTTCCAACTTGTTCTGAACAACATCCGCGAGGTAAAACACTGAAACAAAGTTGTTTATTCACAAGTTTCTGAATGAGACTTTTCTTCAAATACACTAGGTAGTTTGACATTTTCAGGAATTACTGCTGCAAAATAGATCTTTGGGGTTTCCACTCTTGCGTCTCGGCTGGTTCTCTAAAAATGTGAAATTTAGATACTAACATGGTACGGTAACCAAGGTCTTTCAAGCGACCTGATGCTTGTTCATTCTCTAGGCTAGTCTCACCAGGCTACAATTGCTAAAGCATAAGCATAACACATTAACACTAACCAGGCTAGAGAGACATACATCTCTGACTCAACATCTTCTGAATATTTTGTAAAGCTTCTCCAATGACTATAGCTTTTTAATTGAGTTTTTTTAAAAAGTAACCATTATGCAGAAAATCAAGAGTCTTCAGATGAGGAGTTTTGGAGTTCGGGTGAGGATAAACAAGCTAGTGTCAAACTAGCTAGTACATTTGAAGAAAAGTCTCATTCAGAAACTTGTGAATAAACAACTTTGTTTCAATGTTTTACCTCGCGGATGTTGTTCAGAACAAGTTGGAAAATTTAGGACAGGAAAAAAGTATTTAACTGCTTATAACTTTCTTTTTTGTTTACTGGAGGAATTTATGCAGAAAATCAAGAGTCTTCAGATGAGAAGTTTTGGAGTTGGTGTGAGGATAAACAAGCTATTTTTTTACAATTTTTTTTTTTGGTATAGGCGCACCCTAGGGATGCGTGTATACATATTTTTCTAATAATTCTTTTTTCATACTTACTTTTCTAAATAAAATAATCAAAATGCATACTTTTAAAAAAATTTCTAAACAAGCTAGTGTCAAACTAGCTAGTGTATTTGAAGAAAAGTCTCATTCAGAAACTTGTGAATAAACAACTTTGTTTCAATGTTTTACCTCGTGGAATTTGGTGAGACTAGCGTAGAGGAATTTGGACCTATGAATACTGAGATAAAGCAACGCGTGAGACTATCTCTCAATTTCTATTTAGGAGGAAAACCATAAGCAGGCTTAAAATCAACGTGGTTTCTGATAGACCGTTGTTTCCACTTGCATATCCAACAACACCAGCAAGGGTCTTTAGATTTCTCTTGATAGAGAACCAGCCGAGGAATTTGGTGAGACTAGTGTAGAGGAATTTGGATCTATGAATACTGAGATGAAGCAACGCGTGAGACTATCTCTCAATTTCTATTTAGGAGGAAAACCATAAGCAGGCTTAAAATCAACGTGGTTTCTGATAGACTGTTGTTTCGACCGCGGGAAAAAAAAATCTGTGGAATAAGCGCACCCAAGGGATGCACCTATTTCAATAGGCGCATCCCAGGGTCGCGCCTATTGCAATTGGCGCACCCCTGGGTCGCGCCTATTGAATAGGCGCGACGCGCGTATACATACTTTTCTAAATATTTTTTTATATATACAATTTTTCAAAAAAAAATTCGATAGTGTATACTTTCTGAAAAAAATCTGTTTTTAGACGTAAAATATAAACATTATAATTGACTTAAGAAAAAAGTACAAACATGTACCAAAACTTGACATAGTTGGACAGGTAGGTACTTAAAAAAATTTTGTCGCAAAACGTTTGTCTAACTTTTTTAAATAAACAAATAGATATCTACCACTAAACTTTCACGTAAGGAGCAAACATGTACTTGAACTTACACGAATTAGTAAGTAGATACCTGAACCGGTTCGGTCGAACCACTTGATTATTATTATGTTATAAAAAAGTATGGTTTAGTTACCAAACACATGCATGACTTAACTCCAAACATTCTCGGTGCATAAACATCATGAACCCATTGCTCGGGTCCATCATCATCCCAACCCCCATCGATCCATGTTAATCATGCTCGAAAAATTATGTCAATCAAGGGATCATGATAAGGCTCTTATGGTTATCTTTCCAATACGGTATATTCGAGATCGTCGATATGTTCTTTTTAATTGTCATGCTCGAGTTCTTCTATCGAGAACGTCTCGATATGAGTCATGCATGTGTTTTGTATATAAACCCTACTTTTTAAAAATAAATAAATAAAGTGGTTCGATCGAATCAGTTTAGAACCGGTTCAAATATCTACTTGCTAATTCGTGTAAGTTCAGGTACTTGCTTACTCCTCACATGATATTTTCCGTTTATTCTTAACGGAAATTAACGTTAGGTACCTATTTGCTTATTTTAATAAGTTTGGCTATTTTGTTGCTACGAAAAAAAATTCAGGTATCTATTTACTAATCATATTTAAGTTTGAATACTAGTTTGGTAATTTTCGAATAGGGAATGCGACTGCTTTGTAATTTTGTATCAACTTTTAAGTTTGGTGTTGGACTAGGATTGCGGTCCCCTAAGAAATAGCTCATTTTATTGCCCTCTAGAGACTTCGATGTGCCGTGGTGGACTCGTCATTTGTTACATTTTGAGAATTATTTTTTCTAAATTAGAAATATGAATGAATAAATATCTCGTTACATAAATATCTTATGAAGATTATACTTTTCAACTACAAAGGTTATATAGTATTTTATTAAATGTTTGTTTATTATTATTTGTTTTTAAAATTGCATTGACGAACCGCCGACACTATCTATCTCTTACGAGTCTTAGCCAATGAAACAACATGACAAAATCCATTAAAGCAATTGGGCTGCCACAATATGAAAATGCCAAGCCCCCCTCTAGGATTAAAAAGCCTGACCCAAAAATATAGATTGCCAATTTTACCCTTCATGTATTATTATCAAACGACAACCATCTTTCTGAATAGGGAGGCAGATATGGGTGTCAAAACGGATCATTGATCGACTTTGGGCCGTGTCACATACCCTCTGACCCAACCAAGACTCGTGTAATAGTATGAGTTAGCTTTTGAAACTCAAACCTGACCTACGGGTTGGTGGGTCAACCCGCGGCTCAGAATAACCCGTCAGGAATGGTAATGGTTGGGTCAGACTGACTCGTTCGACCTCCAGAACCCGCGGGTCACAGTCTGACCCATTTGACCCACCATTTCAATAAAAAAACAAAAATAGACCAAAATATATAAATGAGACAAGTCATGGGTTGACCCGTAGGTCAAAACTTCTAACTCAAACCTGATCCGTATTTTCATGGGTCATCCATGGGTCATATCAAAATGATCTATGAGTCAAAATCTCTAACTCAAACACAACCTGTGGACGGGTCACCCACAGATTGAGTCATATTTTGACACCCCGGAATGCATATCTTTGCTTTGAAACCAATTTTATTTACCCAAAAATAACTTAAAAAAGTTAACCAATTTGGAACAAATAGATATGTTTTGCGTTGTGTATCCATAAATAGCAGTACGTAAGAAAACAGACAGCTCATCGAGATAGAGAAACATCCATTGTCCAACCAAATCTTAATTAACTAGCTAGGATTAGGAAGACGACGCAGGACTTTAATGTTTACCAACAAAATTGAGCGCAATTAATTAATAAGACGGCGGTTTTATATATATTTATATAGGGGTAAATACATATTCGGAATATAAATAATTATTCAACACTGTTTAATTTTGACGAAAATTAATTACATTTTATTTTTTACTTTAACATTTTATTTATTAATTTACTCTATTTTTCGTGCAAGTTGCTAGTGCTAGATGTAATGGCGGAACTAAAAAAAAATCATAATTGGGAAATAATAATAACTTGGCATTTGGGGCTAAATGGAATCTTTTAAATTATTAATAGGGTTTGAAATATATTTTTCTTCACAAATAAACTCAAAATCATATTATAAAAAGAAAAAATGGGGTGATGATAATGTTCCCAATTACTCTTATTGCATCTGCCACTCTAAACGAATTGTGAAAATTGGAAAAGTTTACTATTTGCTACCTAAGACATGCATATTTATGTCATCATTTAATATCAAATTAAATGGGTAAATCGAAAATTTGAATAAAATTACGTATGAAAATTCAGTTATGTCTAGACCCTTAATGTTTAGCTAGCAAGTAGATAATGAATATTTAATATAATTAACTATAAATATATAATATGTATTTAGGTTTTGTTGACCTTTGCTCCATCCATTAATTTGACACTTGCAACACCCAAAAAATAGCAAAATATGAGTATGGTATGTATGTTAACACAAGTAATATAAATCAATCTCACAATTTCATGTTTTTCATTTGACTGCAATGATCATTAATTCAGTCATACAATGTACATTTATACAGCTTTCCCTATTTATCCAGTAGTAATGGTAATTATGATGTTTACCACATATTGTCAATATTACTATTCTATTTTTGATAATAATTTCTAGCTTTATTGAATGTTACTTGTTGAAGATTGACTTGACTTCATTATTTGACAATACATGCAAATTTACGATGATTGTAACAGATACAACTGATGAAGCATACATGATAGGGGGATAGGCGAGTAAAAGAGCAAAGCAAGCATTAAGTAATAATGGAGACCTGTCAAGTCGACACACGATATGGCGCAACAACCTTAACTACGTACATACTTCTTGTCTTGTCGGAGTTTTCTTTCATCTAAAGCTTGTTAACCTCAGGGATATGAACTGGGTACCTGTCTATACACTCAGTCCATGGCCCGTCGAGGATCGGTGTATGGATGGTCTTGTTGCACTTCCAGACTGCACTGTTACACTTGAAACCACTTCCAAATGCGATCTGCCAAACCCTATCACCCTTCTTCATCCTCCCTTTCGCCTCAATGTAGCTCAACTCGTACCATATCGATGAAGACGATGTGTTTCCGAATCGGTGAAGAGTCATCCTCGAGGCCTCAACGTGTTCAGCTGATAGCTGGAGGTTCTTCTGCAGCTCATCGATCACAGCACGGCCGCCTGCATGGATGCAGAAGTGTTCGAACGCTTGTTTGAAGTCAGGGATGTAGGGTTTCCACTTAGGGTTAAAGATTTTCCGACCAATTAGGGTTACGAGGAAGAGGATCTGCTCAGAAGCAGGAAGAACTAATGGCCCCATCGTCGTGATGTTTGACTTTAGAGCCTCTCCGGCTATAGCCATGAGGTCTTTCGATAAGTTAATACCTACCTTACCTTCTTTGTCTTCTTCCTCGTACACACACCGGTAGGCCTTGTCGTCGCCTCCTTTGTGGGTTCGGACCACGTGGACTAGCCTATACTTGGCTCGTCTTCGGTCCGTCCGGCGATTCGATAGCAAAAGAGCGGCTCCACCCATTCGGAAGAGGCAGTTTGGAAGGAGCATGGCGCGTTCGTTTCTGTTGGATCGAATTCACGATTTCTCTCGATTTCACTCTTGTGATCGGTGGAAAACCCTAGGGACGGCCGTTTCTTAGAGAGCAAAGGAGAAACTAACGAAAATGATTTGTGGTGCTGCTTACCCTAGCACCGGTTTTTTCTTTCTTTTATTACTAAACCCACAATCATAAGTTTTTCTACCGAACCGTAAGGAACAAACAAATACCGAACCGAAAATAAACACTTAACATAAAAATAACAATAAGCTTAATATAACATTCTCCTCCTAAGCTTGTTGTCCGACTTCGATCATTCTAGCTCTTTCTCGCATCTCCGCAAACCTCACCTTGGCTAGCGACTTGGTCAAGATATCGGCACGTTGCTCCTCCGTGCGCACGTGCTGAATCTCGATCATCCCCGACTCCACACATTCTCGAATATAGTGAAACCGAGTGTCAATATGCTTGCTCCTATCATGGTAGACCGAATTCTTGCTTAATGCGATCGCCGATTGATTGTCCACCTTAAGAGCAACCTTCTTCAATTCGGTCCGAGTCAACTCCGCCAATAACCGAGCCAACCAAACTCCTTGACATGCGGCTGCACATGCCGAAATATACTCGGCCTCACATGACGATAACGCTACAACCTTTTGCTTTTGTGAGGACCAACTAATCGGGTTCGGCCCGAGGAAGAACATCACGCCCGTTGTGCTCTTTCGGTCACTCATATCACCGGCTAGGTCACTATCGGAATACCCGATCAAGTCTAGGCCTCCTTCCCTCTTCATGTACACACAACCGAAATTTAAAGTACCACTCACATACCTCAACACGTGTTTCACCGCGGCCATATGTTCGGTTGTGGGTTTCTCCATATAACGACTCACCACGCCAACGGAGAATGCTAGATCGGGACGTGTATGCACCAAATACCTTAAGCTCCCAACAATGCTTCGGTACATAGTAACATCCACGGGTGGAGATTTACTCTCCTTACTCAACTTCAATCGAGGCTCCATCGGAATTTGTGATGAATTACAATTCTTCATCCCACATTTCTCCAAAAGTTTCTTCGCATAAGCCGATTGACACAATGTGATCCTCTCGGCCCTTTGATGAACCTCAATGCCAAGATAATAGCTCAACAACCCGAGATCACTCATGCTAAACATCTCCTTCATTTGAGCTTTAAAATCGGCAATATCACGAGCAACTTCACCGGTAATAATCAAGTCATCAACATAAACACCAACGATCAAACTTCTCGTACCTTTAACATACCTCACGTACACGGCATGCTCCAACTGACATCGCTCAAAACCGAGCTGCTTTAAGGACCGATCCAACTTCAAATTCCATGCTCGAGGTGCTTGTCTCAATCCATACAACGCCTTATGTAACCTTAGCACCTTACTTTCGGCTCCTCTCACCTCGAAACCCGGCGGTTGAACCACATATACTTCCTCCTCCAACACACCGTTTAGAAAGGCCGACTTCACATCCATGTGATGTATTTCCCATCCTCCATGGGCTGCAATACCTAGTAGAAGCCGAACTGATTCGAGTCGGGCAACGGGAGCAAACACCTCATCAAAATCGATCCCATGCCTTTGAATGTACCCCTTCGCCACTAGTCTCGCCTTATGGCGAATAATCTTCCCTTGAGTGTCCTTCTTCAACTTGAACACCCACTTGAGTCCGATTGGTCTATGATGCTCGGGCAATGAGGTGAGTTCCCACGTTCCGTTGTTTTCGATAGAAGTTATCTCCTCTTCCATCGCTCTCATCCACAACGGATCAACCTTAGCCTCCTCAAACGTAGACGGCTCCTCCTCACCTAACAAACACAAACCCGAGTACTCCAATTCTATAGGAACCGTGTCTTCATACAATTGACTTACTGCATGCTTACCTCGGGGACCAACCGATGAACTCTCCTCCGTCCCCGAGACCCGAGAAGATCCGGCCGAATCAACTCCTCCACCTTCGGCCGAAACTGAGCGAACCCTTGGTGTGTAGGGTTCGGCCGAACCTACTTCTTCGACCGGTTGCTCTTCGATCATGTTTTCCATAGGTTGTTGTGTCTCCAAACTGAAATGATAGATCGGAGTCGCATCCCGTGTGGCTTCGATATTAACTTCCCAAGCCCACTTCTTCTCCTCCTCAAATACTACATCTCGTGTCACCACAACTCGCCTCGTTTTAGGATTAAACATCCTATATCCCTTCGAATTCGGCTCATATCCTATGAATACCATAGGATTACTTTGATCGGCAAGCTTCGATAAATGAGGCGTCACATCTTTTACATGTCCTACACAACCAAAAACCCGTAAGTGAGCGACGGAGGGCTTTCGGCTATAATAGGCTTCATAAGGGGTTTGATCCTTCACACTCTTCGTGGGTGCGCGGTTTAGGAGATAAACGGAGGTTGATACCGCTTCTCCCCAAAACTCGCTCGGAACGCTCATGCTCTTCATCAAACTTCGTGCCATTCCAACAACCGTTCGGTTTTGACGCTCAACCACACCGTTTTGTTGCGGAGAATAAGGTGTCGTACGATAGTGCCTAATCCCCAACAACTCACAATGCGATTTGAATTCATTTGACATGAATTCACCCCCTCGATCCGTGCGGAAAGCTTTCAACTTCCTCCCACACTCCAACTCGGCCGAAACTTGAATTTTCTTAAAAGCTTCGAACGCCTCATCTTTGCTCTTAATCATCACACACCACTTAAACCTTGAGAAATCATCAACAATTAACATGAAATACCGCTTGCCTCCATTCGTAGCGGGTGTGATCGGGCCACATAGATCTCCATGCCACAACTCGAGAGGTGACGTCGCCCTATATTCGGCCACGGTTGGGAAGCTAGTTCGGTGTTGCTTCCCTACCAAGCAACCATCACACACTCGATTCTCATGCTTGATCATCGGTAATCCTCGAACCATCTCCTTCTCACCCAAAACTTTCAAAGCTCCGAAGTTAACATGCCCATATCTCGCATGCCAACGCCACGCTTCATCCTTTCCTTTTGCAAGAAGGCAAACGGGTAGTGTCGGTGTGATGTTAAGCACATATAATCGGTTGCTTAACCGCCTCACCTTCACTAATAACCTCTTCGACCGATCAATCACCGATAACACACCATCTTCAATGTCAATCTTACACCCATTTTCATCCAATTGGCCAAGACTAATGATATTACTTTTCAAGCTCGGTATGTAATATACATTAGTTATCACTCGGTGTTCTCCCGTAAGGCACTCGATCACAACTGAACCTCTACCACATATCTCAACCTTCGAGCCATCACCAAAACGAACCAATCCTCTAACATTCATGTCAATTTCAGCAAATTTATCAAGGCAACCCGTCATATGATTACTAGCACCCGTATCAAGATACCAAGACTCACCCCGCTCATGTGAGGGTTTCGGCCGAACCCTCTCCTCTTGAAGCAAGACTTGATCTCCACTTTGTGTGACATGATTCAACACAACTTCTTCTATCATCAATAGTGTCGGTTCATCGTCTACTTGAGCTTCCACTAGGTTAGCCCGTTCCTCTCTCCGATTCGGCTTAGGGCACTCCTTAGCATAATGCCCGTACTCATTGCAATTATAACACTTCACTTTCGACTTGTCAAAACCTGCCCCTCGGTCTGCCCCGAACCCACCACGGCCTCGCCCTCGACCGCGGTCACGACCGCCACGCCCACGGCCCCTTCCGTGTGCTTCGGCTCTTCGGCCACTACTACTTTGACCCTCGTTTTTCTTCGACTTTCCATACCGATTCTCCCATTCAGTTCGGGTTAAGAGCAATTGATCTCCACTTCCGTTTGAAGAACCCCGACCTTTGAGGCCTTCTTCATATGTGCGAAGACGCCCTATCGCCTCCGATATCGACATATGCTCCATATCGCCGAATTGCTCGATCGTTCCGACTATTTGTAGGAATCGATCCGGAACCGCACCAAATAACCTCTCAACCACTTCGGCATCTTCAATTGTGGCACCCAAGGATCGGATTTCACCCACTAACGTCGTGAGCTTCATCGAGAACTCGTTAATCGTCTCCGAGTCCTCCATCCTTAACTTGTTCAATTGCCTTTTTAGCACTTGAACCCGCGCTTTCTTCACGCGATCCTCTCCGATCCTCATCTCCTCAATTGTATCCCACGCCTCCTTTGCGTGTTCCTTACCCGCAATCACCATCATAACATCATCCGGCACGGCTTGTGAAATTACCGCCATTGCTCCTCGTTCTCGTTCACCGACATCTCCATCCGTGATAGCCGACCATAACCCTAACGTTTGAAGAATGATCTTCATCTTCACTGCCCAAATACCATAATTTGACTCGGTGAGCATGGGGTATTGGATCGGTACCGTCGAAGCTCTCATCGGTGGTAGGGGCGGCGCCGGTCTCCTTGCTACGGCATCCCTCACGGCATTTCCTCCATCACGATCGGCCATTCTCTTCTCCTTATCGTGATCAACAAAGCTCTGATACCAATTGTTGGATCGAATTCACGATTTCTCTCGATTTCACTCTTGTGATCGGTGGAAAACCCTAGGGACGGCCGTTTCTTAGAGAGCAAAGGAGAAACTAACGAAAATGATTTGTGGTGCTGCTTACCCTAGCACCGGTTTTTTCTTTCTTTTATTACTAAACCCACAATCATAAGTTTTTCTACCGAACCGTAAGGAACAAACAAATACCGAACCGAAAATAAACACTTAACATAAAAATAACAATAAGCTTAATATAACAGTTTCCTAGGTAGTAGTTCGGGGTGATGATCTCGGTGCTGACGACGACGGCGTTAGAGTTGGGGTGGACTTGAAGGAGGTCGCGGGCTAGGTCAATGGAGATGACACCTGCACTGCACCCCATGCCGGAGAAGTTGAAGCTCTTGATGTTGCACCTCAGTTTGTACTTGTTAATCACCATTGCCGACAAGGAAGGAGTGGGGGAGAAGAGACTGCAGTTGACAATGAGTATGTCTATGTCTTTCGGCTTAACCCCGGTTTTCTTAAACAAAGCGTCCATGGCGGAGAAGATGACTAGTTCAGCCTCGTCACGGGCGGCTTCCATGGTGGGTTTGGGAGGGATGCAATGGATGGCGGGAGGGAGACAGGTCTCCTCCCCGAGCCCTGACCGCTCCACGATCTTCAGCTGAAACTCAACACTCTTCGGTTTATCTTTAAAGTTAAGTTTCGAGTGCTCCATGAAAGTCGAGAACGGGACACAGCACGTGGCCGGGGGCTTGAAACACGCATAGTCAACGAGGAAGATGGTACGTGGCTTCGACATGAAGTAGACCGTGACGATGAATACGATGAAGAAAGAAGAACATAGTATTTGGACTGTGTCAAAGTGAAGAGCCTTCCCGAGGTTGACCATCTCGTCTGGCCCTAGGCGGTGGATCTCACGGCCAATAGCCACCATGATTGGGATAAGCGTAAGTGTGAGAATGTGGTTAACTAGGTATTGGTATCCAAGCTTCACGTACTTGAGCTTGACCGAGGTTAACAATGGCGGCATATTTCCGGTGATCAACAACCCTCGATGGGTGGTTCCTCGTCGGACGAAATAAGGTTATGTCGCGGTGATGAGGGAGATGATTGAGTGTGTTAGTATATGAACATGAAGAAGGGAGATAGGATGAAGAACACGATTTAAAGGTGGCAGATGAGAGGATTAAATGAAGGACACGTCACTCAACGCTCACTCAACTTTTGTACTAATTTCTTAACTGTTTAATATATATATATATATATATATAATACTGAATTCATAACTTTTTCATTAAATTGAATATTTGTGAATATTAACATAAATAGATATATACACCATGTCTGTACTTCCTTAAACATATGCTTTAATAAAAAAAAATCATAATGAGAAAGTAGGTCCAGAGATTCCACACCACACACTCTCCTTTATCTAATCACCACACTAATTAGGGATAAGAAAACCAGTCATGGATCGTGTCGGTCTTGCCTTGTATCAGGGACCCTCTGACCCAAACCTAAACCGTGTAGTAGTATGAATTAATTTTTCAAACTCAAATCTGACCCGTGGGTTGTTGGGTCAACCCACATGTCAGAATGACCTGTAAAAAATGAAAAGGTTGGGTCAGACTGACCCATTTGATCCATATGTATCACGGGTCATCTACGGGTTAGGTCAAAATGACTCAAATACGACCCGTGGGCGGGTCACCCACGGGTTGGGTAAGGTTTTGCCACCCGTAACACTAATCCACCACATACTCTCCTTTATCTAATCACCACACTAATCCACTCTTCTGTATGTTTTTCTTTGGTAAATAAGGAAAATTAAAAAACAACAAGCACGGTAACGAGAAACTCAGCTCGTACCCTAATCCTTATTACAACATAATAATTAGCTAAATTTTATTATCCTCGAGTAGATAAAACTCACGGTGTCCTTTCGGATCGCGTTTGTTATTTCCGTCGGTTGAATTCCATAAATAACGTATATTTAACTTTGGTTAATCCCTCTAGTTGTCATGATGTCAACAATCACATTTATTTTTCAAAAAATATGTCGATAATTCATTATGTCGAACTGATAAACACTTTTATGAATGTTATAACTTTATAGAACATGTTTTCTTATTTTCATATAGTTAGATTTTCTAAATATATTGACTATAATTTTACATTATAATTATAGCAAGTTAGTTGGTCTAATCTGTTTTCTCATTTCTATAATTGGCTTTCTACTAAAGGCAGTTGAAATAGTTAAGACTTGATCATAGAAATTTTTATACTTTCCCTTAGGCCTTAACAATCATTTCAAATCATAATGTCTAAAAACAATCATTTTCTAATACTTCTTAGACAACTAATATATATCTACTTTAACCTAATAACTCAAAACATATACCATTATATATGTATATATATATATCAAGATAATTATTGTGTGATTCGTCACTTGAGATGTTTGCCTTATCTCATTCTCAACACTAGGGCTGATAATGGTGCGGTGAAAAATTCATAACCATGGTTATAACTGTTACTGTTTAATATGGTTAACCGTACCATTATGGTGTGATGCGATTATGTTGATGAATTTTCTACACATAATGATTATGGTATTTGAGTTATACCCATGGTTATTATATAAATATATTATTTATTTATTATTAATAAACTAATTTATATAATATACTGAATATAAATGATATAATTGAAATTGTTGAAGATTGAAAGACCCTAAAGTCCAACGATGGTAATATAGATTGATGTATTTGTTTACATAAAATTTTCGATATTTTATTATATTACATGTGTGGAATGAATATGGGTATACGGGTAAAACCATGGTTAATAACCACGGTTATTTTAATGGTTATGGTATTGAAAATTATACCCATAATAAATATGGTTATGGTATGTGGTTTAAAAATATGGTATAGTTATAGTATTTGTCATACCCTAACAGTCTACAGCGTTACTCAACACCATACATAAACAAACCCTAGCCTAACCTGCGTAACAATCTCAAACATCAGCATATTGGAACTCCATCCAACAATATATATATAAACGAACAAAAACATACATATACATAATATTAACTGACACGTGCACAAGCTGCCGTACACACTAGTACCTTTTTTGTTTTGGTCAAAAATTAATAATATAACTATAAATACAATAAATAATCGTAAATTTATATTATAAAGTTATGTGCTCTTTTCAATAATTGTTTTAATGAAAAATCATTAAATGATTATGTTATCATGGTTTCTATTATTAGAAAATCCTTTAAGTTGAAGAATATAATAATGAAATGTAATAAAAATCGAAATTAATTAAAAGATTAAATTAATTTACTTAAATGCAAATTTATTGAAACATAAATCATTTTCTTATACAAAAAAAAAACATTGCATGACATTATGGTATATAAATGTATCATCCATTACAAAATTTTGCATGAAGAGGTTTAAGAGAAAAAAAACTGTTATAAACTTAGATTTAATTATTTATATTTACTCTAAATTGTGTGTTTAAAATATATAATATACTATAGTATTAGAAAATTCATCGAATCAAATTCGAAATGGAATAAATCTTTCATAAATTAGAGAACAATATATATATATATATATATGTATATATATTTTAAGAAAATAATACCAAGATGACATTTAAATTATCTGAGATCGATACATCTGAAAATTTCTACTAATTTAGACATTGAAAAATACTATATCTATAAGATTATATATGTTAATTTCAAACATAACTCTAAACCATAAACTTATAACTGTTAATTACCAGAAAACAAACTCAACTGCGGTCTAAAACCAAACAACAAACTAAACTTTTTTTTGGATCGAAAGACAAACTGAAGTTCAATAATTAAGTAATCAGAAAATCTAGCTCAAAATTCCGTTAATTATTGACGAAATTTTGAATAGTAAACAAAGTTATGGAGTAGATTACCGTTATACCCTTCACAACTCAAGTCTCTGGGGGTAGAGTTTCTCAACCTACAGAATCCTAACTCTTCAATGGTTGGTCTTGGCGGGAGCAACCTATATATGGTCATGATTTCGTCCACCGCTTCCCGCATGGCTGGTGAAGAAGAGTCCCTTACCCTCTACCTTACGGCCATGAAGGAGAAAGAAAAGTGATGACCTTTCAGCCATGAAGGACAAAGAAGAGTGATAATCTGTTAGAAGGAAGATGAAATTGTATAACAGTAATCTACTCCGTAACTCTGTTTACTGTTCAAAGTTCCGTCCATAATTAACGGAGATTTGAGCTAAGCTGCCTGATTGCTCAATTATTGAACTTCATTTTTTTTCTCCAAAACAAAATTTAGTTTGTTGTTTGTTTTTTTCCAAAGTTGAGTTTTTTTTTTTTTAATTAACTCTTATTTTTATGTCTGATTTAATGCTTACGTGTCAACCGGATCCGTTCTAAGCCTTAGGCTTGTTCATGAATCGGTTCGACCCCGAACCGGTTCTGAACTGAACTGGTCTGGTTTGAAAAAAACCAGTACATTTTTCTGTTTCTAAAAAAACTGGTCTGGTTTAAGAAAAAAGAACTGGTCTGGTTCGAACCGATTCAGAACCGGTTCGAACTATTCTGGTCTGTTTTTTTAAATATCAATTTTGGTTCGGAAATATTCCAGTTCAAACCGAACCTAAACCGGATAAAAATTCTGTCCAACACACTGAACCGTCTTAAAAAACACTGAACCAACTGAAAAACACTGAACCAGCTGAAAAAACACTGAACCGACTGAAAAATACATTGAACCGACTGAAAAACACATTGAACCGATTGAAAATCTGTTCCACAACCGACTAAAATCTTGTCCAACATCAACATACGAGAGTCCAATATATCTCTAGGTTTGGTTTATTGAAAACATATCTATTTTGGTTTAATTTCAGACCGGTTTAGTTAATTTTGCTTCAAACCGGTTCTAAAATTATATAGGTTTAAAGTGGTTTAATTGAAATTTAAGTATAAACCAGTATAAAAAACGAGTCGAGTCGAACCGGTTCGAACTGGATTTTTGGTACTATTTTGAACTGTTCTATTTGAAGGCAAAAAACACTGGTCTGGTTTTGAAACTAGTTCGGCCGAACCGATTCGAACCAAACCAGTTCCAGACCAGACCAGACCAGTTCGCCCGAACCAGTTTATTTGGCCAAGCCTACTAAGCCTGAACCTGTCCATCTCATTCCTTGATATGCTTTCTCATTTGTCGTTTTACAAATGCGAGTCTAAAGGAAAGGAAGTGGACAACTCACAACACTATCTATATATTTTTTTTCTTTTTTTAATAATTAAACACTATCTATATTCAATGCGTTTGATGAGACTCTTTTTCACAGTAAGGTTGGTTAGCAGTTGTAGGGGAATAATTATAGGCAGGAACAGAGCTATCAAAAGAGTTATAAGGGAATAATAATTATAGTAGGTTTGTGTAAATTTGATCTTAAAAATTAATGCAATAATTTTTAATTTAGTCATTTTATTTTAAATTATACATTTACCTTCACTAATTTTTTTAGTTCAACTATTTGTACTTACTCTAATTCTTGTCTTCATTGGAGAAATTTTCTAACTTCGTCCCTTATTATAGGTTAAGAAACATGTCATTTTTATTCTAATTAATTTCCATTTAAGAGTTTCCTACTTTGTCATGCAATAATTGTGCGCTACATTAATGTTTTGTTTTTCTTTTCAAAAAAGAACAAAACAATACCTTTTTTTAATAAAGAACTTAGGCTTATTGGCAAATAATTGCGAATGAGACATTTGTTACGTCTTATTCACGAAAGGAATTTGCAGGTATAAACTCCAAGCGAGTGAAAATTTGTTTCGTCACATCGTAACACCACATTATTCTAGTATTAGACCGTTAATATTTTTTTTTTACGTACTTAAATTAATTATAAGTATTGTACTTACTTTTCAAGACAAATATTTAACACAGTTGTCTAGCACTAGAAATGTCAACCCACGAATCCAATTTGATTATTTGAGGGTAAACCTACTTAAAAAACTGTATATCGTGGATGTATATCATTTCATATATTTAGCAAATCTTGTAAATAAAAAATTAATATATCACCGGCAGTTGTGATCTATTGGTTGAGAGCGCTGACTCCCAAGTGCTTTGGCTTCAGGGCCACGAGTTCGAATTCCCTCAAGTATTCTTGGGAAATGGTCAACTTGTGTCTGAAGGGCCGACCTCTCAACTCTAGGTTGTCGATGGGGCTACGTTGACGGGGTCAGTGCTTGCGCTAGTTGTTCAAGGGATAAAATCTCCATCGAGGGCCGGACAGAAAACCCGAACATTATGTAGTGGGATGAGCCTAGGGTCGTTCCTACTAGCCCATTCCTTTTTTATTTTACAAAAAAAAAGTGACAACATGTAGAAATTTTGAATCAATTATCATAAGATTCTCTTTACACTTAAAATAATCTTATGTTGAACTAATTATACTTTCATAAGAGAGAAAAAATAATAAGAATTTATTGGAATGTAATATCTATTTTTATTTTTCGCAAGGTGTCACAAATAAAATGTATTAAAAAGATAACACCCTTAACATATTTGATCAAATTTAATACATTTAGCTAAGGGATAAAATATAAAATACTAACCTGATATGTCATTTTACATGTTAATGTACGCGTTAGTAATTTAGGAGAATTAAATTTGTAATTTATTAATAATTTTCGAAATTAGAAATGCATAAAATTATTGAATGACATGCAAATTGACAAAATTGCCCCTAAAAATGGATTTTGTTGAAACAATACTGAGTTTCATATCAAATGAGTCTCCTTAAGGCAATTTCGTCCTCTCACCGTAAAATGTTTGTGTAAGAGGAAAATTGAGACTATTACCTCCCAGGATAAAACAGTGTCGTTAAAGCGAAACAAACTAGACGTTTCCATTAATCGAACTAAACAAAACTTGAACTCAAACTTCAACGAAAATTCGAACTGTGAACTCAGATTTTACTTAACTCTAGAGCAATATATATGTTTGTATTTTTCGAGAGTGTATTCAAATGAGAATAACCAACCCTATTTAATATTTATAGAGTTAAATAGTTAACAGTACTCATTGTAATTAAGGTAATCCATAAATTAATTTAAAAAAACTGAAGTTAAATTAATAATTAAAACCTGAAAATACCCAAAACTATATTACATTAGAAAACATCTCATTAGAAAATATTTTATTAATATTATAATATTTTCTAATATATTATACCAACATCATATTTTTTAATATTGTTTATTTTCTCATGTACTATTCACAAGTAAGATTGAAGTGACTTAGTGTTAAACCGGTTCAGATTGAATCAGACCGGCCCAAGGTCAGGTCCACGCCCAACAGTATGTTCCTAACTTACTTCGAAATCAAATGCAGGGAAGTTATACATATACTAGGGTTACTTGAAATCTTGCGAGGCCATTTTGGGCCTCAAATAATAGTGATTCACTTATACCCAAGAAGGCCCACTAATATATTAGCCCATCAAGGCCCAACAACCCACAAGGAAAAACAATCGGACCGTTAGGCCATTAAGAAAATGATATTTTTTCCCTATCAAATATATATTGTGGAGAAAAACATGCACTTTACACACTATGCTGCTGACTCACCTAACACCAACGAAACAATTTCTAGCATGAATAGGTCCGGTAATGGTGCGTCGAAAAACTCATAACAATGGTTATAACCGTTATTGTTTAAAATGGTTAACCGTACCATTATAGTATGGTGCGGTTATAGTGATGAATTTTCTACCCATAATGGTTATAGTTATAATTATGGTATTTGAGTTATACCCATAATTATAACCATGGTTATTATACAAATATAATAATTAATTATTATTAACAAACTAATATATACTAAATAATGGAAGTTAATGTCCATACGTGTAATAAATAACTATGATGTTAGTTTTATATATTTTTTAAATAAAATTTTCGGTATTTTATTATATTACATGTGAAATAAATATGAGTATACGGGTAAAACTATGGTTAATAACCACTGTTGATTTAATGGTTATAGTATTGAAAATTGTACCCGTAATGATTATGATTAAGGTATATAATTTAAAAATATGGTATAATTATGGTATTTACTATGCACGTAGAATACTCTAAGGGTACCCTATCCATTCTCAGCGCTAAGTATGAAAGAAGTTGGGTGGCAAATCACGTGCGTAATATGAAAAGAAGAATTTTTTTATTTTTGTTTTGGCCCAATAAAAGAAGAAAATTGCAAGATTGAAGAAAATGAGTCAACGGTCGGAGAAAATAGAAACGGAAGACAGCAGCACAACAAAGAGAAGTGACTGTTCCCTTACAATATTAACTTTTCTGAGGAAAAAATAAAGTTGACTACTTTAATATTTCATAGTTTCTATATTCTAAAATATATTTTTAGATAGAAAATAATTAAAGGTAAACTTATTTGAAGTACGGTACTGTATATATGTATTTCTAAACTCTTTAAATTTAAATTTTTAAATCCTAATTCATTAAATACAGAAAGAAAATAACATTTGGGCCCCATTCATGCAACTACTCTTTGTTATCTTCTATACGAACAAGAAAATACCATCCACTCATTAAATTTAGGACCCTTCATTACTTATTATAGTAAAAAACGTACCTAATTTTGTCTGTAACATTCATAATACCTTTTTAAAATCCTCAAATCAGTCCTCGATTTTTTTCTTTTACAATATTAACCACTAAACTTGTTCACGGAAAGTTGAAGGAAACAAAAATAGATTCATATACCAGAAATCGTCGGGAAATTTAATTAAAAACAAAGACAAATTGGACGGCTCAAACAGCACCAAAAAACCAAAGTCTGAATCCATAAACAAAAAAATAAAATTAAACTCAAAAAAATACTCTCAATCTCTCAAAGATCTGCAGTTTTTTCCAGACGCAGAATGAAACGGACAAAACTTCTCAATCTTCCTAGCTACAAAACTTAGGAGCAGGCTATGTTGAAGGGCGACTCATCTATCCAGTGACCGAAATCATCGTTTCCGAGATCGAAATCAAAGTCGGGTAGTGCACCAGGCTCATCAATGTCGAAACCGGAAAGCTGAAGATCATCAATGCTGCAGAAATCATCTATTAGCCCACCGAAATCATCTGCAAATAGAGACTCGAAGTCATTGCCGAGGTCAAAGTCCTCCGGCAGCTCAAATGAGATTTGATCGTCCATATTGTCGGAGGTAGATGTGGTTGTGGCTGTGCCTGTATTGGCCTTAGTGTTACTGCCGGTAGTGGCGATGGAAGCTGATGTATCGGGCTCGAGAATCGGGGCAACGGAAGTCAGCGACTGTGACCGAGAGAGGACACTAACAGAGTCCTCGGAAGTGGTGGTGGTGGTTGCGGTTGCAGTGGCAGCAGAAGCGACTCCGCTGGCCTTGGCCTTTGCCTCGGCTTCGAACTCGAGCCGTTTGACCTCGTAAGCAACGGCGGCCTCCTCAGGGGTGTTGTAGGTGCCAAGCCAGACACGGTTTCTGTCAAACGGATTCCTGATCTCCGCAGCCCATTTCCCCCACTTCCTCTGCCGAACGCCTTTGTAGGGAGAGTTTGACGGCCGCCGGGAGGCAGGGAACCTTCTCCGGACACCGTCGTTGCTGTCCTGAGATGAGTACTCTGTTGACTCAACAGCAGGCGCTTGGCAACGGACGGCGGGGACTGGATGAGTAATGAAATTGACGAAGAGCTTTTTGTCGGAGTTCTTCCGTCTCCGGTGAGTCCCCTCCGACTCGTCCTCGTCTGAAGAAGAATCAGTCGCATCTGGGTCGCTGCAGAACACGCGGATCTTCCTTATC
Organism: Chamaenerion angustifolium; assembly: GCA_946814005.1. Classification (NCBI taxonomy): domain Eukaryota; kingdom Viridiplantae; phylum Streptophyta; class Magnoliopsida; order Myrtales; family Onagraceae; genus Chamaenerion; species Chamaenerion angustifolium. The sequence continues at coordinate 831,018 of OX328276.1, forward strand.
GGTTTAGGGTCGTCGCAGATTCTGGGTTTCTTGTTCGGTTTCCGGCAAAGAAGGGCCGGATTCGATGGAAGGCTCACTGTCTCTGGAAGTCCGACCATGATCTAAACCCTCAAGAAACCCCTCAATACAGGCAAGAAAAATCTAAAATCTGACTATTTTTAAATGAAATTCACAGATCTGAGCAACAGCCAAGTCAGTCCCCCTCTGATGAACCAGAAAAGATTAGAAAATCGCTTTAAGTGAAAGCCACCAAAAGATTCAACTCCAGAACAAGTCCTGCAACAACAACAAAAAAGCGCAGCATTGCAAATCAGTTCAGATTCATCACCAAGATCAAAACCAGTTAAGATTCGTTACAAAAATAAAAATCCAGTAAGATTGGTCACAAAAATCAAAACCCAGTTAAGATTCGTCCCACAAATCAAAACCCAGTTAAGATTCGTCACAAAAATCAAAACCCAGAACGCAAAATCTAACCTTCTTGGCCTCAAACGCATCGATGGAGTTGATGACACCAGGTTTGCCCTCTGCTTGGAGAAGCAGAGCATGAAGAAGCAAGAACAGAGCTGAAACAGAGTCTCAATCGCTGCCGATTCAAAACCAACAGACATATAGCTAATCCTCTCCGTCTGTTTCGCTCTCCACTAACAGATAAGTGATTCAAACGGAGAGCAAAAGGAAAGAATCATCGACGATGTCTAAATAAATATATAGCAAAAGCAGAGAGGATCAAGAATCTATGGCTACGGTTTGGTCTCTGTAGAAAATGACAAACGTCGCTTATAAAGGGTTTTATCGGTTTTGCAGCAGCAGACTGATAAACCCTCCCTCACAAGATCATAATAGATAATCAAATTTTTTTTTTTTTTTTTTGGCCAACAGATAATCAAATTCAATAAACGCAAATCTCAATGAATACACAAACCTTACATCGTATTCGTATATCATATTCAACCAATAAAAAGTAGTAAAAATATAATTTTTATGTTATTAAATTACCTCCAGTCGTTGTCTTGTTTCTTGTCCGTCGGTCTATCCTTCTCTCCCGTTTCGATTTCCGGATCAAAGCCAATCACCGGTTCCCAAGCAGTAAAAAAAATATTATTTTAAATACTAATAAATAGGGTGAAAATAAACTACTGACATTAATTAATTGACATAATAAATAAGGCAAGGACGTTTCGTTTACTTCCTTTCTCAGCAGTAAAAACGTTTTTCAGTGAATAATATATTTATTTTGATGCCAAAAAGGAAAAAATATTATTTTGGAGGTCGATATGGAAAGTATTAATACAATAGCTGGCGTTTGAATGGCCTTATGCGCATGGCGAAGCAACTCATGGTGCATGACCCATCCTCTCTCTCATATCATTCAGTCTGCATTTACTGTGATTTTTTTTTTACCAACACTGTGAATTTAATTAACTACTATATTTCCATAAGTTTTATAGAAATAATTAATTTTCTTAAATATAAGGCTATAAACTTATATTATTTTTCCTAAATTAAAATTACAAAAAATACTATCATAATATTAATTAGTATTTTTTTTAATGATCATTACTCTTACTTACCTAAATTATTAACTCGTCTGTTGAAGCTAAAATTTAATTACTGAAGTTTACATTATAAAAGCTATTAACATATTTTGAGTATTTATTTATATTAATTTATTACAATAATTTAAAAAATAAAAATATATTATATCGTAAGTAAATTTTTTAAAAAACACTATATCTACTTTTACATATAAAAATTAGATCATAAATTTTACATCTACTTTCACAGTACTATTGTGCATACAAAAAAAATAGATTTTTATTAATTATTTATGGCAATAATATATGCAAATTATAATATTATATAACATTAGAAAATCTCAATATTTATTTTCAGTAAAAAAACAAAGTTATAATATTGAAAAATTAACTAATATTATGGTATGTAAAAGTAAAATATATATGCATTAAGATATTCGTATATTTTGATAGAAACTTTCATCCTCACTTTATTGTTTATTTATTATTTATTGAATTCGCGGAAAACTGTAGATGTGTAGAAAAAATGAATTTTTTGTCCTCAGAAACAAGAAGAGAGAGATGGGTCACGTGACTGTCTCCGCGTGGGGAATGGGGCCCGCGGAAGAAAACAAACAGATCTATGAATGATCTGACGGTCTTTAATTCACCAGCTTTAAGTGAAGAGGTCCCACGAAAGAAGATCTTGTCTCCGTAGTCCGTATCCTACTATATTTACTAGTGCTTATTCAATGAATAATATCACGTGACAAGTCAGAACGATTTAAAAATGTATCACGTGACCATCATGTCTCTCCAATACTACCATGGCCTGGCCCGGAGGCACAGAGGACCAACCCCGTTAACTTTAAAATTAAAATTATATAAATTTAAGCCAAAAAAATATAGTAATTATTAATTTTATTTTCTGTTGATTTATATTTTTGTTTTCTATTTTTTTTATCTTGACTTAATTTAAAATTTATTGTATCATAAAAAATAGAAATTTAAACTCGCAATCTTTAGAATTAGTTATAACCTAAAATAATTATCATTTTTGACACATTAAGTACAAATCTATTTTTAAAAATTTGGACATTTTTATCTATCAATACTATTACATTTTTATCGTTATTATTTATTAATACACAAAGCACAAAATTAAAAGTACAAGAATTAAACTAAATTTATAATATTTAAACACATGTGCTAAAATAATTTAAATTTTGTAGTAGATGTTCAAATTTTTTTTTAATTTTTTTTAATTTTTTTAAATTTTTTTTTAATTTTTTTTTTTTTATTTCTCTTTTTTTTCCCACAGTTTGCCATTTAACTTAAAGTGGAATAAAAACTGAACCTAATTTTTCTAACTAAGGTAATCTTTTTAAATTTACTTAATTATTTTATCCACAATTTAATCTTTGTTATTATCAGTCGTTGACAACCGAGGGTGGAGAACTGGCATACGCCTCTCATCATCAATCGGACGGCCAGAACAACTCCAATTCCCGCCAAAGCCGCCAGCATGGGACCCACCATACCTTTAGCGCCAAAAGTGTTTCCCGCCCTTTCTTTCTTCAAGAGGAAAGAAGGTAATACTACGCTTGTCAGTTATCTAAACACGTGGTAAGTTTCTATTGGATCATTTATGATTTTCTAGGTTTCCACCGCATATTATTATTTATTAGAGTCGATTTTATATTAATTCGCGCGATCAGTTAAAAAAAAAACTCAATAGATATTATTAAGGACCGAATTTTCATTAATAAACATTAGAAGTGAAAATGTTAACCTAAATATTAGAATGAAAGTAATATTTGTTGAATCACCTTTCCCAGTAGGGTTCTCTCCGGTGCTTTCTGACTTGATTGTGTACCGCTCCGTTAACCTATACAGAAGAAAAATTCGGATGTTCCCGTTGTTTCCTCTCTGATGATCAAGTCAGTAGAAGGTTCATTTATGGAGGAAAGTAAGTATATAATGTTACACTTTACCTGGTATGCAGATGAGTGAGAGTATTTATAACTCTCACCTCTAACCTCACTATAGTTTATTTCTGACCATGATCATATCTCGAGTCCTGTGTCGTCGGGTATACTGTGTATGGTGCCCTGTACATAGGGCCCTTGTTTCCTGTATACTTGTCATGTACTACTGTTCCCCATTACCCTTTATCTGGCCTAGAGCTTTGTGCTGGCCGCAGATGTAAAGGGAAGTCTGGTCAGGTGCGCCTCTATGACGCTCCGTTAAGGGTGCCTATGTGACGCGCCCTTGGCCCGAGCGTGGGCTTTGAAGTCTTCCTTAAGTTTAGTTGATGGTGCATTCTTTATTTGGGTCGGATTGGTTCTACTCGAGGTATGTGAATTAATACCAAAAAATATTTAACCATTCATATATATATATATATAATATTTAGTATGAAAGAATCACTACTGAGTGACTAGGATATTGACATTTTGAGTGATACGACAATGTGGGGAATCGTTTTGCTTCATCTAATCAATTTTTTTCTTGTTGGGTTTGACAGGCTGTAATTTCTACCCAAGCCATGACCATTAATTGACTGGCCCACACTCACACCGTACCTTCTTCCATCATTTTACTCAATTATCTTCTTCTTTACACCTTAATGTCACATGCGTTAGAATAATAGCTTTCAAATTATTTTTCACTTTAAGAATAGAAAAATAAGTAGTTAAATTATTGTTTTTCAAGGTACAATATAAATTTGAAAATACTACATCAGTTGAAATAGTTATTAAAAACGAATTGCAATTCTCATAAATAAAGATTGAATTCTACTTAAGGTTTGAAAATTTTTCACAAAATATATCATATTTAAAAATCAATGATGTCGATAGGGTAAATATTTAAATTAACTTTTATTTGTGATGGCGAGTGGCGAATAAATATATTTTAATAAATAATTTTAAAATTTATTACTTTTTGTAAAAAAAAACAAGATTCCACTTGCCCAACTTTTTTTTTTTAAAAAAAAATGGAGTAGTACTGGCGACTCTATACTTATCCCGCTACGTAATTTTCGAATTTTTCGTGTTTCGATCTTCGAACATCCCAACAAGCAGCGTTTTACACTGACCACTAGACCCACTAAATGTCACATGTGATCTAATCTTCTTCTTGCACCACTAGACCATCACTATCCGTGGTCACCCACCCAACTGGATTTAGCAACTCAGACAATGAAGCAAATACAACACAACAAAAATTTGACCATCACATATTTATTGTATCTTTTTATGCTGGCACGTCAAGATACGGTTTTGTTGTTGTATCGTCTCATTTTCTATAATTCACGTATGAATAAGGACTAAATGTCACAATCAAGTAAATACGAGGTCTAACCCATAGTTGGGTCTCAAGGTTGGGGATGAACAATTGAACACCGACCCTTAAATACCATCTTCTCACCTTAAACCCAACACTTTTAATGAGATTAATTTTGAAAATGTCAACGACATAATTATTACAACCTAAAATTGTCACCCTTTCAGACTCATTTTCCACGTCATCGCAAAATTCTTCCCCACCGGCAACTTCAACCCGCCAATCTGCACCATCACCGACCTCTGCACCAACTCTTCACCATCCCCGTCTTCGGACACAAAATTCTGCTCTGATGAACTTACCTCCACATTCGAAACATCCGCCTCTGCAACCTCCAGAGAGAACGCCGCACCACCGCCTAACCCCAAAACAGACACCTTCTCAACGATCCACCCGTTCTCCACAGCAAACTCGCCTTCTTCCACCTTCGACCAAACCCTAACGCTTCCTTCACTCACCTTTGCGTAAAACTCCACATACGAGGATTCCCCATTCCCTAGCTTCATCTCCGGCAGCTCGTCGTTGTCCAGAAACAACGACCCTTTAGCTTCACCTTCGCTTGACCCGGCCGGGAAAGTAACCACGAGATGGAACGGGGTCTCCCTAGCTTCCTTCGAAATCATTCCTCCTTGCTGCATGGGAAGTATGGTGCTTTGATAGACGTGAACGTTGACTGCATGGAGGGGGGTGTCAAGCGAGACTTGTTTACCGTTTTTAGAGGATACCGCGTTTGCCATGTCGAATAGACTGTACCATGTGCCTGGAGGGAACAACGCCTTCACCTTCGTCATCCCTTTCTCGAGCACGGGTGATACCATGACGCTGCTTCCGAGCAAGAACTGTGTGCTGAGGTCGTATGATTCAGTGAACGTTGGGAACGAGAAGAAGACCGGCCTAGCGATTGGAGCGCCGGTTCGGTGAGCTTCGTAGTTCAGGGTATATAGGTAAGGCAAGAGCTTGTATCTTAACCCTAGTGCGTTTCGAGCGGACTCGGCCACCGATTCCCACTGGTAAAGCTCTTGCCTAGGGGAGTAGAAGTTTGCATGGTCTCTCGAGAACGGGTAGAATGCCCCGACTTCGATCCAACGGTTGCAGAGCTCTTCAGTCGGGGCAGGGTAGAACCCACAGATATCCGACCCGACCATCGGCACCCCAAATATTCCAAAGTTCAGCATCGTTGAAATGGAGTACTTTAGATCTTCCCATGTACCCTTGTTGTCTCCAGTCCAATGAGCCGCGTATTTACCCGACCCGACAAAAGTCGATCGAGACAGTATAAACGGCCGCTTCCCCTCGAGACCTTCGAGGGCCTTGTGGGTCGCAATTGATTGCGAAAACCCGTAAAGACTATGAGCGTCATATTCTAGGACTCCATTATAATGGGTGGCACTAGTCGCGATGGTCTTGAACCCGATCGGGGCACTCAACCCCGAAGCGTTGATCTTGTACGGCGGATCGTCCCACTTAGTGTCCGTTATATTCTTGCAGTCCAAGCAACAAATCCAACCGGGTCCCGTTCCAGTAGGGCCGCAGGGTTTGTCTTTCGGGATCGTGCACTTCCCTGAGCAGAAATTTGAGGCCTCGTTCATGTCGATCCAGAGCCCATCGACGGGGACTAGTTCATGGAAGCGGCGGATCTCATCTCCCCACCATTCGACAGTCTTAGGGTTTAGAAAGTCGGGAAAGTTAACCGCGCCGGGCCAGACCTGAGCCACGTAAGGCTCACCGTCGTATTTGATGAACACGTCATTGGCGATCCCTCGCTGGTAGACTCCGTACGATGAGTTGATGCCGATTCCGGGATCGATAATGACAATGTATTTCATGCCTCTGTTGTGAATTTTGTCGAGGAAGGCCAAGAGCTTGGGGCGGGGATAGCTGACCGGGTTTAGGGTGAAGTCCTTATGGCCGTCCATGTGGTCGTCGTCGTTCCATATCACGTCTAGTGGGATCTTGGCCTTTTCGTAATTTTCGACAACGTCCTCTACTACGGAGAGGTTGTGATAACCCCATCGGCACTGATGGAAGCCTGTAAAAATATACATAATGGTATATAATAATTAAGATTATAGTATTCTAATTTATGTATATCACTAAACTAATCAAAAAAGGGTTAATTATCAAATAGATAGTCGTACTTGACATGATTTGACAAGTGGGTAACCAAACTTTTTTTGCGCAAATAGGTTGTCGAACTTTTGGAAATTAGCAAATACGTTCCTAACGTTAATTTTCCGTTGAGTTTTGACGGAAAATTATACGTGAAGAGTAACTAGATACCTAAACTTGACATGGTTTGACAAACAAGTACCTGAACTTACACGAATCAGCAAATAGAGACAAAAAACTATTCAAAATCGATTCAATAGAAACACTTTATTTATATTAAAAAAAAAATATGATTTATATATCTAACACATGCAGGGCTCAATCCTAAACCCTAAATCACGCATGTGTTTGGTATATAAACCCTATTTTTTTTGTTTTTAAATAAAGTGTTGACCGAATCAGTTTTGAATCGGTTCTAAACCGATTTTTGAATCGTTCAGGTATTACTTACTAATTTGTGTAAATTCAGGTACCTGGTTGCTTCTCACGTGCAGTTTTTCGTCAAAACTCAATAGAAAATTAACATCAGGAACCTATTTGCTAATTTCCAAAAATTAGGCAACCTATTTGCGGCAAAAAAAAAATTTGGTAACTACTTAACAAACCATTTAGAGTACCTGTTTGATAATTTACACATAAAAAAAACGTCTGTATGTATTTTTAGTATATTAATTTTAAAAAATTGTGATAGTACAATTAATGGTTATTATAATATGATTTACTAATTGTTAATAAAAAGGAATATATCAAATGCATATGCAGACATTTCTGACAGATAAAATTGGACACATTCTACCAACATTTTTGGCATCTACGATTTCATAAGACAAGTGTCCTAATTTTATATATTCGGTAGATACAGCAGCAAGCGTCTGATTTCGTCCCCTAATCATCATATTCCCTGATAGGGTCCACTGCTCTATGATAAAAAATGTCGGTAAAAGGTCGAGATATTTGATAATAAGATCCGTCGTGTTAAATAATTAATATTTTAAGACTGCATATCCTATATCCATATCAAACCCTCATCACTTTCTAGACATATAGCGACGGTAATAAAGGATTGTGCCTTCTTTTTTATTGGCTGAAATTTAGTTGTATATGCATATTACTTTCTTCATGATTTTGCACATTAACTCCTTATCTAACCCAGTCAGAAAAATCAATGCCGGAAGTACGTACCAAATGCCCAGTAAGGCATGGGAGCTGGTCTGCCAATGAGCTGAGTGTATTGGTCCACCACCTCCAATGGAGTCGGACCCGAAAAGAAGTAGAAATCCAGAACTCCTCCAATCAACTGCAATTTTTCTACCATGAATTAATTCATAATCATGTCGTTAATGTTGATAAATTATGGTAGATTCAAATGATGATTACCTTATAAGTTAAAGAATCTCCTCTGTAAAACACGTCCATGCCGTTGCTGTTAAGTAGCAGCACTGCGTGCGCGGCGGCTGCACCACCGGCGTTCCTCAGGTCCATGTACACGGGATGCGACCCGTATAGATCAGTGTTGAGGTTAATGGCGGAGACGTCGGTGGTGAACAGCGTGTACGGCTCGTTAGGGTTCAGCTTGATACCATGCGGCTGCGTTATCTCCCCGAGGCCGTACAGCGACGCCGCCTTGGGAAGCCGCGTCGACACTTCCAGGTACTGGTCTTTGAACACCAGGTCGCTGTACGGATCCGACGAGCTCGACATGGTGTTGAAGAGGACATCGCCGGTGGACTTACGCCGCACGGAGAAGCTGAAAGGATCGGTCGTAAAGCTGAAGATCAGCTCCGACCCGGAGTACTCCGATATCTCGATCGGGTTCTTCCGGGAACGACCGATCGACCGCTTCGACTCAGGGGGCTGCTCTCGAGGGAGCAGGTTATACGGAACCTCCCACCGCTGTTTCGCCGCATCTGTGATGTGGACTCGGAGCCGATTATCTGTCTCGTGCCTGAAATAAAAATTACCAACAAAATCAGTACAATAATGCAATGTCCGACCGTTTTGGAAACGTCAAGGTAGTGAAGAACGGGAATGCACTTGACGAAGAGCTGCAACAGAGGGATGTCGGCGCCGTAGGTATATGTTTTCTGGTTGAGCTGGAGGAAGCCGAGAATGCCACCATCTGAGGTTTCTTCGAGGGAGACGAGACGGTAGCCCTTACCGATCTTGGTCGGGGCGGTGTCGGCGGAGGTTACATCACCGACGGAGAGGAGAACCAGAAGGGCGGAGAGACAGGAAAGGAGATAAGGTTTAGGAGGGAGAGAGTAACAAGACATCGACCTGTTCTGTACTCAATCCGAGAACAGAGTTGAGTGACAGCTCAAAATGAAGAACGTTAAGACTCTCTATGGAGAACAGACAGGACTGTTCGTATATAAAGTAGGAGATTATCAGCTATTTCGAGATCTTCGGAATTAATTTTTTTTTAAAAAAAGCTCAATAAATAATACGAAAAACTACCAAACTGGTACACAAGTTAACTCGTGAGTGACTAAACTTTTTTTTTTTTTTTGTAATAACATAGTAAACATACTTATGAAAATTAGCAAATAGGTATTTGCCGTTAAGAATAAACGGCAAATATTACGTGATGAGCAAACAGATAACTGAATTTACACGAATGAGCAAGTAGGTACTTGAACCGGTTCATAACCGATTCGGTCGGACCGAATTATGATTTTAAAAAAAATAATTTATATATCAAACACATGCATGACCCAACTTTAGACGTTATCGGAGTGTTCATTGATGCACCGAGAACGTCTGGAGTTGAGTCATGCATGTGTTTGGTATATAAACTATATTTAAAAAATAAATAAAGTGATTTGATCGAACTCATTTAGGTACCTACTTGCTTATTCGTGTAAGATCAGATATTTGTTTGCTCATCACGTGATATTTTCCGTTTATTCTTAACTAATATTAATAGTAGGTGCCTATTTGATTATTTAAGAAAGTTCAATAACATATTTGCTACAAAAAAAAAAAATTAGTTACCTATTTGATAATTACTCACAAATTCGGGTACCAATTTGGTAGTTTTTCATATATAATAAAAATATTTATAAATACGACCTTCTATATTTTTATTTTTACTTATGTAATATTATAAAATATAATAATATTATCTGTTGTCCATTTCTCTCTATCCATTTGGCCAAAAAAAAAAAATTCTCTCTATCCATGTGACCAGGAATGGTCTCTGGTCCTAATGTGGGACCCCATCTTGATCTTTCGATGATTTGGTCCATTATGTTATCCAACCATGACAATCGTGGGACCATAAATACCAATGGAGACAACCTTTTCCAACTTGTCACGGTCGCAACTTTCATTTATGTAAGTCTCTATGGACAAATTCAGAGTTTAAATAAGGAATAAAAATGAATAAAGGGTTAATTTAAAAAAAAAATTGAACTTTATTTTTTGAAAGATAAGAAACTAAATTTTTTGAATTAATCAATGAACAAATCTATCTCAAATTTTCATTATGTTTCAACATAATTTTCAGTATTTGATGGAATTATTAAGTCAACATTAGTTGAAATATTTTAATAAAATGGTATTACGACTTAATAACTCCCTCAAACATTGAAAAATCTTTTCAAATATAACCGAGATTTGAGGTAGGTTTGTCGATTACTAAATTCTGAAAATTTAATTTGTTGTTTGTCAAAAAAAAATTAGTTTGTTGTTTGATTTTTTTCTCAAAATTCGGTTTGTTTGTATTTATAATTAACCCTAATTTAAATAGATAAATATAAGATTTAAAAGTATTTAAAAAAAAAATTACACAAGATTGATGAGTGGGTAACTTTATTTTGATGAGTGGGTAAAACTGACCGGTACGATATTTGTCAGTCTCGTGATCGAAGGTAAGAACGAAGTCGACAAATGTTCCCGAAAATCTTGCCGGGAACGGGAAGCACTAGTCCAATACTGGTGTATTATTGCAGCACCTACGATCTACACAAGTAAGCTGACGACACGTGGCTAGATTTAAAAAACAAATATATAAACCTCGTTTGTCCCCCTTGTATTATATTTATATTTATTTATTTCTTAAAGAGAAGACAAGACGAAACGTACTATTATTAATTTATAAAAATAATTATTTAGGATATGATGATTGATACTATATCTATTATTGATTATCGTAACACCAACCAAACTTGAGTAGTGTTCACGGGTAGTATGGTTACGTTGAAAATGGGCCTTTTCAGTTTACTTGTAATGGAATTGTTTTGGGCCCAGAAATCGTATTTTATGGGCTTTATTTTTTTCAAGGGTTAATTACCACCCAATAAATTAAAATTTGAGAAAAAATCATACAGCAAATTGAATTTTTTTTTACAAATAATAAATTTACCTCAAATTTTCATTATGTTTGAACATATTTTTCAATGTTTGAGTGAGTTATTAAGTCAGCATTAGTTGAAGTATTATAAGGAAATAGTATTACGACTTAATAACTCTCTCGAACATTGAAAAACCTGCTCAAATATAATGAAAATTTGGGATAAGTTTGTTGATTGCTCAATTTCAAAAATTTGTTTTGTTGTTTGTAAAAAACAACGGTTTACTGTTAGTATTTCTTAAATTTTTTATTTTCTTTTATAATTAACCCTATCTGCTATCAAAAAAAATATTGTTTTCGTAATTTTGTGCCGAAAAAGTAAATATTAAGATTATTTTTAGTGGAATTTTCAGTATGAGTTTTGTATATACATGCTATGATGACATAGTAAATTTATGGTATCATTGAATCAACTGGCTACAAATTCGTGTTGATTGATAGAGGCGTGGTTTGGTTGATATGTTTTGGATTGTCACTTTCACTTGACAACACCACGATAATATATATTGGTTCCACCTTCGCTTGTTATGATTACTCCATGGATGAATTGAACAAATCACACTTTGATGACTCAATTCTGAAAAAAAAAAAAAAGACAGAAATATTATCAGTTTTTTTAAAAATAGAAAAATATACATACCCGTGAATGAGATTAACATGTGTAAGTTTTTTTTTACCACACCTCATTTTGTTGTCTGATTGGAGATAGAGAGAGAGCAGCTGGGGATTTGATGTTAGTATCAGATTATGTTGTTCTTCTCATTCGCTTTCTTGCAATGACATTCGCAAGTGATGTTTTTTATGTTCATTCGCGAATGAGAATCACGTGTAAGTATATTTTCGTATTTTTGTTATAAAAAAAACTGAGTATATTTTCGTATTTTTTTCCATGTATATGTTGGTCAAAAATTAACTAATTTACAACTACCTAATAACCTACATGAAAGAAGAAAAAAATGGGCTCATGACTATAACATAGGGGACCAAAATGGAGTTACCCAAAACATGAGGTGAGCAACAAATTGTCATAGTTATCTAGAAAGCAACATCTTCGTCAAGGACGTTGCATGCTTATCCTCGTCGGCATCAATGTTTATTTCGTACGATAATTAATTTGAAAAAAAAAATCCATCTTTAAGACAAAAAAAACACTAACTAACTCTGCTAAATAAAAATAAATAATTTTTTTATAGCTAAATGATAGACAAATTAACTTGAGTTTATACGAGATTTAATGAAGAATTGTAATGGATAGATAATTATATATTATTTCTAAGTCTATCTCCATGGAAGCATATAGAAATCACACATATAATAATGTATATGATGACAATATTAATTAAGGATAATAAATATCTAATTGATTGATGAATCAACGGAATTTATAAACCCCACAAAATATATTAATCTATTAATTAATTACGTTAATTTCAGACAAGATAACAAAACAAGTAGCTTTCTAGAATCTTTTCAAAGAAGACTTCGCGGAACAAAGACTATCTCAATCGATATCGTAACTTAATGTGAATAAAATTTCACACGAGGCGGGGCGGATAAAAAAGTAAATTTTTTTGAAAGGCGATTTTAGGTAATTAACCGTATTATACTGGTGTAGTTATGATGATAAATTTATTATTTGTAACTGTTATGATAAAAGGATATAATATTTAATTTGGATTTTTGATTATATGTGTATATAATTTATATGTACATATCTTATATATAAGACAAATTAACTATCATTTTTGGAATAATTAATTATGAGCTATCAAAATCACATGTTTATATAGTATCAAATTGTTGCGTCATCTCCTCCGTCATTCCGGTAATTTTAAAAACTAAGCAATGTTTACTCCTTTTTTTGATATAATATTTGTAAATATAAATGATTTTATTTTAGGTAAGAATTGAATTATAATAAACTATTAGTACTTCTGTGAGATTTTTTTATTTAAATTAAGACATTAAAAGAACTTTTGTGTAAATTTAATTATAAAAACTATTATTGACCATTTTAAATTATACATTTGCCAAATGCCCATACTTATTTTTTAGTTCAACTATTTATCATTACTTTAGTATTTGTCATAGGAGTGAAATCGGACTGGTCATGCCATTTTTTTACTATTTCAGTTGGATACTTATATTTTCAGACTGAATTTTCTTCAAAAAACAACACAAACAAAAAGTCCGTATAATAAAAAATAAATTGTCCATTCGAATATTCGGTTTAAACCTTAAAAAACTCACATTTAAAATCAAAATAAGTATTCAAAATTAAATTAAATAACAAAATAACTCGATTTAACAATGTTTACATAATTTTCTACTCAACCGATTAAACAATTAAAATAACTATTAAATAACAAAATTATTATTTATTTTATTTGTTGATTAATTATATTAATTAATATAATATATAAAAGTATATATGTGTAAACGGTCGGACCAGACTCCACAATTTTTTAATTTTGCAAACCAAACGATTAAAAAATTGTACTAAACAAAATAATTTGATCATAAACCGAACCGTACATTTTCGGATCGATTCAATTTTCACTGAATTTTTTAACCACCCTATTTTTGCTTTCACCCCTACTAAGAGATAGTATCTCTCTTTCCCCCGATTATAATGTCGGGGGTTGGAATTACATTACCACTTGTTTATCTTTTATTTTATTTTATTTAGAAGAAAGAAGAAAAAAAACAGAAAAAGGCAAAATGCATGGCACCTCGTGAATTATATAGGTTGTCATTTATGTATTTTGCGCCTATACATATATATATAATAATATTTATGATAGGGTAAAAGACACCGAATTACTCTTTAATTAACAGTTTGTTTTAAAAAAATCTTTAACTAGTAAATTGTATACTCTTATAAAGTTTATAAATAATATTTAGTATAATGTGTTTTATATATGATTTTACTTGAAAGCATATTTATGTTATAAAGTATAAATTCGTATATAGTGTAAGAAATGAAATTCAGATTTTACACTAAATAAAATTATTATATCTTTTTAATTATTTCAAAGTATATAAATTTGAATATATTAGATTTTTGCACCGCCTGAGGTTAGGAAATTGGCATCTTCCTCGTAAGGGATGTACATGAAGTAGATATAAGAATGAATGATAAAAAAAAGCAGTGTTGAAACAAATAATAATTTCGGATAAAATTTAACATAAAAAATAGTAATAAATAGAAAACGACCAAATTCATTATAAAAGTACATTCAACACAAAATTACCTTTAAACGTGTCTCTTGTATTCAAGATTCAAGAAATACATTTGTTTAATTATTGTTATAATAATATATTTAGATTTAGAATTGTTCTTATTAAATAATAAATATTTTAAATAATAGTAGGGGAGTAAATGTATATTTAATTCTTTATCTTCTCCTTTTGTTTAGGGGTGTCAAAAATTGACCAAACTCGTGGGTGATCCGTCCACGGGTCGTGTTTGAGTCAAACTTTTTGACTCACGAGTCGTTTTGACACGACTTGTGAATAACCCGTGAAAACACAGATCATATTTGGATCAGTAGTTTTGACACATGGGTCAACCCGTGACTCGTCACGAATTATATATTATATTAAATATATATAATTCTAACTCATTGGTAAGTATGTTTCTGGATTTTTATGTACTGGTGGGTAGAATGAGTCAGACTGATCCGCGAGTCATGAAGGTCGAACGGAGCAGTCCGACCCAAGTCTTACTATTCTTGATGGGTCATTCTGACCAGCGTGTTGACCCACCAACCCGCGAGTCAGGTTTGAGTTTCAAAAACTGATTCGTACAAGTACATATATCATGTTTGGATCAAACAATTTCTAACTCAACTCAAAACTAACACGACCCATTATCCGTTTTGAGAATTATATATTCGTTTACCCCTTCCTTCCCTTTTCTTTTCGTGTCCATGTGAGAATGCCAACCTTACCCATATAGGTGTATGGTGAACCATTTAGCGACTGACAGGTGGCGATGACTACCACCAACATAAGTGGGTTTGTCTCTTCAAAAATCCATTCATCAATGCATGAAATGGTAGTAGACGATTTCACCTTTGATTAATATATATATATCTTGTAAGGAAAAAAGGTTAAAAATAGTTTAGTATATTTGTATAAAACTATTTTTTATAAGAATATATATGTTAGATAAGTTTTAAATTTTTAAAAAATTAAGTAAATACTTTTTTCTGATCTATTTTATATATTTACACACGACTGTCACCTAACCTAGTCTGAGTGGACTCAGACTAAGAGATTCTTAATTATATAATATTAATATAAATTAGTAGAGTTTATTTGTGACATCTTAAAAAATTATTCACTAAATTTAATATGTTGAATCATTCAAAATATTTAAAATTTAAAATTATTTTATACAAACATATGGAACCATTTTTTTATGTGTTCACTATATAGTGATAACCAATGCATATAAAATTAGAAACCACTCAAAAAAGACATACCGATTAAGTACCACTCTATTCGGGGTATGTGCCTAACCGCTTTATGGGTCACTAAGGACTTTTGTAAGCGTGAAATTTACTTGGAGAAATTAATATTATTGATTACGAAAAAATAGATTACATTTTTTTAAAGGTTAATTATCAAAAGAACATGCTGAATTTTCTGTGTTTTAACAAAAGGTATACACAATTTTTCTCTTAACAAAATAATATACTAAATTTAAAAGAAATGAGAATAGCAAACTTTATCATTTTTTCAACTATATCTGTTAAAAAAACAGATATTCTTATTAATTCCAAGCAACTTTTTTTTTTTAACCCTTTTGAGAAAATAAAATAATTTCAAAGATAATACATATAAAATATTAAAATTGAAAATAAATAAGCTATTTTTTATTGTGAATATTTAATTAAAATCTCGATCTCTTATATAATTTCAAAATAATATTATGAAATTTTATGTAATCTCTGGATTTTATTTAATATTAATATTTTGTTGGTATTAATTTTGAAGATATTTTCATTCACAAATGGGAATTATTAAAACATATTTGAGCTAAATTCGTAGGTAAAAGGTTTACGTGACAAATCTTAATATATGCTTTCTTAGAATTAACAAAGGTGTTTATGTCCTCTTCAAAAAATAAATCACAAAAAATGACAAAGTTTACTATTTTTCTAAAATTCATTATTTTTAATATTATTTTTTTTTCAAAAACGAACTCATTCTATTTTTTAAAACACTGAAAATTCAGTATATTTTTTTAATTTTTAAAAAAACCATATATTTGCTTAAAATCACCCAACTCTTCAAGAAAATAACTTGTGGCTACCTTTCTTCCTAAGGATATTACCATCTGAGAGGGTAATCAATCTCTGAGTGAGGGATCCACTTCTGCACAACTCACCTTATATAAACAGAGCTGAATGTATGGTGGATAACAATTACAGACAACATACAGAGACACCAAAAAGAAGAAAATGGAGGAAGAGAAGAAGGGCATACATGGCGGAGGAGGAAAGGGAGGGATGGTCACCATGCCCTTCATCTTCTGTAAGTTTTTTATTTTAAGATAGATTTGTTAAATTTTAATATTGGACTGAGCTACACTGAAATAGCAATCACAATATACAACTCGAGTTTCATCTTAAAACCAATTGGTGATTAAGAGGAGTTGACCTTATTGTATATATGGTGCCCAAATTCTTTGAAATCCACCGGTGTGGTATTTCAATTTCTGTCACAGTGGATATTATTTCAACACTCCCCACACTGTGACGACTCGTATTTTAAAGGCACGGCAACTAATTCTCTCTCACGTCCGAGTTCGATCCGAACTCTGGTACGTGGAGTAAATGGGACACAACAAACCCACATCGGAAAACAACTCAACACCGTCAAATGAAATCGGACTCTGATACCATGTTAAATTTTAATATCGGGACTGAGTCACACTCAAATAGCAACCACAATATACAACTCGGGTTCCATTCTAAAACCAATTAGTGTATATATATGATGTCCAAATTCTTTTAAATCCACATATTTCAATTCTTGTGAGAGTGGACATTATTTTAACAAGATTATCATCATTTGATAACAATAATATAATAATTTCATAATAATTCTGTAATTTTTTTTTATAAATGGTGTCAGCAAATGAAGTCTGTGATAAGTTGGCGGTGGTGGGATTCAACACCAACATGATAAGCTACTTGACGACGCAGCTTCATCTTCCCCTCACCAAGGCGGCTAACACCCTCACAAACTTCGGCGGAACCGCAAGTCTTACGCCTTTGATCGGCGCATTCGTCGCCGATGCCTTCGCCGGACGTTTCTGGACCATCACCGTCGCCTCCATCATCTATGTCTTCGTACGTTATCTACTGACATTTAAAATAATATGTATTACACCAAATGAATGGAGAAGAAAGAAACTACGTACATCAGTGTTTAAAGTTAGAGTACTTAAAACCCTAACTGCATTTTGGATTTAAAAAATTAAAATAAATTGGATATGACATTTTTTTAAAAAATATATATATATTAATCAATTTTCTCATAAATTTGACGAATATCAATTTACACTCAACTATTCAGTTTAACGGAGGGTGACAAAACCTGGCCCAATCCGTGGGTTACTCGCCCACATGTCGTGTTTGAGTTAAGGTTTTTGACCCATGAGTTAGGTTTGGGTATGAATGTTTGACCCACGGGTCAACCCGTGAACCGTGACATTTTTATATTATATTAAAATAACAGAGTTTTTTTTGTATGCATGGTTCAAAAGGGTCATAAGGGTTCAATGAGTCAGTCTGACCCAACGCTTTCATTTTTTACGAGTCATGTTTGAGTTTGAAAAATTAACTCATACTATTACACGGGTCAGGGGGTCCAAGACACGACCCATATGCCGATGCATGACCCGTTTTCCCAGACCTAGGTTTAACTACCTTGACCTTTAATGAAAGTTTTTATTTCACGCTTAATGACGTTTTTAGGATTCTAATTTCTAACTTACACACTCTCTTACCAATATTAGTTTATAAGTTTAAATTTGTGACTTAAGTCTTTTAATATATTTTTAACATATTTAACAATCCATTCACGTGAATACTCATCGGAGTGAGTTTGAAACATATAAAATGCATATTTTTTTAAGGTTAAATATGAATTAGCTACTTAAACTTTGAACGTTTTGTAACGAGCTACCCGAACTTTAAAAAATCAAAACGGGATACCTCAACTTTGGACGAAGGTGCAACAAGCTACCTCCGTCTAATTTCTGACGAATCTCCGACTAATTTATGTCAACAGTTGATGGTAATTTGAACGGAGGTAGCTCGTTTTGATTTTTTAAAGTCCGGATAGTTCGTTGCAAAACGTTTAAAGTTCAGGTAGCTCCTTACTTTTTAACCCTATTTTTTATACCACATGTGTTAATAATTGAAAATTAGAAACTCAGATATTGTGACGTTGAAAACCCAATTCTTCTAAAACTTAAAAGTGTCGAAAACTCAATTAATGATTTGATTATTTAATACTATCATCTTAGTTTAGTATTACTCGAGTTACTGATTTTCATATTTTAAAAATGAAGTTATTAAATTAATTAATAAATAAGTAATAAGAAAGGATAACTCTAATATATAATATCATGCATGTGATGAGTTTTCATTAAAAACTTATAATACCCTAATGAAGATAAATACCTAAAATTATAAGGTACTCAAAAAACATTTTTTTAACTGTTTTCTCTTATTTATATGATAATAATAATAATACGTTTTTAACCCATAAAGAGAGATTAAAATATCAGTGACTATTGAAAACTAACTAACCCGTCGAAATGAGAGGATCATAATTTATACACGATAACGACCACACGTGGTAGCTAAGGTTGTCTGAGATGTAGAGATTTGGGTCAAGTCATTTCTTCTCTTCTTGGACCGGTCGATTTTTATTTTTATTATTATTATTTTATAGCGAGTCTTGTCTATTTTATAGCGAGTCTTCTTGGACCCGTAGTGGATGAATGGAAAAGTTATTATTATTATTATTATAGTTTTAAGCCTGCATAGGATTTAGTGGGTACTTTACTTTTTAATAATATAAAATATATTAACATTTTGCAAGTCTTTAATCTAGTAAAGTTAAAAGACGAATTTATTTTGGTCAAAAAAAAGAGAGACGAATTTATCATTTTATATATACAAGTAAATATAGCATATTAGAAGGAAAAAAATATACTTTGATATTTATATTTTAGAAAAATCGAATTAATGAGTGTCGGTTTGAAAAATTCTAACATCTGCGTGCCTTATGTTAAAAAGTAAATATATATATAAAATTCAAAGTCTGATAAAATATATTTAAAAAAAAACAATAAAAACTAACTTCTAAAATTTATAATTTGCTGAATTCTTTTATTTTGTTTGAAATTTACTAGAGACCTTGTTTGAAAATAATTTTAACATTTATGCTTTCCCCCACGAAATTACAAAAATAATTTTAAAAAAAAAATATTCTATCTATAGTGGTTTAATTATAACACAAATATATTAATTTTGTGGTGATTACATTTATTTATTTATTTATTTTTGTTGGTAAATACACTTATGATTAAACAGGGGATGACGCTTCTAACCACGTCAGCAACTCTCCCCCAACTCCGCCCACCACCATGCAAACCAGGCGTTTCGGACCCGCCATGCCTGCAAGCCAATGCCTGGCAACTCGCTGTCCTCTACGTCGGTCTCCTCCTCGGAGCCCTCGGTTCCGGTGGGATCCGGCCCTGCGTGGTTGCTTTCGGGGCGGATCAGTTCGACAACTCAGACCCGAAGCAGAAAACACGGACTTGGAAGTACTTCAACTGGTACTACTTCGTAATGGGCGGGTCGATCCTTGTCGCGGTGACGGTTCTGGTGTACATCCAAGACAACATCGGGTGGAGCTGGGGACTGGGAATCCCGACCATGCTGATGTTCCTGTCGGTGATCGCCTTGGTGTCGGGTTACCCGCTTTACCGGATGTTGGATCCGGCAGGTAGCCCGTTTACGAGGTTGTTGCAGGTGTGTGTGGCGGCGTTTAGGAAGAGGAAGATGGCGGTGAGTTCCGACGGAAGCTCGTTGTACCGGAATGAGGAGATCGATGCTCCGATCTCGATGGGTGGAAGGCTTCTACACACTAAGCAGTTTGAGTGAGTTGTCTCCTTCGTCTATATACTTAACTAATTTAAGAGGAAAAAATGTAGTTATATTGAAAAAAAAAATAATTAATTAGTTTATTTTTAGTAATTCAATTAGGTTTTTATAATAATTAATTATTCTGTCTTATTTTAAAAACTTTAAAAAATTCAAAATGATATAGAAAGAATGTATATAAACTTTATAATCAACTGAAACTCTTTTATAATAATTACGCAAATAAAGATTTATCATAGATGACATCAGAAAATTATTTTTCAGAAAAGAGTTATAGTAAAAGAATAGAAAAGAGGTAAATAAATTTTTTAAAATTAAATTAAATGCATATTCTCAAAATTAAATTTGTATAACATTTAAAAATTAGGAATTATGATTGTTATCTGAAAGGAGATGTCTCTATTATTAATTATCATTGATCTTTCCTTCCAGATTCAATAATTGGAAGGAGATGTGATTTGGGAAGACCTAGTCAATAGTCACATCATCATTAATAGGATTAATCTTTCGTTTGACCAATTAATAAATCATAATTTATTATTAAAAAAAAAAGAATGGGACATTAAGTAGGGATGACCCTAGTCCCATTCCGCTACCTAATGTCCAGACTCCATACTTTTTTGTTGTCATATGTGAGTTTATAGAGGTCTCCACCACATCTGAGAACAATCAGCGTTTTGCACTGACCCCGTCAACATAGCTCCACCGACAACGTAGAGTTGAGAGACCGACCCTTAGATCACAAGTTGAATTTTTTTCCCAAGAACACTGGGAGGATTTGAACTCGTGATCTGTAATCAAACCACTTGGGAGTTAGTGTTTTCAATAACTAGACCCTGTCGGTGATAATAAATCATAATAAAAAAAACAAAACTAGCGGAGTTTATATCTTACTAAAAATTTAACTCTTACGAGTAATCATCGTTAGAAGCCAAGTTGGAATCGTCCTTTCCTCGACTATCTCAAGTCGTGCCAAACATATTTTTGGATCCAATCGTCTCAAGGCGTGGGTCGGTCGGGACAATGAAAGCCGACCAAACCAACCAGTCCCCCACATGCTTAGCTAGACTAACCTCGCTGGAACACGTTACAGGACACAACTGTCGTGTTCCTTCAATTATTTACAAATCGAACACTGCCACTACAGTAGATATGTATGGTGGGTGACAAGGTTTCGGATTATCCTTACACTGCTATTAAAGGGAAGAAAAATATAAAACACAATTTTTTATCACAATTTAATAATAAATTAGACTAAACCAACAAATTATGTAATCTATTATTTGTTTTTTAACAAATAATGATGAACTAAATAATCAAATTTGCAGATTTCTGGATAAAGCAGCGATCGTGAGTGAAGCCGACGACCCCAAATCCCCCAACATGTGGAAACTCAACACGGTCCACAGAGTAGAAGAATTGAAGACCGTGATCCGAATGGGCCCAATTTGGGCCTCGGGAATTCTCTTATTCCTCTCCTACGCCCAACAGAGCACCTTCTCCCTCCAACAGGCCAAGACCATGGACCGCCACCTCACACGGTCCTTCCAGATCCCCGCAGGATCCATGTCGGTCTTCACCATGTCCGCCATGCTAACCACCATTGCATTCTACGACAGGGTTTTCGTCCCAGTAACCCGACGCTTCACGGGCCTAGACCGCGGCGTCAGTGTCCTGCACCGCATGGGGATTGGATTCATCATCTCGATCCTCCCCACTCTAGTTGCGGGCTTTGTTGAGGTGAAGCGGAAGGAGGTGGCTGCTGCCCATGGTCTGACTCACTCGGCACAAATGGTGCCCATTTCGGTCTTCTGGCTGGTCCCACAATACGCGCTCCATGGCATGGCCGAGGCATTTATGTCGATCGGGCACCTCGAGTTCTTCTACGATCAGTCGCCGGAGAGCATGAAGAGCACCGCCACTGCGTTCTTCTGGATGAGTATCTCGGCGGGGAACTATATGAGCACTCTAGTGGTCACACTGGTGCATAGATTCAGTGCAGGGCCCGATGGGTCGAACTGGTTACCTGATACGAACCTCAATGTCGGGAAGCTGGAGTATTTTTACTGGCTTATAACGATTCTGCAGGTGATTGATTATAGAGATAAATAACAAGGAGCTACCTGAACTTTGAACGTTTTGCAACGACCTACCTCTACCTGAACTTTAAAAATTCAAAACAGACTACCTCAATTTGGACGAAAGTGCAAATAACTACCTCCGTCCAATTTCTTACGAATTTCCGACAAAATTTTGTCAATAAGTGAGTAAATTGGACAGAGGTAGCTATTTGCACACCTTCTTCCACGTTGGGATTGCATGTTCTGAATTTTTAAAGTTCAAGTAACTCGTTGCAAAACGTCCAAAGTTCAGATAACTTCTTGGTATTTAACCCTTACATCTATATATTTAAACTGCGGTTACTTAGACTTTTTCCCTGAGGTTAGTTAGTAACACTCGTCTGACCGCAGGTGATCAACTTAATATACTACATTGCCTGTGCGAAGATGTACACAGTTAAGCCGCTTCAGGTGCACACAGTCGCAGAGTCTGGGTCCGACTCTTCCAAGGAAGGTGTGGTCGAGCTTACGAACCGAGTTTAATCATAATTGTCTTTGTCAATCCCTCTTGTTCAGTCCAACTTGAGGGAAGTGGAAGTGAAACTACTTGGACTATGGTAGATATATGATGTAGTATAGCTAGTGGGAAGATGTTAGCCAATAGAAAGAATAACACAAGAAATGTAGATTTCTATTATGCAGAATTATGATGGTGCTGAAGCAAAAGTCCAAATCCAAGCTCCTATGTGATAGTTCAAATCATTGTAACTCTCAGCATATATGAGGCTAGAAATTCGAATTTATTGCAGACATGGAATGATCACACAGAGGTACGAGTTTAGTTCGAATAATGGAAAAGATGAGGTAAAAGCTGACGGGATGCTGAATTTCCGAATATAACCTACCAAAATATGCTTACTCAATCGTAGTGGTTGGGCTACAGTTTTCCCTCAACAGATTGGAGGCAAATGATGAAGTACAATACACCATGGTAAACTGCTTACAGTGTGAGGCTGTCAGGGTTTTGGACAATCTTGGCAAAGGTCTGAAGGAACGCAGCCAAGTCAGCGCCGTAGACAATTCTGTGGTCGGCCGTGACATTCACCTGAAACATACATTTTTTCCAGTAAGCAACTACTAAGTGAAGAATTTCTCAAGTCTCAAATGAAGAATGTACATCAGCAGAGAGCAACTCCTCAGAATTTAAATTGTTAAATCCTTACAGCTGCTACATCTCTTAAAAGTAAAACAAGTAGGTTAGTTGGGATGTCAGGATATGTTATCACATATTCATAATCAACATTTGAGCAATAAAATGGACTAAATACCATATTATGAGAACCAACCTTAAGCCTTCTCTAAACAAGGTCTCCTAATTGAATCTCAAAATCTCAGACGTTCAATGAAAATGCAAATAAGGGAGGGAAATCAAATCCTTTTGCAGCAATTTACAGAAGAAATACTCCGAGCAGATTCAACAGACCAATCAATTCCTTTGTGTTTTGGGGGTAAAAGTCTCATACACAGCTACGGTACTCATTAATATTCTTTCTCTAATGGCTACTCTTCTAATTTTTGTTCTTTATTTTTTCTCCATATTTTTTTTTGTGAAGTTCCTCCATCTGCTCCAGGAAGGGCGGGTGGAATTTTCCGACAAATAAAGGAAGAGGAAGATGGAGGTGATATGGATCAGAAAAGGAGACAGGATAGGAATTTGCAGTAACTGGTATTTGTCATCATTCCTTTCAAATATAACTTCTGTTCCAAAACCATATTAATTTTATTTTATCTTTGAAATTAAGGAACCCCTGAAAATACACCACCAAAATTGTGTCGAGCATAATTTCTGCGGTCTTTACTATTCCTACACTGGTATATTACCATCATTTGCTGCAGATTTATGAAGCTTTTGAACTATCCAAAGTTTCCACTAATCAATGAAAGATGCTTAACTGACATAGAGTGTCATCTCAGTTCATTAGGAGAACCTTTAAGTAAACAAATAATGCTGGTCTGTTTAAGTCAAAACCATTTCTAGGATCATTCTAGCAATGTTTCTCTACTTGGATTGACACCAATGTATGCCTAGCGAAAAGATCATGCACCAATTTGCCTCAAACGTTGACATGACAAGCACCCAAAACAGTTTAGCAGGACTCTAATCCTGGAGCTCCCATTCAAATTATCCTGAACTACATAATCTCAATGCAAACTTAAAAACGCAGAAATGCAATTATTCCAAGTTCAAGTTGTATGATTAATCAACAGCATTGTGGAATCTTAACTGTAAGCATACACATTTAGCAGATAAACTTACCAGCATTTTACTCTTTACACTGAAGAATCCATCAGAACCAGCCACTACTGTGGGCTTTGATGCTCCAACAGCCATGATAGCACCCTGAATATCAGCCCAAAGTTTTCAGACTTTAAGTAAACATCAAAGGTCATCACAAGGGCAACTAAACACTATTTCTATTAGTTAGACAAAGAAGCACCCGTGTACCTGGCCAGGTGGAAGAATAGCATCAAATCTATCTACTCCAAACATGCCCAAGTTAGAGAGGGTAAACGTTCCTGTCAAGAAGACACCGACAGGATTTAAATTCTACTTCAAAAGTTTTGTGGAATTGAAAAACAAAGAACTCCCAAATTAGACCTAGGAAAAATAATTGGACCACAGCTCAGTAAGTAATATGTCCAACCTGAATTATACTCATGGGGCTGGAGTTGCTTTGCGCGAGCTTTCTCAACCAACTCTTTCCATTTTTGAGATAGTAGATACAAATCCATCTGTGCAGCACATAACAAATAAGAAAACTGCAACGTACAACTTGCAAATCTGTGCAAACATAAAATAAATATACATAATAAAATAAATAAAAAAGTTATAAATTAGGATACCTTGTCTGCATCTTGAAGGACTGGTGTTATCAACCCGCCATTGATAGCCACTGCCACTGCAATGTTAATGCTGCTATTATAAGTAAAGCTCTTCCCGTCTTTGCAGCCTGCATTTACAACGGGATGCTGAGCAAGAGCCATGGCTGCTGCCTTGGCCAACAAAGCGGTCATGGTGACACCCTTTGGCTTCACCTATAGACACAAAATTCCATTAATAGATACATCAGAGCAATAATAATCAGGAAAGCAGATTTGTCAGACTAATACAATTATACGAGCGGCTAATACAATCTAGTACACATTCAGATTGGTATTTTTGGAGCAGGTACACCCAGAACACTCGTAGATGCTGATGTTAGATTATATACCCAACTATTTCTTGTTTTTGCAATTGGATCATCTCAATATGCCAAAGGTTTTAGACCGATTTCTTACAGCATACCTTCTCGTAAAGAGCGTCAAGTGCATCTGTCACTACAGGATATCCAACTCTGAAAGTCGGGACGCTGAGGCTCTCCATCATGTTCTTCGACACAGCGGACTGCATTGTCGTGAATGGCACCACAGTAGCCCCAGGTAGCAGAGGTGGAGTTGAAGCTGCTGCAGCTGGTTTTGTCGTGGGTGCAGCACTCGGAGAAGGTGCTGCTGCTAGTGGAGCTACTAGTTTGGAAGGCTTGATTCCAGCAGCTGCCTCCACATCCTCTGGGGTAATCCTACCGAACGGACCGGAGCCCACCAGCTTGTTGATGTCCACCTTATGCTGCTTCGCCAACTTTTTGGCAAACGGAGTTGCCACAATCTTCCCCGGTTTCGCCAAGGCGGCAGGCGGCGACGATGGAGATGGCTGAGCAACAGCAGGAGCAGGAGTGGCGGTCACTGCAGGAGTTGTATCAGCCACTGCAGGACTCGAAGAAGACCCTGAATTCGCAGCAGCCTTGGCCTTGGCCTCCGCAATCTCATCCTCCGTCTCCGCGAGCAGTCCAATTGGAGCGCCAACAGGGGCACTCTCCCCCTCAGGCACTACAATAGCGGCGAGGATCCCGTCGTAGAAGGTCTCTACATCCATGTCAGCCTTGTCTGACTCGACGACGACCACGCTCTCTCCCTTGGAAAGCACGTCTCCTTCGGACTTGATCCAGGACACGATCTTGCCCTCAGTCATGGTAGAGCTGAGAGCCGGCATGAAGATCTCGCGGATCTTAGATTGAACAGTGAAGTTTCTCCGGCGGCGTGGAAATGCGGCGGAAGGGCGGATGAGCGGCAGGGAGGCGACGGAGGAGGAGAAGGAGATGGACTTGGATGAAGAGAGGAAAGCATTGGGGAGAACGGAGGACGCCATTGCAGTTGGAAGTTGAAGTGCCTTCAGTGAGTAGAGTGTTTGGTTGATGAGAAGGTTGAGCGTCGAGCGAGAAAAACAGAGGAAGCGGATATAAGGAGGGAAGAAGAAGTGGGAGGGGCGGAGAAGACGAGACAAAATTCGTTGGAGGATTTGAGCTACCACTGTCACTGTGTTTACATCGCCTCCATTTTCTGTACCTTCTCTCCTCTTCTGACTCTGTAAGGTCCGCCATCGATGGACAGGGTCTCACCGTGGGCTTGCTATGCTGCCGGGTCGTCCTTATTTCGGCCCATCAGGCCTAACATTAAGTCTAGTAAAAGGAAAAACTACACCAATTGACCCTCAACTTATTGTAGTGAAGCAATTTTGCTCTCATCTTATTATTTACAGCAATCAAGTCCTCAACTTGCATTTATTTAATATTGACACTGCTAGGGGTTAATTATAAAAAAAATATAAACCAAACTTTTAAGAAAAAACAATCAGCAAACTGTTTTTTTTTACAAACAACAAACCAAACTTTTGAAATTGAGCAATCAACAAACCTACCTCAAAATTTCATTATGTTTGAATATATTTTTCAGTATTGGATATAATTATTAAGTCAACATTAGTTGAAGTCTTATAATGAAAAGGTATTACGACTTAATACCTCCTTTAAACATTACTTTTTTTTTCGAACATAACCGAGATTTAAAGTAGGTTTGTTGTTTGCTCAATTCCCAAAGTTTAGTTTGTTGTTTGTAAAAAAAACAATTTAATTTTTGATTTTTTTCTCAAAATTCGATTTGTTTTTTAATAATTAACCCCTCTACTAGTTGACCGAATCATTTAGGCACAATCTTATATTTTGCTTCTTGTAGAATTTTATTTAAAATAATGTAACTAACAAATATACACGGTTTTATTTTCTGTTAATTTATTGAGGTTATATATATAAATTATAAATATATAAAATCACATGTTAATAAAAAGAAACTCATAATGTCCATTTTCACATTGAAAAGTTGATAAATTTGTTTTTTTACCCTGTTTATAGTTATGATGTTTTTTACTATAATCATAATTCATAATCACTACGGTTAGAAAATTTATTACAATAACTATACAATACCATAATATTATAATTAATCATATTAAATAATGACGATCCTACTCACAATTATTGAGTTTCACCACACGATTACGAAACCAGTTAAAACATATATCTTAAGAGGGTTAATAGTCAAAGTGCCCCCTAATGTTTGGGCGAAATTTAGGATTGCCCCTTAAAGTCTAAAATTTTAAATATTAGTCCTAAAGTTTGGACGATTTTAAAAATTGCCCATTTCCGTCCACTGACTGTTAACTTTGGACGGAAAACACAACATGTGCCCTGCACGTGACTTCAGTTAAGATTGAAAGACCAAAATGCCCTCTTCTCCTCCACCTCATCTCATTTCACCAGACACGCTCAAGAGCATAAAACAACACGAATAATCTGCAGAAAAATATGTTAATACAGTTTTTGTTCAAATATTATCCCTTCACTTTGAATATTCAGATTGCTCATCTATGTTGCTTTCATACAGGTATCAAGCTCCTGTAAATGCTGAACCACCCAGGACACAGTATTATCAGCAGCAGCAGCAACAGTCTCGACAAGTTCATGTTCCCGTCCCCTATAACTCTTACAATGATGGTACTGTGAATTGCTTCAATGACTAATTGCTTCTAATTATTTTCTATACCCAAATGGGGGAAAGTTTGATCCTCATGTCTGGTGTTGATATTTTAGACTCACATGATCGAGGGAGGGGCCGTGGAAGAGGGAGAGGACGGGGCTGGAGGGGAGGATATGGAAACTACCAAGGTGGTGATGAAAACTATCAAGATGGAGGCAGAAACTATCAAGGTGGTGGTGGTGGTAACTATCGCGTTGGACGCAGAATCTCTCGAGGTGGTGGTGGACACTATCAAGATGGAGGAGAAAAATATCAAGGTAGAGACAACTTTCAAGGTGGTGGGCGAAACTATCAATTAAAATACATATATATATTTTCGCCTGGTCACCAGCTCCACCAGCATCTTCACCAGCTCCACCAGCATCTCCACCAGCTCCATGGCTGTTCTTCGTCGACCATGATGATGACCCATCCCTCGTCGACCACCAGCATCTTCACCAGCTCATGAATCACACGAAAACAGAGCATGCTCATGAATCACACGAAAACAGAGCATGGCTTCGTAAACCCGCGAACTGTTTCTTCAGCGTCTCCAAGCTCTGAGTCTTGCTTAGCTTGGCTCTCCTGAGTCTGGGTTCGCTTGAGGTTGAGCTTTAGCTCCTCGATGAGCCGCTTGGTGGTGTCAAGCTCCTTCACGCATCGGGGACCGTTCTCAGTTCTGAAGGGAGGGAAGAAGATGGGGAACACGAAGGTGATGAAGACCGTCGCTAACACGAGCGTGTTACGGTGAGGTGGTAAGCTACTGTGCCTCTGGGAGGGTGGCGATCCATACGAGATCGAATCAGAGTCGTTGGATACGGTCGGGAAGTTGGAGGTTATGAACGGCGATGAACGGTCGGGAAGTTGGAGGTTATGAAGAAGAGGGCATTTTGGTCTTTCAATCTTAACTGAAGTCACGTGCAGGGCACATGTTGTGTTTTTCGTCCAAAATTAACAGTCAACGGACGTAAATGGGCAATTTTTAAAATCGTCCAAACTTTAGGACTAATATTTAAAATTTTAGACTTTAAGGGGCAATCCTAAATTTCGCCCAAACATTAGGGGGCACTTTGACTATTAACTCATCTTAGAAGATAGCATGTGAAAGGCTGCATGTCTTCTATAAGTCTGAATTTACCATATTTTAACATCGTAAATCTCATCAACACTCATCTCATATGGTAACTAGGGCTGACAATGGTTAGGGTATGGTCAGGGTATGCCAAATACCATAACCATACCATATTTTTAAACCACATACCATAACCATAACCATTATGGGTACAATTTTCAATACCATAACCATCAAAATAACTGTGGTTATTAACCATGGTTTTAACCGTATAACCATATTTATTCCACGTGTAATATAATAAAAGACCAAAAATTTAATTTTAAAAAATACATCTATCTATAGTACCAACAATAAAAATATATAGCACTAACATCATTCAACATTAACACTAACATCATTCAACATTCATATGATTCAACATTAACATTCACACCACTGAATTAACATTAAAATTCAACAAACACCCATAACGAGTAATGATTCAACACACTTAACCATTTCACACTTGTCGTATTTGTTTCTATCAATCATCATCTTGCTCAATATCATCAATTGATTTCATTTTTATGCTGTAATTTATATTTAGTATAATATATATATATTAGTTTATTAATAATAAATAATTACTATATTTATAAAATAACCATGGTTATAACTCAAATACCATAACCATAACCATTATGGGTAGAGAATTCATCACCATAACCGCACCGCACCATAATGGTACGGTTAACCATATTAAACAGTAACGGTTATAACCGTGGTTATGGGTTTTTCACCGCACCATTGCCAGCCCTAATGGTAACACTATTTTTCACTCTTATGTTCACCTCCTTCCATTAACTTGGACGGAGTATAAACAATCAGTCTAATTCAACACATTCAGAAAGATATGGGTGCATTGGTCAATACAAAAATCATTTAAAGAAAAGTTTCAGGATGAAAAAGTAATAAATCAAAATAAAGATCTGAAAACGCAATAAATAGATCCAGTAAGTGCAATCTGTGCGTTTTGTCTCACAGGCCTGGGCTGTCTTGCGAAAGCAAAGCGTTGGCCAGGCAACTGAAACTCTGAAAGTCGTACAGGCACCCGCGGATTCGCATCCACTCTCTACTTCCTCGCGCGAATCGAGTCAAAACCCCAAACCTAACCCTCCAATTCTGCTGCAATTCACCGATGGCGAGCGACGGTCGCTGCGATTCTCGTCGAAGGCATCGAAGATCTTCTTCTCCGTCGGACGAGGAGGTCGAGAGCATTTCCAAACGTCATAAGCATCGTCATCACCGCCACAGCCGCAGCAGTAAAAAATACGGAGACGGAATTAAAGACCAGGGAGAGGATACCAACTCTCCACTTCCGCCATCTGCTCCTCCTTCAGTTCAGGCTCCCAATTTGAGGCCGGATGATGACTTGGAGGAAGGGGAAATCCTCGAAGAAGTGGGATTTCATTCTGATGAAGTCAAGTCTGCTGGTCAATCCAAGCTGCGAAATCTGGTCTGCTCTGTTGCTATATCTCCGTTTTTTATTGTTAACTTCTGCCTTAATTGTTTTAGCTTGGATATTTAGGAGACGGGGATAGTAATATATATATATTTTGGAGCTTAAAATTACAACGCCTTAAATGTTCTTTCGTTTTTCAACTTTCAATTTTCAAAACATTAATAATTTCATTCAACTGCTTAATCAAATTTGTGGAACTGTAGTTTCCAACAGACGTTGAAGATTTTCCCTAGAGAGCTCTGTGTTGGATATATGACTTATTAGTTATTAACATTGCATTTACGCCGTAGTGATTCCCACAGGAATAACTATAGTGAACTGCTCATATATTCAAACTTGTGTCAATTTCCGAGGCACTGACTAGACTGACGGTTGTTATAGGAATCAAAGACCGATGGGTTACTATTAATTTGTAAGAGCTACCGTTCTTGTTATGTCAACCTTATTTTTTACATGCTGGTCTCTTGCCTCATAGTTTTGCACTTTTGAAGCTTATGTACAATGTGTTATTTATCTTATAGGGAGATGATACAGTGCAAGAAAAGGTAAATGATGCAGAGATGGATTCGAATAAAAAAGTTGATAATAAGTATGAGTATTCTGGGGATGGAATTCAAAATGTTTTTTTTAGTCTTGAAGCTGATGACAGTAGAGAGAACCATAAGGAACCAAGATATTCTCCTTCCAAAGGTATTGACAAGAAAAAGAGACACAAAAACGTTGACTCGAGGGAGTTCAAAGATAGTGCCTTGAGTGGTCAAAGCAGACTTTTATCTCACAATTCGGATGAGAGGTCTAAGGAACTATTACAGTCTCCGTATCTGAGAAGATACATGAATGGTGACTATATTGAAGACAATGCAGATTCTGGAGAATTTGAGAGAAAGAGGTCTCATTCTCAAAGCATTCTAATAGGTGATGACACTCATCCCAAAGAAATGCACAGAGGAGGATCCAACTCACACTACGCTGAGAAGAGCAGGGCTGACCATGATTCAGATGATCAAAGGAAGACTCGACGCAGTAGGGATTATAAACATGATGCTAGAGATTTTCTGAAGAGTGATGGGAGGGAAGAAAGTGACACTCATTACAATGCCACGCACAGAGGGGCATCTGACTCATATTATGCTGAAAAACGCAGGGATGGATATGATTCTGATGATTATAGGAAGACTCGACACGGTAGGGACCATAGATATGGTAGTAGAGATGTTCTGAGGAGTGATGGGAGAGAAGGAAGTGACAATTACGGCAGATACAGTCAGAAGAAGGATGTTCGTTATCGTAGTAGGGAGAGAGATACTGATGGTGAACAGAGAAGGGAAGAAAAAGAAAATAAGAAGGATGTAGCAGACAAAGATTACCAAAAGAAGAGAGCACGCGAGAGGAGCATGGACAGGGAGTGGGAGCAAGAAAGAAAGAGGGAGAGCAGAACGGAATCTAGTAGAGACATAGGCATTGATAGGGACAGACAAAGAGAGAAGAAAAGGGAGAGAAGCAGGGAAAAGGTGAGAGATAGGGACAGAAGCAGGGAAAAGGAAAGAGATAGGAACAGAGACAGTAAAAGAGAAAGGTACACGGAGAGGGAAATAAAGGACACGGAAAGGGACCGTGATAGGGATGTTGAGAGCTATAAAGCAAAGTACGAATCTTTAAAAGATGGGCATAGGTATTCTGATAAGTACCGACATGCAAAACATTCAGGCTATGATCCACAGGGGAACCGCCATGTTGACTCTAGAAAAGATGATGTAAGGGAAGGTTATCTGGTGAATAAAGCCCGTACGGAAGATGGCCAAAGTAAACCTATAAGGTATTTGTTTTACTTTGCAGTAGCTTCTTTAATTTATAATATCTCTTTCTTTCTGCTCCTAGGCCTTTGACACCTCTTTATTATGTATATCTGCAGTTATGAAGATGAACAGCAAGATATGGACAAGAACATTACCCTTGAGCTAACTCTGAATGAGGAGGAAGACATTGAGAAGATTAAGGAGGAGAGTAGAAGGCGCAGGCAAGCCATAATGGAGAAATACAAGAATAAGCCGCTGGTGGAAAATGTGCAACAGCAGGAGGTTGAAACCCTGCCAGAGAACTCAGGCAGAGGTATGTATTTTAATTGCAATATTCTATTTGAAGTGGCACAATATTTATTTTCTTTGTTCCTTGGTGGTGTGGGTGTGACCCGTCAACTTTCAACTGGTAAGTTAGGAGTAGTTCCTGAGTATAGGAGTTCGTGCCTTCGTGGGTATCTTCTATTACATTTAACCTGCACTAGCTGGTTTTGGTGTGCTGTGGCTTTACAGGATAACCTAGTGACAAATTCATCCCTCCACTTCGGGGGTGAATTGTCAATATACTTGATTGAGCGAAACTTGCTCATCTATGGATGCTAGACTTTTCGTTAAAACTATGTTACAGTACTTCCAATTGTATCTTTGCTGTTGCTATTTATGCAAGCTGCACTTTGCATAGATTTCTGTTGCTTATCCTAATATAGGTTTCAGATACTGATACCCAAGTTACAATTACAAAGTTTACTTAAAGGACAAGGACTTTGCAGGTTTACCTACTGAACCAATGACCACAGCTAATGCTGTCCCAGTACCCTCTGGAAGTCGAGAATCTGGGGATAATGATCAATCATTTTCCGTTAGAAAGTCACCACAGACTAATGGAAGTGATGGCCATGCCACCATGGAGGCTAGTGGGCTTGGAGAAGGCACACCAAAGGTTTTTCTGATTCTTTTGATGCTTTCATATTTTGCCAAAGAACTTTTTTGATGCTTTATAGATTTTCTTGATACTTCTAGGCTTCTTCTAGCATTCTTTAAATTTAGACACTAATTTTTTAGGAGAACTTATCTACTATGGATAATGGTTTGTCCTTTTTCCTCTGAATTGCTTTGCGTAGAGTGAGAGGTCTGCAGACATGTTCTATGATGACATATTTGGAGAATCACCTACTGGAGTTCGCAAATCGGTATGTCGTATTCATTGGTCTCTCTCTCTCTCTGTATGTGTGTGTATATGCATAAATATATATATGTATGTATCAGCCATCAGTTATTTCTTGTCATTATGACAGTCTACTCATATATGTTTGTCATTTATTTGCAAGATCTCAGTGACATGAGGTTTCTTTCCCTGATTTGGTCTTCTTTAGCTGGTTACTCTAGATATTTCTCTACCAAAAAAATAAAAATTATAATGTTTTTGTGGCGAATGGAATCCTTTTATTTTTCTGATGGAATGTGAAAAACTAATTCTATCATTCTGATTCTAGAGTTTATTTCATCATATCACCTTGAATTTATTAATATGTAATTTCTGTACCCTCTTCGTGCGATCTGTTCTTATGTTTTCCAGTATTGATTTTAATTTTGTAGGGCAAGGGTGGTGGACTACTGATTGAGAGGAGTGGTCTTCATGACAACTGGGATGATGCAGAGGGTTACTACAGTAAGGAGTTGATCTATATTAAGTTTCCATTTGTAGTTAAATTGGATTATTAACCATAATTATGCATTTTATCTGGGCATCATAAGTTACTTCTGCTGTTGATTCTAGTTTGGAGTTTCCTCCCTCATAATTGATCATTATTTGTTTCTGTAGGTTATCGCTTTGGTGAAATACTTGATGGTCGATATGAAATCCTTGCTGCTCACGGGAAGGGAGTCTTTTCTACTGTTGTTCGTGCCAAAGATCTAAAGGCTGGTATTGAGGAACCACAGGAAGTAGCAGTGAAGATACTGCGTAACAAAGAGGCTATGTGAGTATCTATGTTAATCTCTCTCTCTCTAATTCTTTTGCTGCTTATATAAATCTGCTTCATTGATGACTCTACCTAAATCAATTTACATTTATGTGGGATAGGTATAAAGCTGGTGTTGAGGAGCTTGGTATTTTGAACAAATTAGTAGGTGCAGATCCAGATGACAAGCGACACTGTGTCAGATTGCTCTCAAGCTTTAAGTACAGGAATCATCTGTGTTTGGTTTTTGAATCTCTTAGCATGAACCTTCGTGAGGTCTTAAAAAAGTTTGGTCGAAACATTGGTCTTAAATTAACTGCTGTGAGAACTTATGCCAAACAACTTTTTATTGCTCTGAAGCATCTTAGAAACTGTGGAGTTCTGCATTGCGATATAAAACCTGATAATATGCTGGTAAGTATTACGTTAATTTGGTGAAGAGTGATTCCTTCAACTATTTCTTCTCTAATTTTTTTTTGTATGTGTTTGATTCAGGTAAATGAGGCAAAAAATGTTTTGAAGCTGTGCGATTTTGGTAATGCTATGTATGCTGGGAAGAATGAGATTACGCCCTACCTTGTTAGCCGCTTTTACCGGGCCCCGGAAATAAGTAAGATTCTTACACAGATTTAGTAATTGGTTTTGCTTGGAACTTTGATGTCTGTTATCTTACAGCTAAAGTCTGTTGAAACTAACTCCAGTTTTATACATATGCAGTTCTTGGGCTGCCTTATGATCATCCAATGGATATATGGTCTGTGGGTTGCTCCTTGTATGAGCTGTATACTGGAAAAGTTCTTTTCCCAGGCCCTTCTAACAATGACATGCTTCGGCTTCACATGGAACTGAAGGGATCTTTTCCTAAGAAAATACTACGAAAGGTTTCTCTCTCTCTCTTTAGAGTGTGTGTTTGTTGAGATGACAGAAAAAGAAATCGGTTGATTAGTGTCCGTTTCCTAATATTTGTTCTTCTCAGGGTGGATTTATTGACCAACACTTCGATCAGGATCTTAATTTTCTTGCTACGGAGGAGGATCCGGTCACAAAAAAGGCACGTATTCATGTTGAGACTTTAGAATCATCTTGTTGTTCCTATTGTGTATCTGTTGCTGCGGCTCAGTTTTTCTGTTTCTCAAGTGATTTAACTTTAATTTTTGTTTTGCAGTTGATTAAAAGAATGATTCTTAACATAAAGCCAAAAGATATTGGAACCATTATTAAAGGTTCTCCTGGTGAAGATCCAAAAATGTTGGCTAATTTTAAGGATCTTCTGGACAAAATATTTGTGTTGGATCCAGACAAGAGAATGACTGTTCAGCAAGCATTAAGTCATCCTTTCATTACGGGCAAGTGAACAATGTTGCTGATTTTCACTCCGAATGCTCTTCAACATGATAATTCACTAAGATCTAATCTTGTTTCAATATCTAATCATCGTCGCTATCTCTGTTGGCATTTCCTGCGTTGGAAGAAGAAAACTTATGCAGTTGGGGACGGGTGAGGTCGATGTGAATGATGTGTGTCGGGAGTAACTCTAGACTGCCAGATCTTTCCGTGGAATTTACTGTTTACTATTGTAAGATACTCGCTGAAGGTGTTGCTCCTTGTAATTGTTCTTGATTATGTCCATTAAAAAGTTTCATACATCTTATATCTCCATACTTTTAGCCTGGTTCTGCTCTTGAATGTGTTGGAAATTAAACATAACATGGATACTCATGTTGAGAACTTATTCTAAGATGTCTGAGTAGGTTTCTCAGTTTGATCATTATGGTTCTTAGTCGGCCCATTTTTGGGTTGTGAAACTCAAGACATTCATATTTCTTTCATTCTTTTGTCTTATTTGTTGGATTGTGGTTATTTGGAGCCTTTGGTCCTGGAGAGCCTAACATTGTTTTTGGATCAGGACATCTGTCATTGCTCTGAGGAAATCCTCCGGTGCTTAGATGCTCTGTTAGGGCACCTGAGAGAAGGTATCTTGGTTTGTTAATTGGGAGTGTTTGTTTCTCTTAGGCGTTGAATCTTTACATGGTTGTATGCATTCGTTCCTCGATTGTCTTCATTAGTTCATTTAAAATGGTTTTTGTAATTGCAATTGCGTTAACTTTTTATTGTAATGGTAAGGTTTTTATGATATTTACTGAGCTTGCTTGAATGTATTTCTAGGACATCAGAATTTTGTAGTCGTATTAAGATTTTTCTCAACTCTCATACCCATTGTATGATTTGTCTCTAGTGATATGGAGTCTGCAAGTGTTTAGCTTATGACTTTAGGTCTTATAGTTGTACTTTAGCTTTTCTATATGTTTTAGAACTTAGTTTTTTTCATATCATTTTCCATGTCTTCTGTTAAAAATGTTTATGTCCTAACAGAGTTATCTTACATGTTCATGGACTGGTCAATGTGGAGGTACTGCAATTTGGAGGTTGTTCCCAGATGATAAGAGCAAAGAGATACTCTGTGAGTAGTTGACTTCATATTTGGATGACATTTGCCTGCATCTTTTTTTTTGGCAACCTGAAGGAGGATAAGTCTCTAATATGTTGGTATTTCTTTTTAGGGAAGGAAACAACCTTCATTCTACTCTGACCATTGTAAGTATGCTGACGTTTTTTTAGTTATCGCTATAGCCACGCCTGCCTCGCCTCATATCCTCTATCTTGTATGCTTCTGATAGTAGGTAAGTGCTCTTGTTTTTATCCTATTTGCACATGCTCTGGACATGGCTGCTGCATATTCATGCATGTCTTTGGGTTCTACAGACTACAGTGATAAACGGAAAAAGAGGTTAAAGTGCTGAAGTAAATATTTGAGCTCTTGAACATGGATTTGTTCAGCTGTTCACTTTCTAATTTCATCAATCATACTCTTTCTGAAAAGTATATGTGGATACTTAATTCATTCCACTTCGGAATCATATAACTGATCTCATTAGGTATTAGCTCAATTTTGGAGGGGAGGGGGGGGGGGGGGGGGCAGAGGAACATCATTGCATTAATGCTCCCTTTATTAATGATATTCTTACATAAGCTTTTAACATATATATTTGAAAATTTAAAATTACTACTTCCCTCTAAACCTGAAATGTACAACTCTAACCTAATTTTCTATGAATTTGTCCTCTTGAGTTTCTATGCCTTGAAAGCTCAATCCAAAATATTAGAAAGGGTAGCATCTTCAAAAGTTGTTAATTTCCTTGAAGACTTCTAATAATTTTTTAAAATCAGGTTAAAAACTTATTTTCTAGACCATGTGCAGTTTAATTATCGATTTCGAGTTCAACATTGAATGTCTCTTCAGACCATACTTAAGTCTTCAAATAAAGGCTTTGAACTGGAACTTTACGTTTACTAATAAAGAAAAGTAGAGGTTTGGATTGAGGGATATGTAGGGGAAAATGAAGAGAGGGCCAAGGTCTTACTCAAACAGAGGGGTCGAGAAATGGAGGGAATATAACCTTCAGTCTCTTATACTATTCACCTTTCCATTTGAATGGTATTTAAAGGAAATAAGATAATTTGAAATGTGAACACATTTTTTTCATTTATTTTATTTAAGACAATTTAGAGTTGGCTTCTAACTTGTCCCATTTATATGTATATAATAATAATAATAAGATAGTATACTATTAATAGGCACATTGGATCATAATTGTGTTAGACTAGATGTGTTATGATATTTAGAATTCCGCATGCTGAGTATGCCACTATGAGAAATTCAAAAGGATTATAGATACCTCTATTGTCCAATGACTAATGTGGTATAAGATTGAGGAATATATACTTAAAAGAGAGTATGTTTGCTAAAATTTCCTTGATCACTTCAATGATTATTAAGTTTGAAAGTTGGAGCCTTGATTCATATTAGACTCACTGCATGTCTTTGTTCTTTTACCTGATGAAAGAAGCATGGTGGTGAATAGTGAGTGGTATGCAAGTGGGACCATGAGGTTTGATTCCCGGTTGATGGTCAAATTAGGTCTAGACAAACCACAAGGTTCACAATATGAAAGGTCCATTCAGTTAATAAAGAGATAAGATTGTGTTGATGATATATCATGACTTTTTACGTTTTGAAAGACAGGGAGAATAATCTAGAATGAAAAAGAAAAATGAAGATGCAAGGAAAGACATTAGGAAAAGTATTTAATTATTTGGAAGCTTACATCCCTAACCTCAGTGGAGTTTGCTGGGTGGTTACTTCACTTTGCAGTTGAACTGTCTATATATTGCTTACGATCCAAGTGACATGCTTACGTACATCATACAGATACAATTTGCTGGCTTGGCGTTTATGCTTATAATGGATCCAGTTAGCTCTTTTCTTCCATTGATTATTGTTATGAAGCAAACCCCTAGCTAGCTATTGAGATTAGAGAACCAGTTTTCCTCTTAAGCAGCCTAACTAGTAGTTGAGGTGTTGTGGAACAAATACCAAAGTACAGGTACGCACACACCTATCTACTTCCTCCCTGCCTGCTGTTTTTGGTAAACACTGCGGTATCTGTGAACTGTTATTGTGCTGACTCCTTTTTCCTATTGTCTCTTCTATAATTTGTTGCAAGATTATGTACATCTGGTTGAAACTAAATGTCCGTTTCCTGTGATTATTAGTATCGGTCGTGTTTTGTTGAAAGAAACAGAAACATCGGAAGTGACAGCTTAAGGCCAAAGGTAAGAGAATTGGTATTAGAACTGCCGATAATGTAGAAGCAAATGTTGTTAATGGCTGCTGTTAGTGGTCGTGGTTAAAACTGTAATTTATTTACTTTAGTCTTTTTGCGGTGAGCCAGTTGCTGCATGTGAGAATTAAATATGAAGAGGAACATAAAAATGTCAGTAAAAAAGGCGTGTGTATGACAGTAGGGGTAACATAAAAATGTGTTTTGGAGTTTGGAATAAAATATGATATAAACTTCATAATGATTATATTTTCTTCCTTGAGATATTACAAAGCAATTGACTCGGGAGAAACATTATTGAGTACCATCACATGAATAAAGTGCTTATTATCTAGATTTTTTTTTTATATAATTATGGACTAAACTGTTGTAGGTGAAACTTTTCAATCAAGTTCAAACTACAACCAAAATTAGCTAGGTTTAACAATTTTCGAAAAAGAAAAACCAACATCGTCTTTACGCAGCGCGTTAGTAGTTTCCTTCGGAGGAGATGTATGGAGTTTAAAAACATGCTGCATGGTTAATTGCCAAGTCTGCCATGATTTCAAGAGCTACCTGCAATCCTTTCGAACTTCAAATATGTCTGAACTTCATGCTTTTGAACTGTATTAAGAGTCTGCAATCTGCATTGCAATGATAGACATTTAGTTTTAGATTTGACATATTTTCAAGGTGAATAAATTGTAATCTTATTGTCTTTGCCAGTAGGAGCCCATCTCGGATAACCCAACATTCAGCAGCAAGACTGTTTGAGCAACCCAAATTCTTTTAGAATTCTGCAATCCATTGACCATTGTAATCTCGGATGATACCACCCGCTCTGGCAAAATTTTAATTTCCCTTAGCAGCTCCATATTATCTAGATGTTATTATATAATTAGATTAGTGATTAAGTAAAAGTGAATATTATTAATTTCGTTCAAACACTGCATTCCAAGGGAGAATATTAAAACTAATCAATGAATTATTCGAATCGAGTATTAGTATGATATGATTTGACTCAAAATCATAATCTCGGTTTGTCGAATCGAATTCAAATATTAATTGATTTGTTAGGTTTCAACTAAATCTTGAAATGATGATACAATATAATTTATACGATCAACAGCTTCTGAAAATCAACGAATCAGTCGGAAACCTCCTCGTCGATATCCAAACATAGAAGATAAGCCATTAACCCAAGCACCGGAACAAACCTTAAGTACCTCACAACCTCGACCTTGGTTTCCTTGACATTTACAAGGTTGTCTCCGATCAGCCACGGCTGGAAAACTGAGTAGAGAACAATGTCCCATATGAAGGCATAGGCTAGCCTCTCCGATCCAAGGTAGCTCACCAAGTAGTCAACCCTCTCCATTACGCCACCAAAGTTACCATCCATGCGGCCAAGAGTGGCCCACAGTAGAGAAAATACGCACACACCTCCACCAATGAGCCCCACGATGGGTCCTCCCTGAGTCATCACTCGACCCAGTTGGGAAGGAGGCTTGGTAGGAGAATCTTGTATAGCATTCAGTCTTATGGCCATGTATGGGATTAAGAATACTGCATATAAACAAGTAGGGGTGATAAAAAAGACTGGTTGAACCGAATTCCCGACAAGACCGGCCCGACTAGGATCGAGACCGAGCGGACAAGTTTTTTTCTTCAAGGTCGATCTCGGTCTCGGTTTTTCCCAAAAAAAAACCGACTAGGGCTGGCCCTGCCCGACCTTGAAGAAAACCCTAAAAATTCATGGTGTAACCTTTAAACACTAATAACTCATGATCTTGAAGCATTCAACCCCCTTGGATCGTTTTCATAAGGTAAGTGCGATGGAAGACGAGAAGCGAGCAGGTTCAAGACCAAAACTTCTGTGATTTTTTTGGTTAATTCAATTGATTTTTTTTTTACCAAAAATTCCGGCCCAAGACCGGCCCGAGTCAAGCAAGACCGACTCAGACGGGCTTTTTTGGCCAA
Organism: Chamaenerion angustifolium; assembly: GCA_946814005.1. Taxonomy (NCBI): domain Eukaryota; kingdom Viridiplantae; phylum Streptophyta; class Magnoliopsida; order Myrtales; family Onagraceae; genus Chamaenerion; species Chamaenerion angustifolium. The sequence continues at coordinate 872,520 of OX328276.1, forward strand.
AGTCGGTCTCAGTCCTCCAAATGTCAGACTCGAAATTTCGGTCTTGGTCCTGCCTCCAAGACCGGACCGGGCCGCACATGATCAGCCCTATAAACAAGAATTCCATATTCATCAGATATGTTGATAAGGGAAAGAAAACAAAACGGCAATTATCACATTGGATTATCTCTTCGTTTTTTTTGGGCCATGCTTTTTCGATCCTGGTGGTTCGGTTTTCACCCTTAGAGTTCATAATCTCTACATTCATAAGCAAATATACTAACCACTAAGCTAAGTTAACTTCAATAAATACTACTTGAGTATTGACTCTGTTTTTGTACTGGTATAAATACCAGATGTTCTGCATCGCATAATCGTTTACCATTTCTTCTAAATACGAAGATTGAATTAAATTCTCATGCAGAATTTGATGAAAAATGAGTAGCAATAAGAGAGTGGATCAAAATATACCGTTTGTGAGGAACATCTGACAACCCCACAAGACATCTAAAGACCCCTTGTATTGGTTCCTTCTTCGATCCGTGAAAAGCAGAGGAGCAAACATCAATGTCCAAGCAATTACAAAGTTGAACAATCCCTCAGACATCTGATCATCAGAAATGAAATCATCCTTATGAGATGAACTCGCCATTGTTCTAATCAATGAGCTATGTCTATGTGAACCTTACCGGGTGGAATAATGGGGAATCAATCACATTAATACCGACTACGCTGCCAAAAAATGTCAAGAGTCATACTTACTGATCATTATACTCAGCCTAATAAACAGATCAGTGCACTTATTTGGCTTAATTTTCAATTCCAGAAATTCAACATTGAACAAGATTATAAGCACTTACCAGAGTTCATGAGTGGCAATATGAAGAAGAAATTCAGTGAGAGTCCAATTAGTTGATTGATCGTTTCAGAACTAATAGCCCACACTGGATCTCCCTATACAAACCAATTGAAGGCATTGTTCAAATTGCAGTATGTGAATCACGAACAGAGAATTAAGTTACTCGTCATTAATTACCGGTGCATAAGGAAGGAGGAAGAGCCATATAATATACACTGCCTCGGCAGACCATAGTAGTATTTGCAGTACTCTCCGCACATTGTCGTTGCTACCATCTTCGTACGTGGCGGCGGTAGGTTTCCGGCGGGACGCGTGGCAGATAAGAGCGAGGGAATCGGTGTTACCACTGGGTTTGGTAGTGAGTGGAGCTAAGAAAAGCAGCTGTGCTCTGGTTTCTGGTTTCTTGAATTGGCAATGGAGGAGTCCAAACCTTGAATCTGGAATTTGGGTTCTGTTTGTGGAGAGGGAGCAAATATTGGTGGACAGCAGCAGAGTCGCCATAGCCATCCACTTTCAGACTCCACAGTAGTCTGTTCTTCCTCTGGAAAATCAATAGATTATTAATAATGGGCCTTTTCATCTTCTTTAACGAGCTGGGCCATCTTATTTTTTGGATAAGGAAATATGGTAATATTTGTTTTTATAGGTTTAAATAACAAGTAGCTACCTGGACTTTAAACGTTTTGCAACGAGCTACCCGAACTTTGAAAATTCAACGACTTTTTGACGACAGTTGACGGGAAATTGGACGGAGATATCTATTTACACATTCTTCAAAGTTGAGGTAGCCCGTTTTGAATTTTCAAAGTTCGAGTAGCTCGTCGCAAAACGTCCAAAGTTTAGGTAGCTACTTGGTATTTAACCCTTTTTTATAATAAATATGGCTAATTCAAGTTTTTAATAAGTTGGAGAATTAAAAAAAAAATGGAGACCAAGAATATATTTTCTTTCATTTTTAAAAAAAAAAATAATATTTTTCTATCTATCTTTGTTTAACAAAAAACAAAATATTCATAAGAACAATGATAAAAATGGTACATGTAAATATATAATAATAAAAATAAAGTTAACAATAGAAATACCATACATGTCATCCAAATACAACCCTATACCCTATTCCTAAATTTAATAAACATTTTGCTCACACTTACGTATTGAAGCCTTTGTATTTTTAAAAAAATAATAATAACAAATTAAGGTGTAAATTCATCAACTTGAAATCCTATTTTGTGAAAAAAATTATATTTCGTGACTGATTTTTTTATATATAAATAATAATTTATTTTAAAAATGACCCACCATTTTGAACCCGTTGAAAATGAGTTAGGGCAACGCAGCTAAACTCGATCCTTTTTGATTGGATATAAAGCTTCTTTTTTATTCATATATACATATACATACAAAACTTGATCACTACCTATGCTATATACACCTTGTAAATCTCTTCTTCTTCTTTAAACATACGTACATATATACATATATATCTCTTCTACCTCACCAAAGTGTATGATGACTGTAAGAAACCGACAGTTGTATAATACATATCATATATGTATATATATATATATATATATGTCGAGAAATTACAACGTTGTTGTTTGTCCATGGTGGAGTGTCGGTTTGCCCTAACGCTCCATGCCTATCGACTGTGGAGGACACATTTCTGATATTCGTCTCGTTCTCTCTACATTCCCATGCCACCCTACAATTCCTTCAAACAGTAAGCAGAGAGAGAGAGAGAGAGAGAGAGAGAGAGAGAGAGAGAGAGAGAGAGAGAGAGAGAGAGAGAGAGAGAGAGAGAGAGAGAGAGGCAGAGAGAGAGAGAGACCAATGGACATTTCGAATCCACGATTTTGCAGCTCACGATATTCTTGACACAATGCGCAGAAATCGCAGAAGATATGAAGGAGGAAGTCATTGCAGGGCGCCTCTATTAAGAAAATCTGGCCTCTCAATTTCGAACGGTATGCCCAAGAATGGAACCAATGTAACCAACAGGTCGAGAGGAGTAACCCGTACAGGGTGCCACTTACTATGCATGCTGCATGCAAAACACAGTAAATTTAGATTAGGGTTAATTAAAAAAAAAAACTGAACTTTGAGGAAAAACTAAAAAGCAAACCGAACTTTTTTTTTGTTGACAAACAACAAACAAAACATTTTTTTTTGAGCAAACAACAAACCTACCTCAAATTTTCATCATGTTTGAACATATTTTTCCATGTTTGAGAGAGTTATTAAGTCAACATTAGTTAAAATATTCTGAGAAAATAGTATTATGACTTAATAAATCTCTCAAACATTGAAAAATCTGTTCAAACATGATGAAAATTTGAGTTAGGTTTGTTGTTTGATCAATTCTAAAAGTTTTGTTTGTTGTTTGTCAACAAAAGAAGTTCGGTTTGCTGTTTGATTTTTCCTTAAAGTTCAGTTTGTTTTTTTATAATTAACACTTTAGATTATACCAAAACTATACATATAAATCTAACTTCATGGGTGTAGTGCAAGGGTGCTTTCTTGTTAGTTAATAAACCCTAGCTTTCACCTATCTTTTTTTATTAATTTTAGATCATAAATTAGTTTTACAAAGTAGATATTAAAATGCTTGGTAAAAGAGACGTGGCAGAGAAGAACTTACAAGTCGTACCGTGGTCAACGATCTCCGCCATCCTTCCGAAAGTAACACACGGGCACCAAAACGTTAAACAACCTGCATTTTCTTTTACAGTAAACCCTAATTAACACTTGAAGGAGAGAAAACACACAGTAGAGTTATTATCTTAGAAAACACACTAATATTTTAGTTTCAGGATACGAGCTATAAATGAAGTAAATTATTCAGTACAACCCTAAATCTAATCCTTTCTTCGTAGTTTGAGAAAGTTGTTCCTTACAACTGTGGATATCTTCAAAGCAGCCAAAGAGACCCGTGGTCCATGGATTTTCAGTGATCACATTAGGCGTTTCGTTCATCGGAACCGGAAAGTGATGCATTTGCGGCCGCATTTTTCCTTGCCGTGGGTCATTGAAGAGCATTGTAAGTGGTTGGTAGCTAGATTTGGTGGGTTTGGTATATAGAGTTGGTGGTTTCGATAGACAGAAAGGAAAGAAAAAGAAGAAGGGAAATAGATTAGGGTTGCAGGTGGGGAAAGAGAGAAGAGAACCCATGCAAGGCTGCAATGATTTTGTGTTTCTTTTGCATTGGAAGAGATTAGGGTTCACTCATCATCATCTTGTTGACCACTATTTTCAAGGGTAATTTCTGTTTCTCTGATTTGTTTTAGGGTTTCACTTACTCAGGGACTTGCGGCCATTGATTCTCGGGATAATCGTACATTAATGTCAATTTTTAGAATGATATTATGTGTTAACTAATCCTTTGACTTTTTGATGACTTCTCTGTATCAATAATGACTCATATTTACTGTTTAATAATTAAGTCAAAACTTTATCTAATTCAACTAGATCCAAATTTGCAGGTGAAAATTACTGTATGTTAGTTTAAAATACATGTGTCTCATTGTTAGGTAAAAATGTACAAATATATTTCAGCACTCACATAAAGTGATGTTTGCGAATATCATTGTAAAACTTATTATAATGTTTATAAATATCGATTAAACTTTTCACTAGTTTATTTTATGGTTTTCTTGTCCAAAAACCTCGAATTTTAAGTTGTTTTTTCTGGTCTTATGGGTGTCAAATTGTGCATATGTGTGTGTTATCGTGCGTCTCAATATGTTATATATACAAAACATGAATACGCACAATAAACTTATTGTGTTATGTTCCTCAACACGAATTTTTTCGTACGTGTTATATTATTGTATTAATTAGTCAGTAGTACATCTACATACGAAATTCATAATAAAATATCAAGCAATTAAATGATCATAGTAAGAATTATGATTTCAAACATAAATTTTCACAAATTCTTAATGTAGAGTTGACTTGACAAACTCTAAAAGTTAAACAATTAAATTGAGTTTTAAAAATTATTAAATGAAACTGTTATAAAAATATAAAAAATCAGACTTTATCGTGTTATGATACTTAAACACGAATACAACACAAAAACAACCTCATGTTCATGTTATTGTTCTGTCACATGATTCCACGAACACGATTTTTTCGTGTGCGTCCGTGTCGTGTTATCGTGATACGTAAGAAATTGTTGGTCTTAGGTTTCAATATACTCTTAAACATATCGCAACATAAATATCATCAATATGATCGAATTTAAATTAGGAACAAATCTTAAAGGAAAAAAAAAACTTCTAATAATTTGACCATATTCAACCTCTCATCTGAATACTGAATCACCCAATCCAATCCAAACAACTCAAATATGGTTTCAGCAAAAGTGTGCAGATACCCAATTCTTATGTCATAGTCTGAGCCGTGGGTGGCGCCATTCTTGGGGACAATGATAATCCTTGTTGGTTTAGGAGTTTATCCCGATTACCATGATACCCTGCAAAACCATATTATTGATCAATATTAATTACAACAATCACTTAATTACTCCAATTAAAACAAAAAATACAATAATAGAAATATAATAAAGGGTAATATACGACATTGCCCTCTAAAGTTTGCACGAATTTTAAAATTTCCCTTAAAAGCTTAAAGTTTTTCCTAATGTTTAAATCAGATGAAAAACAAAAACTGAAAGAGCATCTGTCAATCATTCGGTAAGATGTAATTTTTGCATTTGATCCAAACATTATGTGATACTTTAAACTTTAAGTGAGAATTTTAAAATCTGCGTAAACTTTAGGGAGAAATGTCGTATTTACACTTTAAAATTTTAGAACAGTTAGTTTTACGTCAGTAATTACCAAGAGCAGGGTCAATGCCACGCCTTGAGAGTTCCCGATGCTCTTGACAAAGAGCGCATGGCTCGAACATAGAATGCACAATCCAATCCGCGGCGGGCGCCTCCACGAGACCGAACATCTTCCTCAGCTTTGTTCGGTATGCTCGGGACATCACGCAAGGTGAGAATCCATATATTATTCCACTGGTAACACAATCTTAATCACACCATTTCTTATCATTAGTAAGTTAATTAAAAAAAACATATGACTAAACATTCTCCAATAGTATTTTCTTGTAATATAATCACGACGATGACTTACTTGTGTGGCCATTGTCGAGAACATCGGCAATTTGCCCGAACGTTACACAGGGAAACAACGTTGTGACGAAAGCTGAACAAAATTATATTAAAATAAAGAGTTAATTAAAGGCTTAATTACCAAAACAAACAAACCGAACTTTGATGAAAAACCAAACAACAAGCCGATTTATTTTTGACAAGCAACAAACCAAACTTTTGAAATTAAGCAATCAATAAACCTACCTCAAATTTTTATTATGTTTGAACGAATTTTTCAATGTTTGAGAGAGTTATTAAGTCAACATTAGTTGAAATATTTTAAGAAAAAAGTATTACGACTTAATAACTTCCTCAAACATTAAAAAAATCTGTTCAAACATAATGAAAATTTGAGATAGGTTTGGTGATTGCTAAATTCCAAAAGTTCGTTTTGCTGTTTGATTTTTCCTCAAAGTTCATTTTTTTTATATATATAATTAACCCTTAATTAAATTTTGGCCATTCCTTAGGTTCAATACCATTAAGTGGATCTTCCATGCAGTCGAAGAGACCAGTCATCCACGGGTTGGTCCCCACGAACCCACCTCGTCCTTGAAATACCTTCGGCATTTGAAACCCTTGAGATGCCGGAACTGGTCTACTCTGCGGCACCGTCATTGGGCTGTTATGCACCATCATGGGTCCGACATTGTAGCCGTAGTTAGCTTCTTGTAGTGGTGGTGGTGATGCAAAGTGTGCTCGAACTGGACCTCCTCCGTACTGACCCAAGTTATGGTTAAACACCGGTGGCTGCTGATGGTGGTTATACTGAGGTGGTGGCGGCGCAACGTGGATGATGGGATGTGGAGGCGGATATTGCACCGGCGCTGGTGGCGTTTGGCTTTGTAATGGACGCTCATGAGTTTGACCCGATTGGATCCGACCCATTTTCTTCTCGGGTTACTTTCGTTGCCAGTATAAGTCAGGGAATGAATGGCAACGAGGATTTTATTGTAACTTCGATAGTTGACTTTTGTAGTCCATAATTTCCAGGTTGTATTACTGAATGAGCGGGTACATCATTATTGGACGTATGATAAAAAAAAATTATTTATAATATGCAAAATATAGATTATGATAAATATTTTCATGTTAAAATTCTCTATATTATACTATTATATATTATTAAACATTGATGCAGTAACTGTTTAAATAGGGTTTACTTTAACAAATATATATCTAAAAATTTAATAAATACAAACAATTTTTTAAAAAATAAAGATTGATCAAATCTTATACTTAATACATAATTTGTCAGTCATTAGAGCATATACCCATTCGCCCATATTATAATAATTTCTTACATTTTTGGTAGGATATTATGAAACCCACTTGACGTTATTGTTTAATCTGAATGACTAAAATGACGATTGACTTTGTATATATATATATATATATTATATACAAAGTAAACGCTTACTTTGATAGCTTACAACTAATTCACCAACTTTTTCCATATATATATATATATTAATTATTTTACTATTTTTTAGATATGTTAAAAGTATCTAGCCACTCACAATTTAAGTTTTATGCATGAGAAAGTTAAACTAAGGTTTACATATTACTTTTTAGCAATGAGAGTTTACATATTAGAATTTTAAGTACACCATTAAAAGTGAAAAAGAAAAAAAAAACTATCAAAGTTTAAGGTGATCACGGACAAATAACTTAATATTTTCAATAGTTATACTTATGAAGAATCATTTGGTATTGAAATATACAGTGACAGACTAGAAGAACAATTTTTTTTCTCCATTTGAACAATTAAATATCAGATTAATAATATTATTTTTTACGAAAATAGACCTATCCTGAATAAAATTCGCGAGTAGGACGACTTCCCATCTTCTAGTTCTAGCCGTGAATTAGACTCACGGGTATACCTATTTTCATTATAAATAAATAAAAAATTAGCGTTAATCTAGTAACAAACCAAATATTCTTTTTTGACAAACAACACACCAAACTTTAGAAATTAAGCAAACAACAAAGCTAACTCAAATTTTCATTATGTTTGAAAAAAAAATTCAATGTTTGAGTAACTTATTAGGTCGTAATGACATTTACTTAGTATACTTCAATTAATGCTGACTAAATAACTCTCTCAAACATTGAAAAATTTGTTCAAACATAATGAAAATTTGAGATATGTATGTTAATTGCTCAATTCCAAAAGTTTGATTTCTTGTTTTTTAAAAAAAAAGGGTTACTATTTCATTTTTCATTAAAATTTGGTTTGTTTGTTTTCTAATTAACCCAAGAAGATAATCTTACACCAAATACCATAGATTACATTGTACTTTAATTATGTACGTAGTACTTTCATGGAAGTTATGATAACGTGTGTACATAAACAATTCCGACCACGTCTTACAATTTAAAACAGGATTAAAAAAAAATAAACTTTTGCGTGTCAGAACTAAAAAAAAAAAATGTTGAATTCAAAGTTTCTCCAATAATTAATTTAAGGATCGATTAAATATCAAGGAGTTACCTGAACTTTGGATGTTTTGCAACGAGCTATCCGAACTTTAAAAATTCAAAACGGGCTACCTCAACTTGGACGAAAGTGCAAATACATACCTCCGTCCAATTTACCGTCAACTGTTGACAAAATTTTATCGGAAATTCGAAAGAAATTGGATGGATGCAGCTATTTGCATTTCGTCCAAGTTGAGGTAGTCTGTTTTGAATTTTTAAAGTTTGGATAGCTCGTTGCAAAATGTCAAGTTCAGATAGCTACGTGGTATTTAATCCTCAAGTATTGTTCTTAACGCATGCTGACATCAAGTCAAACCAGAGTCGATATTTCATGGAAACATCACATTATTATCTGATAATACTAAAAGGAAGTAAAAAGTCTAACAGTTGATACGTCAAAATAATATATATATATATTACGAAACTTCCTAAGGTTATGCTATAGTTGTGTTGTGTGTATATAAAGAAGATCAAACGTGCTCCATTTTAGAGAAGGAAAGATTCATTAGCTTTATAAAGGCAGCATCCATGAACCCATCCACCGATGATGTTCCTGCCAATGGACAGTGGACCACGGGTGTCTGGGATTGTCGAGAAGACGGGTCAAATTGTAATTATAAACTCTTATCGATATATCAAGGCTTCTACGTACCCGACTTATTGATGTTATGTTGTACAAATTAGGTCTCCTCACTTGCTTCTGTCCATGCATTACTTTCGGAAGGATAGCTGAGATCATCGACAAGGGGACAACACGTGAGTAATTAACCTTTTATATACACGTGATATAACCAAACTTTTATAATTGAGCAATCAATAAACTTACCTCAAATTTTCATTATGCTTAACAAATTTTTCAATGTTTGGAGAAGTTATTAAGTCGTAACACTATTTTCTTAAAATTCTTCAACTAATGCTGACTTAATAACTCTCTTAAACATTGAAAAATCCGTTCAAACATAATGAAAATTTGAGGTAGGTTTGTTGATTGATCAATTACACAAATTTGGTTTGTTGTTTGTAAAAAAAAACAGTTTGGTTTGCTATTTGATTTTTCCTCAAAGTTCTTTTTTTTATATAATTAACCTACAATAATAAAATGAAACTCAACTATATAATTAATTAAGGAGGAATGGGTAATTTTCATTTATTTATTTATAGTTTAATTGTTAGTGTTATTTTTCATGTGAGACAGCCCAATCCGTGGCTTGTACTATCTATTGGTGTCTAGGAGCATCCCACGGTCAATGGTTATACGGAGGTCTGTATCGAACGAAACTACGTCGTTTATTCTCACTGCCGGAGACTCCTCATTCGGACTGCCTTCTTCACTCTTGCTGCTGCGTCTGTGCTCTCTCCCAAGAGTATAGGGAGCTTAAGAATCGTGGCGTTGAACCCTCTATAGGTACAGATGTTATATTCAACGTTGACCATAATAATAACTTCATACCATATATATATATATATATATATGAACTGAAGGGTTCCAGGTACCTTGTAAATTTAGGGATTTCCAGAACCAACCTAGTATGTAACGGGACATTTAAATTTGAAACCGGAACTTAATCGTTTAATTTTAGAACCAGAACCTACCCAGAACATGTTTGTACAAACGGTTACGGGTACTCTGTTAGGAACCTGTTTTTTTTTTTTCAAAAAAATCTTGTTCTTGTTCGGTTCTGGGCCAGTTCCTGTTATTAAGGATGATACATTCTTCAATACTGTCATTTTATTCACATTTACACAAATCTCATCAGAAATCACAACATTTATTACAATCATCAACACTTACGCATGAATGATCTTCATGGTGTTCTTCCTCTATTTCTTTAATTTTTTTTAATAATATATAAATAGATAGAACTGGTTCCGGTTAGTTCAGGGTACTTATATAAGAGAATCAGAACCAAATAAATTGGTTCTTGGATTATTATTTCCCCCCGAAACCTGCCCTATTTTTAAAACTACTACGCGAAACCTACCCAAAGTGTCGCTTCCGGATATATTCCGGGTCCAAATGGGTAGTTTGCTTACTTATTAACGGGAATTATAATCTTGTGGTAATAAGGTTGGGAGGCCAACGTCGAAAAGTGGAAGCGCGAGGGACTTAAGCCACCTATTGTAGAGGAAGGCATGACCCGTTCTTAAATGGTTATATAATATGTATGTATGTATGTGTGTGTATGTATGTATGTATGTGTGTATGTATACTATGTATGTATGTATGTATGTATGGGTGTGATTGTTGTCTTCTTAACTTGTATCTTTAAGACGCACGATACGTTGTTCTCTATGAAGTATGGATGACTGACCCTCGCAATAATATATGGGGTGGTTAATGCTTTATGAAGAACTTATCGTTGAGTCTTTAAGTAACAAATAGAAAAACCAATAATATATTTTTATTATTATGTTAATAATACTACATGATTAAGAATAAATAAACGCGTGAGCGAAGACATTCGGTAACTGTTAAATCATCTTAATATCCTCCCTTAAATTGATGTTTATGAACTAAACATTCAGTTTACTCATGAGTTTAGTGGTGCATAGCCTCAACCTTTTAATGGGAGTATCATTATTTATGAACTTGCACGATCAGATACCATGTTAGACTTAAGACGTACGCCTTAACAAACTGTCTCAAAATTCCAAACTTGTAAGTGAAGACATTCAATATACACTTAAGACATTTTTGTATTATTTGTTCATTTTTTATGTAAAAATAATGAATGAAAATTTTGGTATTTTATGAGAGGCTGGTCCTAATTGCAATTATTTAAATATTATTATCATGAAAAGCAGAGTCTGGTATTTAAGGCTGGAGGTCTTATTTGCTAATCACAAAAACAAAAACCCTAAACAGTGTAATTATATTGTTAATATTTATTTAATTACATATATGGATGTATAAGTTGGGGGAAGATTCTATTAATTCTATGGAGTTGGAACCTAGTTGGGGTTAGTGACTTAGTGTCTTTCACCAACTTTATTATTTAGTCCCCGTACATTTGAATTAGTTGACCCCAAACTCAAACTCCACTAACTTCCTTTCTCAGATCCTCCATATATATAATCCACCACATCAATTCAAATAATATCAACTAACAAAGCTAACCTTCCTTCCAAACCCCAAGCTAATTCGAAACCACTTTCGACCATGATGGAATTGGATCATTCGCTTGATGATCACCATTGCTCAGAACCCAGTTTCGAAGACGATCTCTACTATGCAGAGCTTGAACGTCAGATCTTGCTTTTAACTGCAGATGATGAAGATGTTGCAGACAAGGATCGCGGTCGATACGGATTGGTTTGGGGAGGCAAAACCCTAATACCTTTACGCACGACAAAAAATGCATCGCCGGCGTCAGCCATGGTGGCTGTCGGAACTGGTTGTCTGACATGGGAGAATTACAGCAACTACCGAGATTCTGCAGGTGCGAGGCCGTGGCAGAAGAGCAACGGAACTGGAGTTTTCATCCCACAAACTTCTAGTAGGTCTAGTGATGGTGAGTTTGCTTATATATTTATATATGTATGTGTTGAATCACGTTTACCGGTAGTGTTTTTTCCGGTGTTTTCCGAATTGACTTCAGTGTCGCTCCGTTAACCTGCACAGAAGAAAAGCACGGGTGTTCCCGTTGTTTTCACTCCGACGATCAAGTCAGACGAATGTTCGTTTATAGAGGGAAAAAAGTATATATGCAGTTCAAGTATGTGATGTTACATTAGTTTGGAATAAGGATGAGTGATGATATTTATAACCCCCACCTCTAACCTGACTGGAGCTCAACTCCTGACCATGGTCATCTCATGTGTCCTCTAGTTGACTGACCATGGTTGTCTCGAGTCTCGTGTTTCCTGATGTCATGTGTATAGTGCCCTGATTTTCTGGATCTTTATCTCGCATGACTGTTCCCCATTACTCTTTGTCCGACCTAGAGCCTTGTGCTATAGGAGGAGTAAGGGAAGACAGACTTCCAATTGGGCGCGCCTTTATGGCGTGCCTCTATAGCAGCATCCCAGGTCGTGACTTTGAAGTGTTGCTGCCCTGTAACATATACAGTATTTTGGATTTAGGTAGGTGTGCCCTTATGTCGGATCAGATATCTTTACACCGGGTCAGCATATGTTGGATTAATATCCAACAGTATGTATGTATGTATATATATAATAATTGAATGTTTGAAACTAATTGATATATGTTAATGTAATGCAGGAAGGGTGAATTATGGTACGATAATGAAGAGACCAGTGGAGTATAATAATCATGATCAATGTATTTTTTTTACCTGGTAATTTCAATAATAAATAATGAAAAATAGAATACTACGTTGATACTAAATGAAACAAGTGTTTTAGAATTACAAAACATCAATACGAAATGTATGGTCGGTATCCCGTAAATTGAAAGAATTTTAGATTAAATACACTCTTCCCTTACAAAGAATAAATTCATAAAATGTTGATCAAATTTTTAAAGTGTTAGAAATTAGAATTATAAGAATATAATATAATATAATAATTTGGTTAAAATAATACGGTAAGTATGTATTTCAAATTGCTTACCCAATAACAATGAAAAGAAATAATCACGGGCCTTTGTCGATGGGCTAATTTTGGTCTAATATATGAAGTGTCTTTTATGTGGTTAAATTAAATATAAAAACATTTATGTATTGGGTCCCCATTTATGTAAGTTGTTATTATTTGATAAAACAATAAATCTATATATCACAGTAATTTTCATGATTAAAGCGTAATTTCCTTGTAGATTTTAATTATTTTCTATATTTTAAAATTAGTGATTTGGTGATTATTAAATTATCTATTTGTGATAACAGTGAATTAATTAATGAGTTAGTCAGTAATGAATAAATAATCTAGATTTTCTACTGAAAACCATTAATACACCCGCGGGAAACCAGAAAATGTCGGGGAAATAACGTGGAACCAACATACAATCTATATTCACACTTAATCCATTTACTTCTGGATAAACTTCTTTTGAAATACTTAATCATATGTAATTAATAATAATATATGAGGATACAGAAAAGAAATGGCATGATGCATGCACTATAAAATCAGAATCATATCATAATAGAAATTAGGGATGATCATGGGCGGGCCGGTCCTGTCCTGAATGTAAAACCGAGACCGATATTGAAATTTCGGTCTTGTATTCTGGAGGACCGAGACCGATCTCGGCCAAAAAAAACTGCCCGAGTCGGTATTTCTTGACTTGGGCCGGTCTCGGTCCTTTACCGAATCTGCACCCAAACAAAAAAAATATGAGTTCACGGTATTCTTTAGTAAAATGCGAAAGATTAGTTCCTTTCAAAAAAGCACTATGAACTCACTATATTCTTTAGTAAATTTATCAGGATGTAGCTTTTATAGAGATAGAAAAACCTCTAAACTTCACATTCTTTTCGGTGTGGTATTATGAAAATCTCAAATCCACATTCATTCGGGCCGGTCCGGTCCTAAACGGGCTTTCGGGAAAAAATCCTGAGACCGACCTTGAAGAAATAAACGCGTCCCCTCGATCTCGGGCCGGTCTTGTCAGGAATTCGGTCCTACGGTCTTTTTTATCACTCCTAATAGAAATTGACCAAATTTAAAAAAAAAAACAAAGGGTTGAAATTGGGGAATATTCCAAAGCTGGGACCAATGCATGGATTTTGCCATCTTGGACCGATAAATAATTGAAATTAGAGTATTTTTTAATAGTTGCTGTATCCCATTTATTGTGAAAAATTAATTAAATTAAATTAAATTCATATCTATATAAATATAGAAGACCAAAGGCTATTGATTTGGCCTTTCGATTCATTGAAAAACCATTCAAATTTCTCTTCGACGACTCCTCGTTCTATGGAATTGAATTGAATATTCCTACCGGATTCGAAAAGAATCTGTCAATAGAGTCTTCGATGATACCAAAAAATTCCTCTAGTTTGTTACAAAGTAATATGATTCTTAACAATACAATGTTTTTGGACCGTTTTTTATTTTAGAAAAAATGGATAAACCTTAACTTATTGTTGGGAAACAAGAACATAGCACAAAATGAAACGAAACCCTAAAAAAATGATATTAATTATTGTAATTAATGAATTAATACAAAATAATATTATCAACCCATTCCATACTCTTAATTTATTCTCTAATCATAGGGTAAATGGTCAAAGTGCCCCCTAAAGTTTGGCCGAAATTTAAGAATCCCCTTAAAGTTTAAAGTGTCTCTTAATGTTTGAAAATGATGAAAATTTAAGAAGAATCTTCCAAGAAAAACAGTTTTTTTTTTTTTCAAACAGCCAAATAATGTGTAATGAATGAGAGGAAATGTGTAGAATCTTAACCCATCTTCTTCTTCAAGAAACACTGCATTGCTTTTTGCCATTCCCCACATAATATGAATAATAATAATATGATTAGGGTTAATGGTTAAAGTGCCCCCTAAAGTTTGGCCGAAATTTAAGAATCCCCTTATCAGATGCTCTTTTATGAGAAATTTTTCATCATTTTCTTAACATTATGAGGATTTTAAACTTTAAGGAGGATTCTTAAATTTTGGCCAAACTTTAGGGGGCACTTTGACCATTAACCCTAATCATATTATTATTATTCATATTATGTGGGGAATGGCAAAAGGCAATGCAGTGTTTCTTGAAGAAGAAGATGGGTTAAGATTCTACACATTTCCTCTCATTCATTACACATTATTTGGCTGTTTGAAAAAAAAAAAAACTGTTTTTCTTGGAAGATTCTTCTCAAAAGTCTGTTCTTTGGAAGATTCTCCTTAAAGTCTATTTCTTTTTTTTTTTTTGGTAAAACAAAGTCTATTTCTTTAAAGACCACCAAACTACGTTGAAATACCTACAAAAGTCAAAAAGGGAAGGGGGGGAAGGTAATTCCTTTATGCTCAAGGAAAGGTGTATATTTACCAAGTATTCAAAAATAAATGGGTGACTTAATTAAATATTGAATTTTGACATTAAAAAAAATGTAAAATGAATCGAATTGAAGTCGATTTAATTTCAATTAAATAAGATGAAAGTTAAATTTTAACCTAAATCAGTACTCTACTCACTTATAAATGCTCAAGTTAATATTATAGATGAATCATAATTCAATTATAATATTTAAAAGTATTTATTATTATTTTTACAATTTTTAAAACACATTTTACTAAATTTAAATGGGATGGACGAGAAAATCAAAATTAACTTAAAAATATTTTTAAAAGAAACTTTTAAAATACGTTTAAACATTAAAGGGTAAATGGACAATTTATTATGTGAAGAGCTAAAAAAATCAATCTAAAATAATAATAATAAGAACTTGCTGTTTCTCACATTATATGACGTCAATATTATGAATCTTCAGTTAAAAAAAATGTACAAAAAAAAAATGTCACCTAAAACACTCAACTATTACCATCCCATTGTCAAATTCAATCCATAGGGGAAGCAGTGGTTGTATGGCTAGATGACGAAGTCGACGGAGAATGAGAGTGGACACCGCCTCCCGTGCCGTGGCTACTCTTTCCACCGGACTCCGATCTCCGTTGGTTTTGCGACGCCTTCAATGGAGATAATCTGGAAGCAGATGGCGGCTGGGGAGCGGTTGCAATCGGAGCGTATATTATTCCTCTAGCCGTGGTGGCGGCTTTGGCTGCGTCGGTTGTTGCCATGGCGGAATATTCTTGAGGTGGGACCCATATGCCGCCAACCACCACGATCTGTGGCGATTGGGAGGAGTTGTTGTGGATGGTCGGAGTTGGCCTCCTGGTGTGTAATCGGAATTTCTGAAACAGATGAAAGTTTACAAAAGTTCATAAAATTTCTTGAGTTAATTATAAAAAAAAAAAAAAAAACTTTGAAGAAAAATCCAACAGCAAACAGATTTATTTTTTGTTAACAAATAACAAAACAACTTTAGAAATTGAGTAATCAACAAACTTACCTTAAATTTTTATTATGTTTGAACGAATTCAATGTTTGAGGGAGTTATTAAGTTGTAATATCATTTTATTAGAATACTTAAACTAATGTTGACTTAATAACTCTTTCAAATATTCAAAACTTCATTCAAACGTAATGAAAATTTGTTGTTTGAAAAAAAAAAAAAAAAAAGTTACGTTGTTTATTGGTTAAAGGCAAATCATTAGGCGAACCCGACCTGTAAATGGCTCTTCACTTCGTCGTTGGTGAGGCTATCGACCTTCATTAACTCTCGGATTTGCTTCGGCGTGGCAGCTGCAACCACAAAGACATGCAAACCTCGTATCAATGTTGAATGTTCATAATTATAGCCACTTTTACTATTCTGACGCACCATGGGAGCCGCCGAGCTGTTGAAGAGACTGCAAGAAGCTCCGGTGAAGCTCCGGTGACCAGCACCGCCTCTTTTTTCTCAAATTCTGTCTTTTCTCTTCCCCTTTTCCGCCACTGCTGCCGCTTCCGGTGGCGGGTTCAGACGTGGAACTGGTAGCCGCCACTGGAGCAGGTATATTCGACTTATCTGATGATTGGCTTCTGTTTGGAACAGTCTTCTCTCTATGGAAAGGCTGGAAACCTCCAGTGTTCGTCTTCACCTCCACCACTGACACCACCTTCCGCGGCGGCTGAGGATCCTGCAACAAACCAAACATCCTCCATTAAGAAAACACAATACAAAAATGTTTTCTTTTCATTTCCTTCCAACACAGTTTAGATATATACCTGCTTTGGAAGTGGATCTGGGGTTTGATTCCAGAGCTGTGCAGATCTAAGCCAATCCGACTTCTTCTTAATATCATTAAGCTTAAGCTGCTGCTCCTGTTTATATGAATAGTGTTGGTGTTCATGTCCTTCATCATCAGCCTTGTTCATCGGAATGAACTCTTCCAACACCGGAATCCCTTCCGTTGACGTTGTCTGCTCCGAACACTCCGACTGTCCGTTACCATTGTACTCGGCCGTACTCGTTCCCGACAACTGCTGCTTACACGACTCAATAGCTGCATCAAATCAAACCCCCACACAAAATAGTGAGCTTTAAAAGGAAAACACAAGTTTGATGAGAGTCTTTTTAAGATCTGGAAGACTGACCTTGGGATACAAGCTCTAAGCAGAGAGGAAGCTCGCGCTGAAACACAAGGATCTTGGTCTTCTCCTTCTCCAGTGACTCAATATATCCCTGCATTTTGTCTGTGTAATCAGGATCCATCAAACCACAGAGGAGACGAAAAGCATAGAGTTCTGTATATATCGTGGTGGTTAATGGTGGAGCATAGAAAGATCCGAACAAGGAAGAAAGGAAGGGAAAGGGTATAAGGGAATATATAAGGGATCCAAATAGAATCAAGAGACGGAATATGACTCTTGGGAAATTTTGATTTTTTTTTTAAGAAATAAGGCTTTTTTTGGCAGGTGTATCATTAGGGGTAAACTTCCATTTTTGGAATTATCTTGCAAAATAATTTGAAGAAATAAGGATTAATGTGTATGGTTTGATCGTAAAAGGGAGATTCTATTTGCAGATCATCGACTACTTTATACAAACCATTTTTGTTAAAATACTAAAATGTCCGGGAGATTCTATTTGCAAATCATCGACTACTTTATACGGACAACTTTTGTTGAAAGACTAAAATGTCCTAATAGCATTTTACATATTTGTCCTTACTAATTTTAAGGAAATTAATTATTAAATCGACCTCATATTTTCGTAGTTATTAAATCGACCCCATAATTATCAAAATGATGAAAAATTATGCTTCTAGCAAGTTTTGAACCCTAGACCTCTTACATACTAGCTAAAAGTGTTACCACTATATTAGTAATTCCAATTGTTTTCTTATATACTTCAAATATAGTTATTGATGCAACTTTCATATTATTGTATTAAACATCTCATGTTTATTTATTAATACTCTTTAGTATTTGTTCAACGTTGTTTGTTTAATTATAGTTTTAAATAATTTCACTTAAAGTTTAAAATTATCTCAAACGTTTAGAAATGATGAAAAATCTCCCCTAAAATAGTATATGAAAATGATGATTTTTTCATCATTTCCAAACATTAGGAAGAATTTTAAAATTTAAGGAGAAATTTTAAAATTAACGTAAACTTGAAGGTAATTATTGTATTTAATCCTTTATTTTTTAAAAAATCTTACAATTAAAATATTAGAGATCGTATGTAATAATCTTTGAATCGGACGGTGATGTCGAAATCGGGTCGTCGCATACCTAACCGAATCTTTCTTTGAAAGCTGAGTTGACTATTCCGAAGATGGCATCATTGATGACGTCACATGTATCTTTGCTCGATTTTATCCGGATAAAATGGAGAATCAGTTGTGGTTAATTACTGGTTGTCGTTCCCATTTTTAATAAATATATATATTTTATGACTGTAGGATTATTTACGAAAAAATATATCCTGAATTTCTATTTTTAATTTAAAAAACTCTACTCATACTAATATACTAATTTTCTAAATTCAGTATTATAGAGAACGTTATCATTGAAGTTAAGCTTATAATAATCTTAGTTTTTTTAACGTTTATATTTTTGGATAAGAAGCTCGTAAATCTATTAAGATTCGTAATTCGATATTATAATCACTTTATATTAAGTAAAGTATTAATTATTTGACAAATAGTAATTCAAATTTGTTGAAAATTTTATAAAATTAATAATCAGTAAAATCTTGCCACGTATCATACGATCTGATCCTACCCTTTCCCATCCTACGTGGAATTCTCATCCTTACTATCTTATTATACGAATATTAATATACTATCTTATTAATGAAGTTAGGGTTAGACATAGGTTAATGGTTATATAGAGAGAATAACAAGATGGAATCTTCGAAGAGTGCAGTTTCTCATATATCATATGTAATATAAATCTGTTTATGTTTATAATCTAAAATGTTTATTTTGCGACTGAGATCACTAATCAGTTTATCTCCATAGATATTAGTTGGGTATCTCAAAAAAAAAAATTTGGTTTAAAATCAATACAATACAGATAGAGCGGCCAAGGGAAACTCAGGTTTTGATGGATCAGGGGGTGATCAGAGATTATAAGGGTCAATGGATAGCAGACTTCTTAAGAAATTTAAGTTGCTCTATTAGTCTTGTTGTGAAATGTTGGGTCATCAGAGATAGCCTTATACTAACATAGACTCTCGAATTAAATTAAATTCACCTAAAAACGGACGCTCTCTAGGCTCATAAGGTAATCTCTTACGAAAATATGTCAAATTTAAAATTAATGTATGTTATTGCGAATTGCAAGAAACTCTTAATGCAATTAGAAAGAATGAAGTTCAGACATATCTTTCGAGAAACAAATGCGGCCGCTAATATCATGGCATGCATGTCGAACAAACAGCGTCATGTTTTTTAGCTTCATATTTCCACTCCGAAAGAAACTACTAACGTACTCCGTAAATGCGTTGATTTTTCCTTTTCAAGAATTGTTAAAATTACCTAGTATTGGTTTTTAGTTTGAACTTTGGTGGAAGGTTTGTCACCACTTTTATTCCATAATTATATATATATTTCTTATTATATATATAATGTTGATGTGGTCTTGCTGGCTGAACCACCAAGAACCGTCATTGCTTGCCTTTTCACGCCATTCAGGGGCCACCATCCTTTGTCCCGACCCTTCCCTTCCCATCTCAGATTTATCACATAAAAAGATATTATAAAATGGAAACGTGATTCCAAACTTTGTAAAATTTGTGAAGAGTGTCTGACTGATCCGTAACAGAGGAAAAATTATAGTAAATTGCCAATTCTAGACATCAACAAAGACCAAATCTTTTAACCGTTTTGCTGAAAGTTTATACATCATGGTGCAAAAGTAGAAAAGTTGGAAGTTCGAGGGCTGAAATAAAACTCTCATTAAAAGACACCAGCATACATCACTTGCATTAGGGCTGATCTGGACGGTCCGGTCCTGAAGGCAAGACCGAGACCGACCTCAGCAAAAAAGGCCCGTCCGAGTCGGTCTTTTTTTATTTTGGCCGGTCTAGGTCCGGGATCGAATCTAGCCCAAAAAACGAATTTGTCCAAATACAAACATCATTGGAATCAAAGTAACAAACATACAAATCAAAGTAACAAATCAACCAAGTAACAAACATACAAAGTTTTAAACAAGGTTCATTTTCTCCCATAGTTTCAAACATACATCATTGATTTTTAAGGTTTGCATAGTAAATTCGGCCCGGACCGGTCCTAATCGGGCTTTCGGGGAAAAAGCCCGAGAACGAGAACGAGCCTGACCTTAAAGGAAAAAACCCGTCAGCTCGGTCTCGGTCCTAGTCGGGCCGGTCTCGGGTCGGTCTTGTCAGGAATTCGACTCAACAGTAATTTTTATCACCCCTAACTTGCAAGACCATTGACCAAGGCTTTTACTCACAAATCTATTGTTTGGACTTTGTAATAAAACCTTTTGAAGGGAGCAATACATAAAAAGATATCCAACTCAAATTTTATCAAGACAAGGCAGTAGCTATCGTCAGAATTAACACTGCCAAAATGTGGACAGTGCATCCATAACAGTGAGACATTTAACTTCTTAATTAATTATAGACTACTCGACACTGTTCACTTGATATAGACAGTGAACCCTAAACTTTCACAGTGCATAAGATATGAAGCAAATTGTATGTTCAGTATGTGGTCAAAATTTCGGCACCTGTTTTGGTGATTAGAATTGTATGTTCAAACTGTGCGGCGGGGCTGCGATCAGCGGTTACAGTGGTCCAATTATCAGGCCATGTGATGCACTCTATGCTCCCCATCGTTAGGATCGGTTCTGCAAAGACAAAATATTCAACCGTATCAGTGAACGTTACTAAGTGGACATGAAGGTGTGTGCTGCAAACTCTGATTGATACAGTAAAGTATGCGACTTTCCTTATGGAAAGTTAAATCAATAATGGATCTTTGAGAAAGATGAGGCTCCACCTATTGTAAAGGTTTGACCTTCAACCATGCGACCGGGCTCTTCATTATCTGCCAAATGAATCATAAACTATTGAAAAGAAGGTTCATTAATGGATGAAACATGTATATTTAAGACTGAGCTTACTCTGATGATATATTATTGGTTCTGAATGAAAAATGGTGCCGACACCATGCCCGACAAATCGTTCGACCACACTGTACCCATATTTTTGTGCATGTTCGCTGAAATCAAGCATGAAGAGGAAATGTCAAACTGATGTATTTGGTCAAAAGAGAAGATGAGATCTATCCTAGTGCTGAGGCATAGATGAGATAATCAATCATAGGACTATTAGCAAAAGAAAGTTGCAAGCCTCTACTTGTTAAATTAAAGATAGAGTCAAATGATAAGAAAGACACCTTATTCTCTTCCCAATTTTCTTGAAACTTGCCCCATCTTTGCAAACAGCTATTCCTCTCTCCATGCACTCTTCAGTTACCTATCATGGAAAAACAATTACATCTACATCACATAGATGAAGAAGAAGAAAAATTAATGGATCGGAGAATTATGTCTGTCCACCTTCACAAGGCGTGCCATAGCATCATTGACATTTCCACAGAGGAATGTTTTTGACGTGTCCCCATGGTAGCCCTAGCAGAGAATACAAACCATGTTATTGCCAGAAATCAGTCCTGTAATCAAGCCTATGATATAATTAACTTGTATACACTTTATAAGATAAGCATATTTCAGTTCAACAAAATTGTCTTTGTCACTGACAAATGAATTAAATAAACATAGCTGTAGGAAAACAATAATTTGTTTAATAGCATAAATTTTTCATATGAAAATTCAAAACAGAACCAACAGAACAAATGGTTAAGACAATTGGAATAGCTTAAAACTCCATCTTAAGAGAGTAAATGAGTTTAAATTTTCATATTCTAGAATGTGAAGGTACGCCATTGTTACAGAGGAATGAGTACTAATTGAAATGCTAAGAACTTACATTTAAGTAGACTGTCACATCAATGTTTATTATATCACCATCCTGCATAGAAGAAGCTAAAATTTCACTTATGGAAATAGGTAAATAAGGAAAGCAAACATTGTATCAGTAAACACCTGTAATTGACGAGAATCTGGTACTCCATGGCACATGCACTCATTAACTGATGTGCAAACACTTTTAGGAAATTTTCCATACCCAAGAGGTGAAGGATACGCACCAGCCTCAATGATCATTTTATGAACAGCTTTATCAATTTCATCAGTCGTCACAGATGGCTGAAGATTCACGATAAGAACAATGATATGAGCACATCCGTAGTAAATGTGCTAAGGTATAAAGTGACAATAATAAGTTCCTTAGGGTTAGACACTGTAAGTGGCATGCATCTGTCTGAACTTATCAGGGAGTCAGGGACAACAAGAAGAGCACAATCCAATTAAATAAATTCCATATCCAAGCAATGATCACTTTGAATGAGTTGATTCTATATACTTTTATCCAACAATTAATCACAATTGGCGATAAGGATAGAATGTCAGTTCATCCATTCTTTTCCCTCAGAAAATATTGAAACAATTAAAAGGTTCGAATACTTGAGGAGGATCTTATTAATTGGTTACCAAACACAATGAAAGGATTCAAGACGCCCAAATAAGGAGAAAAAAAAGAAGAAGATAGAATGAGGGTCTCATTATATACGAACAGCAACCAGCATTTTATACATGATTACTATCAACTAGCTGAGAAAATGTTACTGGGTCATGATATTGATTTAGAAATGGTAAACAGGAGGAAATTGATGACAATGTCATTATAAAACTCTTTAAGCAGTTTTTGAACCATTTACCATTTTATTTCTACATTCACGATGCAAGCTCATACCTTTCTAATAAAATGAAACTTTGAACTCAGTTCGACCATAAAGTAGACACATATACTTACTCTTCAACCTGGTTAGCTTAGCTTCGTCTTGTCAAATTGTAATTCATTAAGAAAGAGATTAGTTAATGAATGCTACATACTTACCCTAACCAAAGTCCCAGCATAATCTAAAACACGAGCAGCTAGCTCGCACGCAGCCCTCATACGAGCAATGCCTTCAGCATCATGGATTTGATATTCACTACCAAGTTCTGGCAACAAAGGTGAGCCTACATAAGGAGGCTTCTGTATTTCATCAGGAACTACAAGACTTGGTGATACTCTTCCACGCCTTAACGGAGGCCTTCTTTTGAACTTCTTTGTACTCTGAAGCTCACGCTCTCTAAAAAAAAATCCAATTAATCAGTAAAACTGTGCTCATCATACTCCAACTAGTCGATAGCACCATAGAAGCGTACCTCTTAATTCGCAATGCCTCCTCTAAACCAGATAACTTGTTACACTGAATACGAACCAGATTTCTCGGACAGGATTGCCTTCCTGAGAATCAAACACAACAGCGGGATTCAATTACTAGCGCTCCAGCGACAACAGAGGATGAGACGGCAGCAGAAAATTGTACCAGGAAGAGAAGTGACTGAGAAGCTGAGCGGCGATCCCCTGGAGAGGGAGGAGATGGAAGATGAAGGTAAGGCGCTTCCATGTGAAGGAGCTGCTAAACGCAGAGATGACCAATGGCTTAGATGACTAGAAGCCGCTGCCGCCATTCTTCTGGGTGAAACTCAAAAGTGGAAATGAAAGGAAGAGACCGAATTTTTCGAAGATAACAGTAGGAAATGAAGGTGAAGGCAGAGATCAAATACGGGCCGAAATACGGACAAACCGAAACGTGAATGGGCCTAAACTTGGGCCATCCGGGCCCGACTGGAGATTCTGACGTGTGGGCTAAACATCTATTTAATTTATTATTTTAAATATGTTTTCAAAACAAAATTATAAAATTTATCAAAATAAATCGTAGTTATTACTAATGAGATAAATAATATGCATCGTATTTTTTTATTATAAATATTATTTGATTATAAATATTTTCATATCCGTTTTATAAAAAGAAATAGCATATAGAATCAAAGTATATGAAAATAATTGACAATATTATTATTTAACTAACTAGTAGAGTATATGTCAGTTTTTGTTGTCTTTATAATTAATATTTCTCTGAAACCTACCCTGACTTGATCATCATCTCTTAATTAATTATGAATAAACACATTATTTCAACATATTAGCCTACAAGTAATGTTGACAATTTATGACACGGCCCAATTAAACGACACGACACGATCTGTTTTAAAGTGTATATGGATTTGATCTTAACAGATCTCGTGTCTAAACAACTCTTATACGTTTACACACGATTAATAATCGTGTCTAAACACCTCATATCTGCAGATATCTGTATAAACACGATTAACTAATCGTGTTGTGTATACATGTGACACGTTTAGACACATTTAAGTATAATAATAATATTAAAATATTAAAATACTCAACTACTTTTAAATATTGAGTATGCAACCTTTCCTTGTATATTAAGGTCACTAGCTCTTCATTACTTTGTAATGGCTAGTAATTAATTAGAAATACACGATAATGACATGTCTACGTACGTATGTATATATTAATTAAAAACTGTTATTTCATGGAGTGTATACACGAAAGATTATTTATTTGTGTATTTGTACAATTACTTTTTATGGTTAATAAATAGTAGAGATTTCATAGAATACATATATAAATCATGGGTTAAAATTCTTAGTTTGGCCGATAGGAAAATTGATATATATACAAGTGGTGCAGTATATATATATATATGATGATTCTATATATGCTAAGTGAAGTCTACAATGTTCGTTTGATTGCTTCGCGTACGTACACACTTCTAAAAAAAAAGGGCATCACATTTTTATTTTTCTCTTTTATATATACATATAATATATATACTTTTCTTCATCATCAAGCTGTAGCTAGCATAGTGGTTCCTTTCTTAATCTAGTATTTTTATTAGTACATAGTCTATTAAAAAAAATAGAGTATAATATATATGTATATAATATTAAAAATAAAAAAGTTAAGTTAATGAGTTGTAAATATTTTTTACTTATATATTAATTATAAACATTAGATATTTATATGATATATCATACTATCTATTTTGACTCAATACGATCTATATGAGATTTAGTATATCATACTCTAATATTTATACAACTTGCTTGAATTTATGTTCAATTTATTAGAGTATGATATCATCTAAATATTTGGACTATAATAAACATAAATGTTTATATATTACTAAAATACTTCAACGTTATACCAACTCTTGTTAATTTCTAATTAATACGAGACAACCCCACAATGCATAATTATATCATATTTTGAAATGCCCATATATATATTTGGTTGGAGTTACTTTAACTTAAAAAATTCAAAACGGATTATCTAACTCGGACAAAGGTGCAAATAGCTGACTTCGTCCAATTTCTGACGAATTCGACGAAATTCTGTCAACAGTTGACGGTAAATTGGACGGAGATAGCTATTTGCACCTTCGTCCAAGTTGAGGTAGTCCCAAGTTGAGGAAGTCCGTTTTAAATTCCCAAAGTTCGGGTAGTTCATTACAAAACGTCCAAAATTCAGGTAGCTCATTGGTATTTGACTCATATATATATTAACACGGTTACTCGTCATGCTAATTCACTATGTATTTTTAGTGTACATATATTCAGTAAGTTCCTATATGTTCTTCTGTAGGGTAAGAGTTTAGTTTAGGTCTTTTTATGGCAAAAACTAGGAATCTGTCGGACAAAACCCTAGATTTATGGACAAATTCGGTAAACGTTTCCTAAGCCAAAGTTAACATCAGAAAAAACATACTATTTTTAGATACTGAATGTTTCAGATACGATGTTTCCATTTATAACAACACACTAATTCTAACTAATGGATGCGTCTATATATTATCCCCGTTGATATTAAGTTACCTTCTATCTTTGAAATATACAATTACTCGACCCGACAACATGGTAGTTTCACTAGACGATACAAAATTAAAAAAAATATATTAATTAATGAACAACTAATCGATCAGAAAATGATAATCTCATGAGATGAAGCTATAGACCGCCAGTCAACATTGGTTTCTTGCTGCACTCCAATTCCGACAATTCCACGTCAGCTCTGAGCCTTTTGGAACCATTCACACTGTTCACCGCCACCGGCTGCACGTTGAAGATGTTCACTCCGAAGAGTCTGACCATCTGGAGCGGTAGGTCAACGGGGGAGACGACTCTGTTCCACGGCTTGAAGTCAATGTAGAGTTGTCTCTCCGGCGAGGTTGAACGCTGGAAACTGACGGTGTCGCCTGCCCGGAGCCCTTTCTCCTTCACGAACCGGCTCCAACCTTTGGTCAGTACGTAGCTCTGGCTGCTGTTCCAGTAAGAATATCGAAACCTCCACACTTTCCCGCCGACGTCCTCGAAGTTCAACAGCAAGCCCTTGCTGCTGTTGTTGTCTGTGGTTGGTCCGACGTTTCTACCCTGCAGAGGGAAGTACGTCTCCGCGTACTGCTTCGGGATCACGAGTCGGTTCAGTTTCCCGACGTCGCTTGGCGTGACGGCCTTCTCGAAGAGCACCTCTCGGGCCATTATCGACCGGGAGCCGGATGCACCACCGGCAGAAGAGCCGCCGAGGGCGTTACCGTCGGCGGAGTAGTTCCGCCTGCTCTGCTCAAGCTCGTCGCCGTAGGTGTGCTTGCGGAGCATGTCCACGATCTCTGCCTTGGAATGTGCGCTCAAGAAGGACGCTTCTACTTCACAGATGGCGTCGTCCGTCGTTGTCTTGAAGTTAGTGACTGCGTCACGGCCGCGGAACCGCTGCGCGGCGGTGTCGTAGGCGCGTGCGGCCTCATCCTCCTCGTTGAAGGTTCCGAGCCACACGCGCTGGTGCTTCTCGTAGATCTGGGCCCCCCACCTTCCGTTAGGCTGCGGCACCACACCCTTGTACTTCGACGAGGGCAGCTTCCGGCGGTCAGAGACGATCTTGGACTCGGCGTCGGCGCCGCTGTCGGAATCGAGAACGACGCTGCTTGCACCACTGCCGACATGGCACGGACTCCCTGGCGCCGGAGCCTTCATCGTCGACGGTGGTGGGGTGGAGATGCCATTAGTTAATGTCGTGCTTTCTTCTGAACTGCCATCCATTGTTGTGCTGTTGAGGAGAGTATGAGAGGGAAATGTTGAGATTCGGTCTGATGAAGGAGAAGAATACATGGAGTTGTGTTGGTCTGAAAAGGCTGTAGTCAGATGAAGATATATATAGAAATTTTATTTGTAATATCAAATAAATAATAAAAATGAAGAAGAAAATTGAAAGAAAGGGTATATGAATACAAAAGGTAAGGGAATAAATAATGGGTAAATTATGATAGATTACTATGACCAAATGAGATATTTATGTCAATAATTGGTGGTTGATTTTTACATTAAAGCTAAATATTTTTTTTGTGTAATTCTGTTAAATATACGCAAAACCTAACACAGCTTTTTAAAAACATTTTTTTTAGGATGTTTGGTAGGTAGTAAACTGAAATTACGATTTTGAGTATATAAGCAATCTTGCTACCTTAAATTGAATTGAAATTTTAAAAATTTCGAAAACATAATGTTAGTTAGATCTCAATATTTTGATAGATAGAATAATATGTAATAAATTAAAGTATATCATACTTTTTTGTATATAGATAAATAAATAATTTCATCCATTTACATTTAGATTATATTTTATTAAAGTGAATTTATTCCAAAAAATAATACCTCCTAAAATTGATAAATATATTTACACTTTTTTTTTCTCTATTTCAATATATATATAGATGTCAAAATACATGCATACATAAAAAAAAACTTGACAAGGAGGTATTAAGCAATTAGGGCGTAATTGCCCCCCTCAACTTTTAATTATACGTAAATTTGACCCTTAAAAATATAATAATTTTTAATTTAACCTTTTGAATTATACATTTGTCCCCCTTGAATTTTTTTTTAGTTCAACTATTTGTTCTTACTCTAATATTTATCTCCACTTAATAAACTGTATGGCTTCGTCCCTGCGTTAAATAATCGTATGTAGTAATAACATTAATTTTTTATTCGAAAGTTTATCACCCCGTTTTTATGTGTAATCACATATTACAACTATGACTAATTTGACAATATTTTCTGTGTTATCCCAATTCACATTATAATTAAAATTCTATCATTTCGATTTAATTGAGTATTATAATGTGTTATACAATATTACATACCACAATCCATCATACTATCTTGGCCAAAAAAAAAAAAAAAAAAAATCCATCATACTAAAATTTACCCAGTAATTTATTTATCTGAGTGAATATCGAAGATAAGGGAAATGGAGTGACTGGCGTTGGGGTGGGTCAACCTCAACTCCAAGGATGGTGAGATACCAGGAAGATTCTTAGTGAGAGAGAGGACAAAAGTGGTAGAGAGATATTTTCCCGTATATTTTATTTTTAAATAAATAAATTTTATTGCATTCAAAATTATTAGAGCCACGAAGAGTTTTCCTTTTTTGTCAAGCCTTTATTTATGGTTGATATTCCTTTTTTGTCAAGCATAGTCTAGTCCACATGCAGGAAACAAGATAATGTTATTTGGACGTATGTGAAATCATATATATATATATATGTAATAAATGTAGTTTATACAATAAACTATAAAACATATGGCTGAAGATGTCCACTGTGGACACACAGGAATTTCGTATTTTTCCACTGTTTTGTTTTAAGTCAACTTGCTCCAAATATAGTTATAACATCAAATAAAAAAAATCTAGATTTAATAATTTAACGATAAGTAAATACCATGGCAAAGCATTAGAATCTTAAATTTTAAAAATATGATTTCGATAATTAGATTATTAAAACAATTTTGAGTATCTTAACCACATGAATAAATCATTATTTTCCAATTTTAAACCAGGGTAAATTATCACTATTCTGTCTTGTAATTATAGTAAAATGATCATTTATTTATATATATATTAAGATTAATTATCAAATAGGTAGCTGGACTTCAAAAAAAAAAGTAGCTGAACTTGACTTTGTTTGACAAGTAAATACATAAACTTTTTATTGCCACAAATAGGTTGCCGAATTTTTGGAAATTAGTAAATAGTTTTCTGACGTTAATTTTTCCGTTGGTTTATGAAAGAAACCAGTTAAAAAACAGGTTCAGAACTGATTCGATGGAACCACTTTTTTTTTAAAAATGTAAGATTTATATACCAAACACATACAAGATTCAATAATAAACCAAGTCGTTCATGTGTTTGATATATAAATCATATGTTAAAAGAGATGTGGTTCGATCGAACCGATTTCCATCATAAACTAACAGAAAAATTAATTTTAGGAATCTATTTACTAATTTCTAAAAGTTCGGCTACCTATTTGATGATTAACACAATGTATTAACCTTTAAAAAAAAGTTGTTGAAAGTAGAAACTGAAAACACTCAAATGTTTTTGTGGCAATTTAATGTTTTCACTTTTCTTAAATATCCAGACGTACTGGGTCCCACTTTCAGAACTCCCATCATGCGGAATAGTGAATTTGATAGTAGGTGATATCAAGTCGGTAGCTGAGTACCAAATTGCGGGGAGTTGTATGAATTCCACGTGGCAGAAATGGAATGTTGTGAGCAGATTTAATGTAATAGTATCCATTTTTTAGATATATTTTTTTTTGCCACTCACACACTAATTAATTTGAGTAAAATTTGACTATAAATATTTTGAATTTTTTGAATTTGAATTTTTTATTAAATTATTGTATCATATTATGATAAAAAAAATACACCCAATATGAATAAAGATTGCACTCTTTAAAGAATAAAACGTTTTTGTTCATATATATATGGCGACAACAATTTCCCAATTGATCTATAATATGCCCGTACATAATGCACCCTTTAGAGAATAAAACGTTCCGTTCATTCTTTATAGAATAAAACGTTCGGCTCACCATTTAAAGAATAAAACGTCGGGTTCACTCTTTAGAGAATAAACGTTTAGTTCACTCTTTAGAGAATAAAATGCCTGATTCACCCTTTAGTAAATTGAGTTGCGATTTTAATCAAGAAATGGTACTGAAACTCATTACTAACTTAGAAAGGATTTTTAAAAAATAAAATAAAATTTACACACTTGAATTTATTATTCGAAATTGTATAAAAAAAATGCTATATAAAAGAAGATAAATAGAGTAAGGGAAAGAATGGTGGGCCAAGGGACAAGTGGATGGGATTCACATGATTGTGGGGACCAGTGACAAGAGAGAGATAAAAAATGCATCCCCCCTAGGCCCTAACTATGCTGCTATTGAGGGGTATTGCTATTGGCTTCCATCCTCATAGTAAAAAGTAAAAACAATTATTATTGAATATTTAAAATAATAATTACCACATGTGTTTGAGAGCGTTAACTTTCACGTGATTTGATTTCGGGGTTACGAGTTCGAATCTCCTGAGTACAAAAAGAAGCTCTGGCTTGGGGAAAAGATTACGACTTGAGTACGAGCCGACCTCTCAATCCTAAAAAGTCTGAAGACTGAGACAAAAAAATTGAACATCACGTAGCGGAATGAGATTATGATTGTCACTGCCAGCTCATTCATTTTTTAAGAACAAAAAAAATATTTAAAATAATTTCGATTGAAACTACATATTTACATTTTATAATTAAATTTATATAATAATATGAATAGTTAGAGAGGTTTATCTCCGATTCCCTTCTTTTCTTACATATCTTAGGGTACATGATTTGATTCTTTCTCTACAACTTTGCCCATCTGATCTCATCTTATCAACAATTTCTTTTTCTATTATTATTATTATTACTCACTGTGTAGTGTTTTGGCTTATATGGTACCAATCCCATTCTAGATAGATTAACACACAGAAACCAAAAATCAAATCCATCAGACCAAACCAGACCGAACACGTGTTTTTTCACACACACATATATATATATAAAAATATGATAGAAACCATTGTTAAGTACATTAGTAACTTCAAGTAAACTCAAGAAATAAAGTTCGAATAATTGCATAATATCGTTAGTCGGGCGCATGGCATTCCAACCTAGGTATCAATTTCATGGGGTGGGTCAAGATTTGTTAAACTTAAGTATGACCCATAAGTTTTAACGGGTCAATTATTGTGACCCAAATACGACCCACGGGTCGATGAGTCAACTTGCGCAACTCGCTTACTCAAAAACCTACATTGTAAATTTATAGGTTAACTCACGACCTGCACGACCCGTGCGCCCTTCTAGATTTATGGTTATAATATGTTTATTCTATTTTTATATAATATTTAATAATATAATATAAATTATTCAAAGGGTCAATGAGTTGACACTTGAGTCGAAGATATATTATAAATTATTCAACTGTTGATGAGTTAATTCGTGAGTAGAAAATTACGACTCAAACACGACCCATTTTTTGGATACGTAGGTCAAAAAAATTCAAACTCAAACACACAACCTGTGAATGGGTTAGTCGCGGATTACCCACGGGTCGGTCCAAAATTAACACCCCTAATTTCACCATAGGCAAAAAACCGCTTAAAGGGGATTGTTAAGAGTCAACAACTCAAGTAAAATCGAGTTTAATTATCTCGATTCTTTGAAGTTGAAGATTCAATTCGTATAGCCATTTTTCCACATTCATATGTCGCCATTTGATAAATGTTTAAATAAAACATGTAGTGTCATAGGGAAGAAGCAAAACAGTATATAAAGACTATTATTTCGTTGAAAAAAGATATGAAAGACATTAATACACTTACCTAACATATATGAAATACGTAGAAACACTACTACAGCATGGTTATTCAGGACAAACAGTTGTTTTAGTCGAGCACAACCGTACTGAAAATGTCTACCCAATGGCCCACCAAGGGACGAAGCTATAAAGAGACAAAGGGTCAATTCAATTGGGCAGTCGATGTTAGGGTATGATCAAGGTATGACAAATACCATAACCATATCATATTTTTAAATCACATATCATAACCATAACCATTATGAGTATAATTTTCAATACCATAACCATTAAAATAACTGTGATTATTAACCATGGTTTTACCTGTATACCCATATTCATTCCACACATGTAATATAATAAAAGATCGAAAATTTTATTTTAAAAAATACATCAATCTATATTACTATCGTTGGACTTTGACGCCTTCAATCTTCAACAATTTCGAATTTTCAATTATATAATTTATATTTAGTATATTATATAAATTAGTTTATTAATAATAAATAAATATTATATTTATATAATAATCATGGTTATAACCATGAGTATAACTCAAATACCATAATCATTATGGGTAGAAAAATTATCACCATAACCGCACCGCACTATAATGGTACGGTTAACCATATTAAACAGTAACGGTTGTAACCATGGTTATGGATTTTTCACCGCACCATTGCCGCCCTAGTCAATTGTTCGCCTTTAACAATTTTGACTTTGTATAATTTAATTCTAAAAAATGAGTATATGTTTAATTGTTCGACTTTAACAATTTATAGTAATAATAGAAGTATATGTTTCATATTAAATGAGAAGTAATATATATTAATTATTAAAGCTTTTTTTTTTGGCCCAAGTAATTGCACTATATTAAAGATAAAGGTTCCGGCAAAATTTGCAAATACAAAAGAACATCTCGTGACAACAAAATTGAAAGCGGCGATGGTGGGTTCGAGACCCAGTCAGAGCGACTCATCCCCGCAAGAGAATCCTTAGCGATCCAATCCGCACATTGGTTCGTCATCCTAGGTATGTGCTTCCACGTGACACTCCCAAACGAGCGTGCCAAGCTTTTACTAGATGTAATTCTGATAAGAGGAGGATAATTTCGTCATTCCATTTTTCTATAAAAATATTATAATTACATTTTTAAAGAAATAAGGATAGAGGTAGAGAGAGAGAAGTATTTCAGTTCGCCTGCGGTGGACGTAAACGTAATCTCGACCACACCTCCACTAGGCTTGTTAGTGGGTCCTACAACACTTGCAATTGCAACGTAATAATAATTGATGATTCTGATTGGTGGGTGGGTGGCGCTCTCATCAAACAACAAATTCTCCTCCTGCCAGTTGGCATCTCTTCACTCGATCACTTCCTCCTCCCTCCGGTATTTTATTTATTAGCCAGGAGGGAAAATTAAAATAATATATATATATATATATATTTAAAAAAAAATAAAAAAATTTGGAAGCTTCTTTTCGGAGCATCTATTCGTCTTTTGTTTGCACTCGCCCATTCCGTACGGAGCTCTAGTCTCCATGGTACTTTTTCCTTTTATATTTTTGTGAATAAAATTACATTTTAGGAAAATAAAATATGTGAAAAAAATTAAAATAAAATTACAAAACGTTAAAAGTTATTGTCTACTTCAGTAAGTGTGGGAATGAACTGATTCAGGCTTAACTACTGCAAAATTTCAAAAAAACACCTTACTTAAAATTAGGTGGGTCAATCGTGTCATGTCTAAACACGTTTCGTATCTAA
The DNA here is from genome assembly GCA_946814005.1 of Chamaenerion angustifolium. Taxonomy (NCBI): domain Eukaryota; kingdom Viridiplantae; phylum Streptophyta; class Magnoliopsida; order Myrtales; family Onagraceae; genus Chamaenerion; species Chamaenerion angustifolium. Next base: position 906,546 of record OX328276.1, read on the forward strand.
ACGAATAAGTATTAAACGTATCTCAAAATTTCAAAACTTCAAACACAACACGATTATTAATTGTGTTTAAACGTATAAGAGTTATTTAGACACAGGACTTATAAAGTCAAACTCATATATGTTTTAAAACAGATATATGCACAAATTCATATATACAAAGTAAAGTTTTCAAATTTTAATATTAAAAATTAAGTAGACATTTCAATATTTTATTATTATTATTATACATAAATGTGTCACATGTATACACAACACGATTAGTTAATCGTGTTTATACATATATCTGCAGATCTGATGTGTTTAGACACAATTATTAATCGTGTCTAAACGTATAAGAGTTGTTTAAACACGAGATTTGTTCAGGTCAAACTCATATATGCTTTAAAGCAGATCGTGTCGCGTCGTGTCAGAAATTGTCAGCCCTACTTAAAATGGGGTAGATATACGATTTTACTCGTACACTTGAATCCTACACATTTTTTTTTGAATTATTATCGTATCACTTGCAAAAACGGTTAAGACATACATTTTCCTAAAATAATATGCAACTAATATTAAATATTCAAAGTTTATAAACTATACTGATCGATTTGATAATACATAAACAGAAATCAAAATATTAAATGACTAAATAATATTACTACTTTGTTTGATGTTCATAACTTATTTAGTATTTGTTGCTCAAATCTAGTACCATAAAAATTCAATTCAACTATTTTAAATGAAAAAAAATACAAATAATTAAAACAAAAAAACTCATTTGCGATATTAGATCAAAGGTTATTAAATAACAATATATTAATTAGAAACTGGTCTTAGAACAGATTATAATTATTGAATCAGTTTTTAAGATCCATTCCAACTGCTCCATTTGTATCCCAATATCATATATTTTATGAACCAATTCGACCGAACCAATTCTGGAGTGATATAATTTGGTATGGCTGAATCATTTTTTGTTTCTTTTGCAAATTTTACACCTTAGTCTTCAAGTATATCCATCCCACCCCTGATTACACTATCAATTATTTCCTTTACCTTATTATTATTTTTATGTCAAATCTTCTTTGTATCTCGTTCATGATTTATTCTATTACTTAACATTTATCTCATGTGTTATGACAACTTTATTACGTTGGATCCTTATCATTTAGGGTGTCCAATTTTCTGATTCTTTTTTCATCAAATACGTTAAAATTTGCACGTGTGTCTTATAGTGCGCCTCTCCACTTATTTCTTCCTTTATGTTTTTTTTTTTTGCCAAAGAAACCGATTCACTCTGTATTAATGAAATCCGAGAACGAGTACAAAGGAAAATCCGAACGAAGTAAAGAAACAAGAGGGGGCGGTGGTCTTTCGACCCAATCCACTGGACACGTCCCCTGCTTAGCCTGTTTGGCTAACCAATCCGCACAACGGTTCGCGTATCTAGGTATAAACGCTCAATTTACGTGGTCAATTGAGGTTGCCATCACCTTAGTATTTTGTACTATGGTATCTATTCTCCACAAAAACCCTATACCGCAAAAATGTTTGACGACCATTTCGGCGTCCGACTCGATCAAAATTTGTTGCCACCTTTGCTCGGTCGCAAACTTCACACCTTCCAAGTTCCAAGATAGTTGTGGCCTCCAACACCTCGATAGAAACAGCCACGATCTGGGCGATCCGGCCACCAATAATCCGACCCTCATAGTTCCGAGCCACGATCGCAATTCCTCCCCGAGAAGAGGACGGGTCCCAAGCTGCATCGCAATTAATCTTGATCTGGTCTTGTCCCGGTGCCACCCACGTAGCTGTCTCGAACCTCTGCTGTACATGAGATGTGCAGGGTTGAGACGCAGCCAACTCCTCCATCGTTGCTCGCACCTGGGTCGTAACCAACCAAGGACTCGGCTGGATGCTGTCAAACACCAAACGGCACTGAGCCTTCCAAATGAACCAGCATGTAAGCATAACGACCTCCCACTCGCGCCCCATGTGACCCCTCAGCCGAGGAGCTGAACGGATGCGCCTGGTCCCCGACCAATCCCCAAGCCATGTGACCATCTGCATATTAACACCTGCAATATTCAAGTTCAGAAGATCAAGCCAAACCGAGGCAACCCAGGAGCATTCCAGGAAAGCATGCTCCGTCGTCTCGTTCCCACTACAGATCAGGCATGTTGGCGAGATAGGAACACCGCGTCTGACCAGGTTCACCCTTGAAGCGATGGAACACGATCCCAGTCGCCACACGAAGGCTTTTACTTTCGGCCACATCCTAGCCTTCCAGATGGCCGGCCACAGCTGCTGGTTTTGAACTACCTGGCTGATCTCCTCCCCCACCTGGCTGATTCCTTTATGTGTAAGCAAATATAGTGAATCAGAATTAAATAATATTTTAGAATGATAATTATTATAATAAAATAAATTAAAATTTAATATTGAATTGTCATCTCTAATATTTATTGATTACCAAAACGTTCAAAATATAATCCATGAGTATCCATTGTCCAGAATGATTATATATGTTTATTCAACTCTAATTATTTAAATATTTACACATATTTGTTCATTGTGACTATGTAACAAATTAGTCATATTCTGAAATATATGTAAGCATTATACACAATGGGTAAATATGTGTAACATTTTATTTATGGGTTAAATACCAAGGATACTGAACTTTGGACGTTTTGCAACGAGCTACACGAATTTTAAAAATTTAAAATTAGTTAACTCAACTGTTGACAGAATTTTGTCGGAAATTCGTCAGAAATTGGACGGAGCTAGCTATTTCCACCTTCGTTCAAGTTAAGGTAGTCCGTTTTGAATGTTTAAAGTTCAGGTAGCTCGTTGCAAAACGTTTAAAGTTCAGGTAGTTCCTATGTATTTAACCATTTATTTATTTAGAAAGCTATATTTACTTAAATAACAAAATTATGTTGTAATAACTATTAACTCAAGTTTTGTGCAAGAATTTAATTTATATATATAATTAATATAGACTAAATAGTAAAAATATAACACGTATAACACGTTTGTCATGAACAGAAATTACACTTACTAAGATTTATAATCTACTTTTTAGTGGTGGGTGCATATCGGATGATGATCATATATTAATTATATGCATTCACCAATCGCTATCAAATTACATGCTTAAGCTATGTCTATATTCGAAAATGATATAAAATTATCTTATAAACATCATAAATAGCTCACATGGTGATAGTAATTATATGCCTCATAATTTTCTAATTAAGACATGTTTGGTTTCTCAAATTCAGCCTCTTATTTTATAGAATATAAGATGACGTGTAGATAATCATGACCAAACATCGCCTAATTTGAAGCTTGAATGAATGATCGACGAGGCAAGTGTCTCGTGATGATTGGTTTTGATTTCCTGCTATTCTATCCAGTGAACGAATTAGATTTTAATTTGGCCAAAAAAAAAAAAGATTTTAATTAATCACATTTTAAAGCTTTTTTAAACATGTTGTGGTGTAGAAAACATGTGTGAAATTACAGTATTTATACTTTATTTTATTGTTATAAATTAATATACGTAATTTGGAGTTTTTTCAAAAACTGTTCACTTTTGAAAAAGTATTTGAAAAAGTGTATATCGGATTTTTTTTTTTAGAAAAGTATGTATACGCGCGACGCGCCTATTGCCTAAATTTTTTTTTTTTTCGCAAAAACACCAGTCTATCAGAAACCACGTTGATTTTAAGTCTGCTTATGGTTTTCCTCCTAAATAGAAATTGAGAGATAGTCTCACGCGTTGCTTTATCTCAGTATTCACAGGTTTTCCTCCAAATTTTCCAACTTGTTCTGAACAACAATGAAACAAAGTTGTTTATTCACAAGTTTCTGAATGAGACTTTTCTTCAAATACACTAGCTAGTTTGACATTTTCAGGAATTACTCCTGCAAAAGAGCTCTTTGGGGTTACTTTAGGTTCCTGTCCTAAATTTTCCAACTTGTTCTGAACAACAATGAAACAAAGTTGTTTATTCACAAGATTCTGAATCTTCCGAATATCTTCTTTTGGCTCAAGATACTCCATCAAGCAATTATGTTTCTCTTCCAACTCAGGGCTACCATTCTTTTCCATCTCCATCTGGAAATGCAGAAGCTTTCGTACTTCTACAAAGCCACTCCTCCCTGCCTCTCTCCACAGATATCTCACTACATATCTATATCTTTCATTAATGAGACAGAAAAATCGAACAGGGTATAGGCTAACTAACAGCTGCAACACATTAGAGGCAGGCATGCTAGAAAGGTCCTGCAGCTGCAATCTTCCGAATATCTTGTAAAGCTTCTCCAATGACTATAGATTTTTATCTGAGTTCAAGCCTGCTTATGGTTTTCCTCCTAAATAGAAATTGAGAGATACTCTCTCCAGTAAAGAAGAAAGGAAGTTCTAAGAAGAAATGGTTTTCCTCCTGAAAATGTCAAACTGGCTAGTGTATTTGAAGAAAAGTCTCATTCAGAAACTTGTGCATAAACAACTTTGTTTCAGTGTTTTACCTCGCGGATGTTGTTCAAAACAAGTTGGAGGGCAAACTATGTATACGCGCACCCCGGGGTCGCGCCTAACGGACATAGTTACTTTTTGAAATTTATCTAAAGTAACCCCAAAAGAGTTATTTTGCAGCAGTAATTATTGAAAATGTCAAACTAGCTAGTGTATTTGAAGAAAAGTCTCATTCAGAAACTTGTGAATGAACAACTTTGTTTCAATGTTTGACCTCGCGGATGTTGTTCAGAACAAGTTGGAAAATCTAGGGCAGGAACCTAAAGTATTTAACTTCTGAGAACTTCCTTTCTTCTTTATTGGAGAGACTATCTCTCAATTTCTATGTAGGAGGAAAACCGTATAAACAGGCTCAAAATCAGATGTTTTTCAAAAAGTAAGCATATAGTAGGAAAAAAAGCATACATGGAGGAATTTGGTGCGCGTAGAGGAATTTGGACTTGTGAATACTGGGATAAAGCAACGCGTGAGACAATCATCTCGGTGGTTTGTTAACAAATTGATTTTCTGTCCTCTTGAAGAAAAGTCTCATTCAGAAACTTGTGAATAAACAACTTTGTTTCATTGTTGTTCAGAACAAGTTGGAAAATTTGGAGGAAAACCTGTGAATACTGAGATAAAGCAACGCGTGAGACTATCTCTCAATTTCTATTTAGGAGGAAAACCATAAGCAGACTTAAAATCAACGTGGTTTCTGATAGACTGGTGTTTTTGCGAAAAAAAAATAAATTTTAGGCAATAGGCGCACCCCTGGGATGCGCCTATTGCAGTAGGCGCATCCCTAGGACGCGCCTATTCAATAGGCGCGTCGCGCGTATACATACTTTTCTAAAAAAAAAATTTCGATATACACTTTTTCAAATATTTTTTCTAAACTAAACAGTTTTTGAAAAAATTCCGTAATTTGTCGTGTTATTTTAATTTGATATTTACACTTTGTCATTTATATTAGTGTAGTATATGTACTTTATATTATTACTTCACAATCAGTCTAAAACTGACGAAGTAAAATATAGAACAACAATCTAGAAACCTAAAAACCAAAAAATATTTTTGAAGTACATATTATAAAAACTTAAAGATACCTAATTATCTTCTTATTTTTTACAATAAAATGAATGGTCTAGTAGTATCGACCAAGGTTCACTCTGTTACGTAATGTTCGGACTTTCGTGTTACACGAGTGACGTTGAGCCCTGAACAACCAGCGCATGCAGCCATGCACTGACCCCGCCAACGTACCCCCAACAACCGTTATGTAGAAAGGCTGGTCTGTTAGACCCAAATCGCAATCATTTTCCCACTTTTTTTATGCGGGGGAATTCAAACTCGTAACTCCGGAATCAAAACATGTGGGAGTCATCACTCTCAACAACTAGATCACTATTACCGCTGATAATTATCATTCACTTGACTTATAAAACGACATAATGTGCAACATAATGTGAACATTACGGAGTAACAATTACCCCTTAGAGATTATAGAGATTATGTTTTGGTACCATAACAAGCTGAAATTACAAGGAAAAATGTTAGTTATTTTTTGTATTATCTTTTTTAAAAATTATGCTGAAAGAAAATAACAAAAAAAATGGGTGCTCTTCCTCCTTTGTTTTGGCCAATAGAGTTGCTTTTGTTGACTCATTGTCAAGAAAATGTACAAAACCGTTGGAGCGCTGTCATTGGTCAAGCTGGGGCCCGCTGCTCTGATCTGCCACGTCCGTTGCCACCTATTGGTTGGTGTGATTATCTGATTTCCTATTATTTTGATTCCGCAATTTTAGAACCGTTAAATATCCTTTCAAAGAGTTCAGTTGGTTTGGAACTATCTTCCTTTTTAGAAATCAAAATTCATTATATCAATTGGTCTAATTAAGGGGAATTGTTCACCACAATATACCCAAATGTCCTCTATTAAAAAATAAATACAAATTTATATCTACCCGCGACTCTCATTCGCGGGTAGAGTTTTCATCCGCGAATAAGAGTTGCGGGTATATTTATTTTATTCAATCATTTTATTTTTTCTATTTTGATTATTTTAAATATATGTTTTTCTAAAATTGTACTTTTTTATAATAAAATAAAACAATGTGAGTATATATTCAACCAGTTTCCAAAATTATAATTATTTTCATTTTACTCACATTAATTTATTTTATTTTATTTTAAAATTATTCAAAAATACTCATTTTACCCACAAAAAAAAAATTACGCTCCGTCCCACCTGCGACTCTCATTCGCGTGTGGAACTAACATAACAATTCCACCCGCGAATGGGAGTCGCGGGTGAGACGTAGAGTAAAAAAATGATACTTGCGACTCCCATTCACGAATGGGAGTTGCATGTAGGTATAGATTTGTATTTATTTTCAAATCAATGATATTTTGGTATATAATTATTAATTGGGGTACATTTTGGCGAAAAATTTTAATTAAGGGTGTCAAATTATACATGCGTGTTATTATTTATTTTTATAAATTTACTATGACAGACATCAAATTCCATAAGTATTTAATGTAGAATTGACAATATCTAAACCTTAACAAATAGTAGGTTTGTTCATGAACCGATTCGGGGTCGAACCGAATCTGAAGTGGTCTGGTTTGAAAAAAATTAGTACATTTTTATGTTTCTAAAAAAACGGGTATGGTTTAAGGAAAAAAGAATTGGTCTGGTTCGAATTGATTCAGAACTGGTTCGAACTATTCTGATATATTTTTTTAATAACAATTTTGGTTCATAAATAATTCGGTTCAAACCGAACCTAAACCGAATGAAAATCATGTCCAACACACTGAACCGACTGAAAAACACACTGAACCGACTGAAAAACACACTGAACCGATTGAAAATCTGTTCCACAATCGACTAAATTCATGTCCAACATCAACATACGAGAGTCCAATATATCTCTATGTTTGGTTTATTTAAGACATCTCTAGGTTTGCTTTAATTTCAGACCGGTTTAGTTGATTTTGCTTCAAACCTGTTCTAAAATTATATAGGTTTAAAGTGGTTTGATTTAAATTTAAGTATAAACCAGTATCAAAAAACGAGTCGAGTCGAACCGATTCGAACTGAATTTTTGGTACTATTTTGAACTGTTTTATTTGAAGGCTAAAAACACTGGTCTGATTTTGGAACTAATTCGGCCGAATCGGTTCGAAACAAACCAGTTCCAGACCAGTTCGTCTGAACCAGTTCATTTGGACAAGCCTAACAAATAGTTGTAGTTATTAAATTAAATTTATCAACACAACTTTATCGTATTCTAATACTTAAACATTAACACGTCTTATCGTGTTTGTGTTATCGATGCATTTAAAAAAGAATATATCCCTACGTATTTATATCATATGATCGTGTTTGTGTAAAAATGTATCCAATTCTAAATCCAAACAACCTTGGATATGCTTTTTATTTGTTAAATCACGTGCATTGTAAGAAAATCGCATATCTACAATAATAATAATATTATTTTTGTGTGTCAAACTATCTAGAAAAAATAGTGAAAGGCATTATCTGGTAGAGTTAGAATATGTTGCCGACATGGCGTCCATAAAGAGGTCAACATCTTGCATAAAGTCAAATTATTCGCAACTTGGCATAGGTAATTTGGTATACTACTTTTATATATATTATTTTTGTTTGAAAAAAATAAATTGTTTTTCTCTGTTGCATAAGATGATAATCAACTTTGATATTTTTCTTTATTATGGTCCCGCCTTCGTGCTACTTTCCAAAATATATATTCATAACTACACAGTCCCCACACTAATTAATAAAAAAAAAAAAATAATAATAATAATAATACAGCTGGAGATTCAATGGTAAGATTACGATAAAGATAACCAAAAACTTTTTTATACATATTTATTTCTGTAATTTTAATTTAAAAGTGTATTTTTTTTTTATTAATTGCCTTGTAAAAAAAAAATTAAAACTTTATGTATTAGTGAACCACTTGTTATAAGTAATGCTATACTTGTTTCATAAATCGAGGTCAACGAAGTCAACGGAATGATCATTTTCCCACCTGCCTTAGTTTCTTCTTCGGATAGTAGATTGGATTAAGAATTACGCGTTTTTGAGTTTAAAAAGGTTAGCTAGATCGACTCGCAAAGTATAGAATGATATACTTCATATATAAGTTATTTACGTACATCAAAAGTCACGTTTTTACAAATAGTTAGCTCAGAAAAAAATTATTTCTTTCAGATACATCAAAAGTTATAAATGTATCTACTTTTATTGGGTATCTGAAAGTAACAAAAAAAATTAACAATTCAATAAAGACAAATGTAAATATATCTGATTACTACAATAAAATAACTTAGAGATGTCTAAAAACAACAGTTGAATAAAGTAGAGTTAACTTAATAGAACAAAATACTACATATATGACGGACGTATGACCGAAATATTAAAGTAGATACATTTATGATTTATGAGATACCCGAAAGTAACAAATTTTTCCTAAGGTACTTATTTATAAAAACGTGACTTTTTATCTCTATGTATATATGAGCTAAAATGTTTGTAATGGATATTACATAAATTATATAGTTTTTACAAACCATGTAAATATTGTATGGTGTTCCTTATTTTCTCTAATCATTTCGTTTTTAACATTTGTTTTTCCAAAAAACACTACAATCGGTCCATTTCCATCTAGAACGAAATTGGGTTGAAAAGAATAATACAAAATAAGTATAAAAATAGTTATTTGTCTTAATGGTCCATTTCCATATAGACCAAAAATAGACCGAAATTATTATACTATAAGTCTATAATAAATAATGTTAACAAATTTGTCTTAGGTCTTAAAATCGACATGGGATGATTGAAATTAGCACTATAGTACTAAGATTGAATCAGACCGATCGAGATTTGGTGACCCTAAATTCGGATCTCGATCGGTCTGACCCTGAATTGCAACATCTTTTTGGATTATTATTTTTTTTGTTATTCAATGAATAATTTTGGGACATGCCGAGAATCGTTATGAGGACCTTTTGCATCCAAGTAAGTGTGGCACCGGTGGACAAGAGGTGTCGGATTTCGTAAAAGAAAATAAATAATTGTTCAGAAAGAATATAATTGTACCAAAATTTGTATTTATTAGAAACAAATCTCGACTGGACTGCAAAGAAATATTGGACCAAGCATAAAGGAAAAAAGACAAAATAAATAGAGGGAAAATTCAGGATTTCCATCAAGATTATTTTTTTAACATTTTTTTTTATCAATAATAAATAATTTAGAGGGTATGCTTTTGTTTTCTTGCCAAATAATTTAGAAAAGACAAAATAAATAGAAGGAAAATTCAGGATTACCATCAAGATTATTTGTTTTTAACATTTATTTTCAATAATAAATAATTTAGAGGGTATGCTTTTGTTTTCTTGCCAAATAATTAGCTGCATTAATTCGTTGTCTTAGATTTAATGGTAGGGTATATTACACGACTTCACATGACTACTTAGTAATTAAAAAAATATAAACAAACAAATAACTGGGGACTGATGTTGATTTAGACAAAATATATACTAGAATAATCATTTAAACTTTTTCAGTGTTGATAAATGAGCATAGTTCGAGACTAATTACCTCCATCACGACCTAATTGAATACTTTGCTTACCTTCCCTCTTAGTAGGAGAATGTCATTATTATCTTATTTGGATTCAAGGTCACGAGTTCAAATTTCCTCAAGTGTTATTGGGGAAATGATTCGACTTGAGCCTAACGGACCGATCTCTCGACTATACTAGGCTACTGGTGGGGCTACGTTGACGGGTTTAGTGTGTGCACTGATTGTTCAGATGCATCACGCACGTGATTTGTGCGCAAATGAATAGGAAAATTCAGACATGACGTAGCGGGATGAGCCTATGGTCGTCACTACTGGCTCATTCATTTTTTATAGCAAACAAACAAAAGTATATATTATCTATAAAACTATACAAAACTATAACACATCATGATTATGATTGCACATATTTTTCCTTTTCCTTTTGTAATGGTATATATAAAAACACGATAAATTTATGATGTGTTTATATTTGATTAGTTTTACACCCTAAACTCATTAAACTTGACAATTCCATACTGTGTGTCCTGTGGAGTGAAGCCATTTTGCTGAATTGACTTGTGCATTTGTCAAATTCTCACCAGTAAAATATTTGTATTTTTCATCTTCTTTTCTATATATTTACTCGTAAAATACGACACTGCTCCCTAAAGTTTACGTAAATTTTAAATTTTCTCCTTAAAATTTAAAGTCTCCCTAATGTTTGGAAATGATGAAAAATTTCCCCTTACCGATGACTGTCAAATGCTCTTTCATGAGAGAATTTTTCATTATTTCCAAACATTAGAGGACGTTGGGTATCGATAGTGACGACCCAATACGGATAAGGACTAGAATGCCCAATTACTTTACAAGGGATAAAACTCACATCATTCAGAACTGGGTTGACTCACAGTAAGGGTAAGCTGACACCCATAAATCGGTCCAGTACCAAATCCAAAACTAAAGTGGTGATCTCCTTCTTGCAGGTTCATCGGAGCTCAGGCGAAAGCGTGCGATCATCAATCCTTTGTCATTCAATTCACTGCCAAGTAAGCACCTGAGAAATTCAAACCCAACATAGGAGACTTTAAATTTTAAGGATAAATTTTAAAATCGACGTAAACTGTATGGGATAATGTGTCGTATTTAACCCTATATTTATACTCTATAAATTGGATGTCAAATGACTCAGTCCGACTCTTATTACTTTTATTTATCATAATTTTTTGAATTCAACCCTTAATTATGTACAAACTAATTAATATTACAAATGAAATGATTCTGTATCCCTACATGAATTTGACTATTACAAAAAATTGTATATGCCTAGTCAAATTCAAACTTCAATTGTGGTCCAATATTGACAGACTATCTGTTACGGCCCAACATCCCTAACATGTTCTAAGTAACGATTCCTATGTGAGGCACTAAGTTGTCAAAATGATTTCTGTTCCTAGTTTACCTTGTAATTCAGTTAGCATGGGCATTAGTTTCACGATTAACAATTATTCCAATAACTTAATGCATCTCCCTAGCTCTCTCTAGTAGGGGTGAAATCAAAAATCGGGTGGTTCGGAATTAAAATTCGGTGAAAACCAAATCGAAAAAACCGGTCCGAAAATGTATGAGTCAATCGGTTTAAGGTCAGATTTTTTTTGATTAAAATGGTTTTTTAGATTGTCCGGTCTACAAATCTAAAAGACCGTGGATCCCGATCCGACCGTTAATACTTATATACTTTTACATATTATATTAATGAATATAATTAAACAATGAATACAAACAAATAATAATTTTGTTATTTAATAGTTATTTTAGTTGCTTAATCGGTTTAATAAAAATTTATGTAAACATTGTTAAATCGAGTTATTTTGTTGTTTAATTTGATTTTTAATACTTATTTTGGTTTTGAATGTTTTTTTTCCCCGGTTTAAACCGAAAATCCCAAATCCGAATGGACGGATTATTTTTTCTTATACGGCATTTTGGCCTGACTTTTTTTTTATAAAGATAATATTGTCCGAAAATATAGCTAACCGACCGAATAGTAAAAAAATATGCTTGAGCAATCCGGTTTCACCCCTAGTCTCTAGCATTGAGAGATTCACAACAAACGGTGCTATGGACATTATGTGTCAGCAACCTGAACACCAGTCGTTCACTTCTTCAGTCGTTCGATACTTGGGGGCATCCAGTAGGTGTTGATAACTAAAATTGTGGCTACAGAGTGATGCAGCCAAAATGTCATCATCAACCGGAAAATTCGAATCACAGTAACCGTATCAGAATAGAAGTTATCACATTTTATTGTGTCAGCCTCATAGATGACTAATTTTGGCAATGAACTGACATTGAACCAAAGTTAAGTATCCTTATAAAGACCACAATTCTATCTCATTTGAGCAGATCTCATTTCATACACTTTCTAAAAAACTCATCTGACTTTAATTACCATTGAAGGAGAAACCAAACCATAGGCAAAACCCAAATTTTCCTTCTTGCAAGTTATGAAGCAACACTTGGATGTAAAATGTTGACATCAAAATCCAAGATATGCTAGTCTCTATATTTTCTTCACTGCATATCATGTGAACCGGAAACTAAAACCAGCATGGCCAGTTCACCGCCCGATCCGGTTCTAATAATGCGACCTTTGAGTGTGTGTACTGGTATCAAACCGGATCTAGTTAATTAAGTTGAAGCCAACTCTTAATTAACATGGGATCAAATGAACAGATTACATTTGGAATAAACATCCTGGAATTATATTATCCAGCTAGTTAGGGCATAACAGGCACCAAAGGATTGATCCGACGGCTAGGGATTCTTCTATCAACAGCTAACATGCCATCCAATGTGCAACTGAATAAACTGAACAGTTTAAAACATCAAGCTGTCACGACCAACAGCATCTTCTTGTCCCTCCCTCCATATAACAATAACAATGATAATATATATAACCATATTATTATTTTTATTTTTAATTTAGAGGTCAGAACGTGCATAGGCTATTGACAATATATATATTTTACGTTATGAACATGAATTTGTATGGCACATATAGTATAACTATATAATAGATTTATGTATACACAAAACAGATTATATGTATTTATAAAATTTGGTAAAATCTATCGTGACAACTAAAAAATCTCATTATTAATGCCGCCAAAACCCACTTATGTTTACATTAAGATAGACATAACATAATTAACTAACTAAATACCGTTGGTCAATAATCAATGACCAAATTTTCTATTATTAAAGTATTTCTATGTTACATTTAAATTCATTCTATTTGTAAAAATAACAAAAAATAATAACAGAGAGAACAGTCGTCCCTCTCTCTCTCTAGTCTTAGTATCAACTAGGGTTGATTATGGACTATCCGGTCCGGTTTTGGAGGCATGACCAAAATTGAAATTTCAGTCTTGACATCTGGAGGACCGAGACCAACTTTGACAAAAAACCGAGTCGGTATTGCTTGACTCGGGCCGATCTCGGTCTTGGACTGAATTTTGTTGTAACAAATAAATAAACTTTGGATTGACAAAAAAAATCACCAAAGTTTTTATCTTGAATTTGTTCGTTTCTCGTCTTCTGTTGCACTTCTCTTATGGAACTGATCAAGGGTTGTTGAATACTTCAAGGTCATGAATTACTAGTGTTTCAAGAGTTACGCCATGAATTTCTAGGGTTTTCTTTAAAGTCAGGTCGGTCCGGTCCTAGTCGGACTTTTGGGGAAAATACCGAGACCAAAACCGGACTTTAAGTAAAAAACTCGTCAACTCGGTCTTGGTCCTACTCGGACCGATCTTGTGTAAAATTTTGTCTAACCGGTCTTTTGTGATCATCGTTATTATCAAGAGAGTATACATGTATGTATGTATAGTGTAACAGTGTATTTATGGATGTATGTATATTTTATAGTGGATCATTTCGCTTGAGAGAGAGAGAGAGATTTGTCTGTCGGGTGATGAAGGGGACAGTTGCACGCTCTACCCTGTCCCAATAGCTGTCTCTTTAGTCGACCATTGGCGTCTCTTCTCCACTCCTCTCCCTCTTCTTCTTCTTCTTCCTCTTCCATTCAGTCATCCATTATAAAAACAAACCCTTCCTTCCCTTCTTCTCCGCCATTAACCCTAACCACCTCTCTCTTTCTCTGCAAATTCGTAAACATGGACACCCTAAAGATGAACAATGGAAGCAAGAGACGTCTCTCCGCAGGGAGAAGCTTCGGCGGCGTCCTTAAGGAGCAGAGGGCCAAGCTCTACATCATCCGGAGATGCGTCGTCATGCTCCTCTGTTGGCACGACTGAACCAAACCACGAAACTTCATGCGACATTTCGTACGACCAAACCCTACCCTGACTCCCTCCGTTAGTCTCGCTCGGCTAACCTAACTAGGGTTTCTCTACACAACCGCGGAAGAGGCTTAAAAGAGAGGATATCGATTCCAAGAACCGTCGACGATGCGGTGCCGATTGGTGGTTTGCTGACATTGCAATCGACTAGAGTTTTGTGGTGGTCGATGGAGGAGTAAAGACATATATACATATATATATATATATATACATATATATATATATTGTAAAATATATATAGGTTAGATGAAAATATATTGAAGTATATAGACCTATTTTTTTTTTTTGGCCTTTTATATATATAGACCTATTCGTTTGTATGGATTTGTAGTTTGTACCATCATAATTGTCCACCCAATGAATCTCACATTCTTTTATTATTCTTGACAATTCATTATTGCATGATTCTTTCTCTTAAGTTAATTAGATCTTGTGTACTTTTACAAAAACCAAAAATATCTTTAAAAATAAATAAATCTTAATTTCACAAATTTAAAATTTGTTCCTAAATGAAATCGAAGTTTAATTTGTAGATAAATACAAAAAATATTAAAATTACACTCAACTTGACCACATTAAGGTTAATGGGAACCACCACGCTTCACAGTTATTACCATAGGAAGTAGGAACAAAGTGGATCCAATCACATTAAGTATAATATGGAAAGTAACGTTAAACTGAAATATATTTTGTATATTATTATAGAAAAATTAATTATGAGACATATATTCGTAATCTCCATTGCAATACAAAATTACATTTAATTTTTTAAAATAGGGTGAGCTTGGGCGGTCCGGGACGGGTTTTTTGCCGAGCCCGAAATTTCGGTCTTCACCTTTAGAGGACCGAGACCGTATTTGGTATAAAAAGCCCGCCCGAGTCGGTCTTGCTTGACTCGGGCCGGTCTCGATCCATTACCGAAAATTTCAGTCCAAAAATAAAAAAAAATTGTCCGAATTTCACCAAATTTAGAACATACAAACACAAAACACAATAAATTAGCACGTGTGGTGGGAGTTGCTAACTTGCTGAGTTTTTTAGAATGCGGAGGCGAGAGTCCGAGACCTAGTTGGAGAAGTTGATGTATAGTATAGTATTTTGTATTAGGATTCTAGACAACTCGGACTGGGCCGGTCCGAATCGGGAATTTTTTTTTTTTTTGGGGGGGGGGGGGAACCCGAGACCGAGTCCGACTTTAGAGGAAAAAAATCGCTTGGTCTCGGTCCTAGTCGGGTCGGTCTCGGACCGATTTGTCGGGATTTCGGTCCAGCCAATTTTTTTTCTCACCCCTTATGCAAATTATAAAAGCACAGTTTAATCAGAGACTTGATAATCCAATTTAAATATTAAATAATTAAAATTACATCTCTTAACTTACTAAACATCAAAATGTGTGGTATCATTTAAGATCAATTGCAGATTACATACCAATACGTGGAAATTTTATCTACCTAATATTACTACTATTAACGTGGACGAAACCGGAAAATTTCTTCAGTTGGTGCAAGTACTAGAGTAAACACAAATAGTTGAACTAAAAAATACAGTGGGAGAAAATTTATAATTTAAAATGACTAAATTAAAAATCATTGCATTTTTTGAATTAAATTTACACAGAGTCAAAAGTTGAGTGGGGACAATTGTCTGAATTTTAATAAATAGATAAAGGATTAATAAAAACAAAAATTACCCGAATTTTAATTGTTTTATAAAGTTCCATTTAAACTTTGATTTTTTAAATTTTATTACTTGTAGTTTCATATATATTTTAGTAAATTAATCAAAATTTAGGTAATTTTTTGTTTATTAATACAATAAATAATAATAATAATAATAAAAGGAAAGAAAATCCATTTGTATCTCCTACCATGTTCTAGTGAGTGATCTTCCTGTCTTCAACCCAACGACATTATCCAAACTTGGTCCATCGAGTCTCAAGCACAGTGTCTTATCTTCAACCCAACAACTAATTAAAGTTAAGTCTCTGAATCTCATTATTTATTTTCAGACCGGAACCAAACCGGACCCACTTTTCATCATCCTCTTATCATGTCCGGTGGTGGGTTTGTTTTGGACCGGTTCCTCTTATCTCTTACGTGGACTCCGTTGAATCAATTGACGTAACCTACCATGCTCTGCCACGCGTACCATTATGTCACAATCCACAATATACGGTCTCCATCGACGCTTCGGGTTAATGCTGTATGTGAATAAATACGAAGTATCACCGACACCGGTAGTCTAGTGGTTAAGAACACTTACTTTCAAGTTGGTTTGATTTTGAGGTCTGAGTTTGAATCCTCTAAGTGTTCAGTGCAAAGCGTTGACTTGAGGAAATAATTGTGATCGGGGCCTAACAGACTGACCTCTTGACTATACTGAGTTGTTGGTGGGACTACGTTGACAGAGACAGTACATGTGTTGGTTGTTCAGATGCATCATGCACGTGATTTGTGCGCAAATGAACTGGTCAACTCCGAATATGATGTAGCGGATGAGCCTACCCCATTACTTTATGCAAAAAAATAAATAGAAATGAAGTGAATGATTGCAATTTTCATTTAAAAAAAAAAAAAGATAAATCAATCACAAATGTCACAATTATGTTTAGCATGTGTTATTGATTTTATATATGTGTATATATGCACCACGTCAATATATATGTTAAATTATGACTTTTTATAGGCTCGATTAGTTGTAATCGAATAAGATTGCTTGAAATTCAATAAATTCGTGTTTTTTTTTTCAAATATTTGAATCATTTTCAAATACAGAGTATTATTTTATTTATTTTTTTGGGTTGCAGAATGTTTTTTTTCCCATCATACTTTTTTTAATATACTTACTTTTTTTTTCTTCTAAAAAACTACACTTTCTTTCTGAACCGGTCCGATGAAGCTTCCTAAAACAATATTGTTTGAGTTTGTGGTTCGGTAATCCATTAACTCCATTGTCGGCCATGCATATACAGTTCCTATATATATATATTTATAAGTCCAACTCTCCACAGTCTATAGTCTATACTCTATAGAGTTGAGTTGGGTATTAGGTAAGACCCACGTGCTGCCGTGCATATAATCAGTTCCAATATAATCTAATATATAATCTCTTTAGAGGAACCCACCAAAACAATTATTTCTCACAAATAAATGAATGAACATATAAAATAATAACTATATATACATAATATATAATATATATGATTCCTCAGACATCTATGGGTTCAATGTACTTACTCACTATATAAATATATATTCAAGTCGAAGCAGTAGCATACAGGGCCGGACAACATATGTCCCACTTCATCATATGCTCATATAATTATATAAGAAAACAACCAAAATCAGTATATTATATAATATAATAATAATATGAGAGATTTGTAAATCTGTTAGTTGGATTAATGGTAGGTTATCAAAATGGGTAATGGGTCATGTCAGAGACTCTCTGAACCAAACACGACTCGTGTAATAGTATGAGTTAGTTTTTGAAACCCAAACTTAAGCTGTGGGTTGGTGGGTCAACCCGTGAGTCATAATGACCCGTCAGGAACATTAATGTTTGTGTTAGACTTACTCATTCGACTTCCATGACCTGCGGGTCAGTCTGACCCGTTCGACCCATCATTTCAATAAAAAACAAAAACACACTAAAATATATAAATGGACGGATCATGGGTTGATCCATGGGTCAAGACTTCTGACCCAAACATGACCCGTGTTTTTACGGGTCATCCATGGGTCGTGTCAAGATAATTCACGGGTCGTGTCAAAATAATCAATGAATCAAAAATTCTGACTCAAACACGACCCGTATGCGGTTACCCACGGATTGAGTCAAATTTTGACACCCTAATTAATGTTTCTATCGCCTCACAACGATCCGATGGGATCTTATTATTATTATTTTCTTCAAAATCAACCATATATTCCTCATTCTTTATAGTACATTATATATATATATATATATATACATATACTTACAGTTTAAAATGTGAAATGTACTCCTATAATTTAAGAAAAGCTATATTTTACTATTTTTCATAATTAACCTCTATTTAAAAAAAATGCATCCACAATTGGATTTCGTGTTTAAAAAAATATATTTTGCATGCTGTTCGTGTTTAATTTTCAGTCCATTTTAATTAATTGGAAAATGGGGATTAGGAGGTGACCATTCAATTAATTAGAAGAAAACAAAGACATAACAAAACACACCTTTAAGAAGTTTGCAGGATGTTCTGTTCTTCACACTTAAAGACAGCAAAATGAAAATGTCGGACATGGAATGAGCTTGGTTTAAGCTCAAAAGAAACACAAAGTGCACTATTAACATGTTCCCCTTGATTCCTTAGCCCTAAACATGGATCACTAAATGAAATTTAGCCAGCAAAAGCTTCCCTTTTGATTCATCTGGCCACCAAAATAAGTCAGCAGTTCAAGACCCGCAAGCCAATAAGGAAGCAATCAAAATGTCAGTCAATCACCTTGCTTCCTCCCCAAGCAATGAAGCTTTCTTGCGATCCAAACTCCTAAACAAACCAGGGAGAAACCCAATGATCGAGTTAGAAAAAATCGATACAATGGAAAGAGAAACGAAGGAAAAAGAATCGGATTTACAAGTTGGCTTAGTCGGAAATCAGGAGGGGTGTCCAGATCAGCTGGGTCGAACTCCAAATTCTGGTACTCCTCCAAATCCTTCTTCAAGTCTTCAGGTCCCAATTTAGCATAATCAGAGAGTCGGGGTTTGTACTTCGAGGATTCATCCATTGGATTTCCATCTCTATTTGGAGATTGGCTCTGAAGAAACTCATCGCAGAGGGAAAGTCCTTCCACTAGCTGTTGAGAGTCAAGGAGGTACTGCGATTCATTGTCCCACCATTTGGGATCTTCTTGACTCTGTGGCTGCCCTTCATTTTCATCAGCCATCGCATCTGCAGCAGTTTCTTCACCAACATGCTCTGGGTTATTCGGATTTTCAACTTCTTGAGGCTCACATTCCAATGGGTACTCCAAAACATGCTAATCGAGGAGGAGTGAAAAGAAACAAATAAAGTGAGTAACTTGCTCTGGCATTGTTGCACGAAATCTAGTATGAAAAAGTAGAGAGCATTATTCAGTATGCAAAACTAGTTTTTCCCCTGACATATGAATACTTTAGCAAATTGACAAAGTCACAAAATTAGTTTTAGAATACAATTTGTTGTCTTTAATCAATTGAAAAGGTGGTTTTTTCTTAGGTTTAAATACAAGGAGCTACCTGAACTTTGGACGTTTTGCAACGAGCTACCCGAACTTTAAAAATTCAAAACGGGCTACCTCAACTTTGAAAAAGATGCAAATAGCTACCTCAACTTTGAAAAAACTATTTTTTTTCTTCAAAAATCCTCAAGTAAGAAAAATGGTTAAATACCAAGGAGCTACCTGAACTTTGGACGTTTTGCAACGAGCTACCCGAACTTTGAAAATTCAAAACGGGCTACCTCAATTTTGAAAAAGGTGCAAATAGCTACCTCTTTCAACTGTTGACGGAAATTCGTCGAAAATTCCTCGAAAAATCATCGAAAAATAGTTGAAAAGTCGTCGGAAATTCGTTAGAAATTGGACGAAAATAGCTACTTGCACCTTTTTCAAAGTTGAGGTAGCATGTTTTGAATTTTCAAAGTTCGGTCAACTCGTTGCAAAACGTCCAAAGTTCAGGTAGCTCCTTGTTATTTAACCATTTTTCTTACTTGAGAATTTTTGAAGAAAAAAATAAATTTTTTTTTTCCGAAAAAACAAATAGTTGTCTTGAAATCCACTGTAAAGGGTGAATTTTCCTTACATGTCGAGTCATATTAACAAAACTAGTTTAAAAAAAATGATATTTTGGATTGTACCCATTGAAAAAATGATGAAATCTTCTTACTTGTCGAGTCATGTTGACAAAACAAGTCAATAAAAAGAACAATCTTTTGGCTTAAATCTATCAAAAGAGGGAGAATTTTTCTTACTTGAGGAGTCAAGTTTCCTTTAGCAACCTCCTGCAGGGCATCTAACTCACTTTGCCTTTCATGGCGAGGTGGTTCCGGAGTTATAGACTTGGGAGTCACTGGATCCACTTTCACAGCAAGAGGCTCAACAACTTCCACAAAATCAGATTCATTCTTATCTCCCAACTTGAGTTGTTGCTGCTGATGAAATATCTTAGAGATGATATATTCTCCATCCTTCTCGTCCTCTTCAGTTCCCAGGTGGTATTGGTGCATCACCCAATTAGTCTTCTCTGACTTCCCTCCTCGCCCGATACTTGCATAGAGAACCATGATCTTTTTGCACCCTTTTTGGACCCCGTCAAGAATTACGGGTTTAGTCCTTCCTGTTTTGTGCCAACGGACATCCCCAGAATCATCCCCGAGTATCTTTCGACGTTTCCTGGTCCCGGTGTTGTATGCTTTGATGGCACGATGAAAAAAGTGAGATACGCTTCCATCTGGCTTGACACCTGTAAAATATTGATTGGTTGAGCGTAAAGTGGAAGAATCAAGAACTGAGGATGATTTTAAATTTGGAAAAGAAATAGAGTGTCCTAACCGGGTAGGTTCTGAGGATGAGTGTAGCAGATTCCATCATCTTCAGCAACTGTGGGTATGAACTCATCAATGAAAGGATGGGGTCTTAAGCCACCATATCCGGATTTTGCAAGCAAATGCCATATGATTTCTTGGTCAGATGGGTCGAATTTCACGCCTCTGGGTAGTCCTGGCCAGGCTTGAACAACCTGACAAAGAAACTTAAGCCTTACAAAGGAGTTTAACCAGCATTACAGCTTCAATGAATATCACGACAAAAACAAAGCATTCTTGTTGAGAATAAGCGTATGATTATGGAGACAAGTTGCAAAAGTGTAAGCTTGACAAATTCTAGCTTTGAAAAGCTTGAACGAAAGAGAGATTCATTTTAGAAGGCCAATCGTAAAGTATACATCACTGTTGTCGATAACATATTTGCAGTTAGGACAGGCTTTGCACGGGTTGCTTTCCCATTGAACATTCCCAGGATTAGATGAACCAGATGCACTCTTGATTTTTGTGGCAATTCTAGTGCTGTCCACTAACCATGATGGTCTGACAAAATGGCAACAAATCAAGACATTAATTAAGACTATAACGACAATAAATCCTCAAATTTTGATCAACCACTCACACCGTACCAGCACATACAGCAGTCTACATTGGAAGACCCTTTGAGCATCAATTGAAAGAACATATGACTTACTTATCTCTAAATGTACTTGCATAATGAACTTGAATTTTCATTTACAGTCCAGTTATATCAATTTTGGTAATAGAACTACAACCATCAGAAGAATTGCATAGATAGATTGGAAACCGCAAGTAGCAGAGCTGCATTAACAAAACCATATCATGATCATGTTCTTGATAAAGAAAAAGTATAATTTTTTCAGCAAAGCTGTCCATCCAAGCAACATCATCATCAAAAGATTCAAAATTTGACAATGTACAGTACACATTATCACTTTACCGAGGATTCAAGCATATATCAGGAAAAAGCAAAAAAATGTTCATTCTACAACTCCCAAAACTGGTTGAAATCTCTTTATTGCCAGTTGAAGGAGTCAAAATGCTTTATAAAACATTTAAAATGCTAGCTTTATGAGCAACTCGACGGACGACGGTCACTGACTCACTGCATCTCACAAAGAACATCAAGTTCCATAGTGAAGTTAATTGGGGTCGCTGGAAAGAAAGAAAAAAGGCCCATGGCCTACAATCGCAAGCATTAGATTCGGAAACAGAAAGAAACATGCGGTACACACAGACAGTTGAGACTTGAGATCATATGTTTTAGGTTCTATTGGAGTCAACCCCAGTAAACGCTGTTAGCTAGAGGAGAGAGATAGAGGGAGATGGAGAGGGGTTTGGCTGCTTACCGAGACATGCCGGATAAGATGAAGAAGACCACTGATCGTCGATATCTCACCCCGGTGATCTGAGGCAAGCACTACAGAATCGAAAAATGTGGATTTTTAGCTTCGTCTTTTCCTGTTTCTTTATTTTGTTTTCGTTTTTAGGCCATTTGAAAAGTTGTGGTTTTTGAAATCGGTGTTTTTCTCACAAATAAAAAGTATATAAACTGTTATTTAATTAATTAATTAATTACTGCCTCGTCACTCAATGGTCAAATCAAGTCTTTTGTACGAAAAGGTCCAAACTTGATTTCTTTTAAAAAGAAAATACTTTATTTATTACTTAGAAAAAAAGTTATTATATAATAATATTAAAACTCAGTCGTTCACGTATTTTTATTTTTGTGAATATACATACTAATGTTTACAACACACGTGAAAAGTAAAAAAGAATTACAATTACTTACTACATTAATTTGGTTTAGGGTAATATTAATTAAATATAAACTAAAATATAAAGTTAAATATCAATGAGCTACCTGAAGTTTTGATGTTTTGTAACAAACTACCTGAACTTTAAAAAATCAAAACGGATTACTTAAACTTTGGACAAAATGCAACGAGCTACCTCCGTCCAATTTTTGACGAATTTTCGACGAATTTTTGTGAACAATTGACGGTAATTTGGACGGAAGTACCTCGTTGCATCTTTGCCAAAGTTGAGGTAGCCTGTTTTAATTTTTTAAAATTTGGGTAATTTGTTGCAAAACGTTCAAAGTTCATGTAGCTACTTGATTGATATTTAACCCTATAATATATGATTATCTATTTTTCTCACCCCTACAATGGTATAATTCGCTAGTTTCCCTTTTTCGGTTTAAATTTTCGCACTTTACAGGAGCATTCGTTCACCGCCAAACGAACACTTCTCTATTGATCAAATTGGTGAAGAATCCATCACCAATTTCGAACAGCAATCTCCAAAACCTTGGTGGAGAATCGATCCCTCCCGGGTGAAGAGTCTACAATGAGCAGCTCTAGAAGCAAAAACTTCCGCCGCCGCGGCGGAGACCACGACGACAACGAAGAGACCAGCGGCGGAACGGGCGCTGCTGTCACGGCGGCGTCGAACTCCATGTCAAAACTCTCTACCTCCAATAAGAATCCCTCGTCGAAGCCTAAGAAACCCCAAGCTACCAAGCTTCTGAGCTTCGCAGACGATGAAATTGAAGAAGCGGATGAAACCCTAAGTCGCTCAAAGCCGTCTTCTTCACGCGCAGAACGATCCCACTCCTCCGCTCACAAGATGGTCCCTCTGAAGGACCGCACCACCGTGTCAATTAGGCCACGCCTTCAGTCCAACGTTGTCCCCCAGGCTGGGACGTACACCTTGGAAACCTTGAAGGAGCTGCAGAAGAACACTCGGACTCTGGTATCCAGCTCCAAGTCAGAATCCAAAGCCGAGCCCGTCATTGTCCTCAAGGGTCTCCTGAAACCGCCTGCTCTTCAATCTGATGACAAAGGTTCCAAATTGGATTATAACGAAGGAGAGGAAAATATGGACAAGGCTCTTGAGGAGGCAGATAGAGAATTGGTTCCTGATCAAGCAATGATAGATGCTATTCGGGCAAAAAGGGAGCGTCTTCGGAAGTCTCGCGCGGCTGCTCCTGATTTTATCTCGCTGGATAGTGGAGGAAGTGATCGTGGTGCCGGAGGGGGGTTAAGTGATGAGGAGCCTGAGTTTATGGGTCGCATTGCAATGTTTGGAGAGAGGAGTGATGGGGTGAAGAAAGGTGTTTTTGAGAGCTTTGATGATAGGACAGTTGGGACGAAACCACCATTGAGGAAGGGAAGTCAGACTGAGGAAGAAGATGAGGAGGATGAGGAGGAGAAGAAATGGGAGGAAGAGCAGTGTAGGAAGGGGCTAGGGAAGAGAGTAGATGATGGGTCTGCCATAGGGGGGACTGGTACTGCTGTTAACGGTAGTGCTCACACGATATCATCTACTGCATATAATGTGTCGCAGCAAATTCCGAGGTACCCTTATTCAGTCCCGGCAGTTAGTATAGGGCCTCCTCCACCAAGCATTGGAGGAGCGATGGCTACTGCACAAGACTCGGACAATTTGTCAATGTCGCAGAATGCTGAGCATGCTCTAATGAAATTTCGTGAGAACATAAGGAGGCATGAGGTTTGTTCTTTTCCTTTTAGTGGCCTCGTTCTACTTAGATATGTTGGTGCTTAGTGTGAATAAGGATCTTATGGACCCGTTTTTGTTATCTAACTCATTGGATGATAGTTACTTATTCCAACAGATGCTTTTACGAATTTGTGCATTGGGTGATATTTTCTATGAGTGGACATTGCCCATATCTATGTAAGCTCTTAGTTAGCAGGCATATATGTGTATTTGTTGAAAAATGTTTCAGAAGCAGAATTTGTCACTTTCAACTGTTGGTGCTTCTTCTTTAATACTAAGTATTCACTTGATAATCACCGTGGAATCGTTTGTAATCCTTCATTTAATACCATGGTAATTTGAATTGCAACTTTCACTGGTTACAGCCAACTTTTCTGAGCTACTCGCCACTATGTTAAACCATTACTCAACCATGTATTTCGTTTCAGTATCTTCTAGTTACATGGTTAATACAACGTATATTGCAACTTGCTACCACATCTCAGCATTAGCATTGGCAAAGATCTGCTGAGTGTTAATTTACTGCTACTAGTCATCGTTAACTGTAATGCAAGTAATTTGGTGCAGAGGGATCTTTTACCTATCCCAGATGATTTGATGAGCTGTATTAGGATGTTTGTGTCACATTTCCTACTTGGGCAGTCAAACTGGACCCCTTTTTAATCATGTGGTTGTTGGTTTTCTTTTTCCAGGAATCTAGAGAAAGATCCTTGTCATCCTCCGTAAAATTAGATGAGAATTTGTCTGCTTCACTCTCAAATATCTCTGCTCTTGAGAAAGCTCTTGCTGTGGCCGGTGAGAAGTACATCTTTATGCAAAAGCTTCGTGACTATATTTCTGTTATATGTAAGTTCTTGCAGGTACGGGTTTATTTTGTTTTTCCTGATCTAAATATTGCTGTAGACATATATCCTATTTTGGGGGGCCTTGTTCTCTGGTAGAAGAGTACTTCATTATTTTGTTACTTAATTATCCACTTGTTATCAGATCCATCTTTCACCAATATATGGGTACAAAGTTAATTCTTATATGAACATTTCTCTAGGTTAGCTTTAGGAAAGTGCGAAGAGGGACAGAGTTTGTTCTATTAACATTTTTTTGTCAGTAAACTGGGTAAAACACAACGCAGGTGGAATGCTGAGAATGTCACTCAATTTACGAGTAGGACTGTTATATTTGTGGGAACTGAAAGGACTGACATATTTGTTACAAAATGATTAGTTGAGGAGAAGGTTTGGACACACATATACATATCTTAAAAACAAAAACAAAACAAAATATATTACAAAATGACTTACCATTGGTTTGGACTGCCAACGAACTTTCCTTTTAAACCAACTGCTGCATAACGTGCATTTCATTTAACATTTGCATTTGTGCCTCAGCACCTTATCAAAATTTGCTTTATCTTGGTACCACTCTTAGCTTTGTGTATCTCTTTCTAATAGGATAAAGCTCCCTACATAGAAGAACTCGAAGCACAAATACAGGAAAATAATGAAAAACGTGCATCAACGGTTTTGGAAAGAAGATCAGCTTACAATGATGATGAAATGACTGAAATAGAAGCAGCCGTCAGTGCCGCAATGGTGATCTTAAGAAAAGATAGTAGCTCTGCAGCAGTTGCTGCTGCTACAAATGCAGCACAAGCAGCTGTTGCTGCCTTGAAGAACCAAGGCAATCTACCTGTAAAGTTGGATGAGTTCGGTAGAGATAGTAACTTGCAGAGACGAATGGATATGGTTCGGAGAGCTGAGTCCCGTCAAAGGAGAAGAGCTCGATTTGATACAAAGAGACTGTCCTCCATGGAAATTGATGGCCCTTTAAGTAAAATTGAAGGAGAATCGAGCACTGATGAAAGTGATAACGAGACAGAAGCTTACCAGTCAAACCGTGATTCATTGCTTCAAACAGCTGAACAAATTTTTGATGATACGGCAGAAGAATATGCTCAACTATCAGAAGTCAAAGCGAGGTTTGAGAAATGCAAAAGAGATTATGCATCGGTCTACCGTGATGCTTACATGTCGCTGAGTGTACCTAATATATTCTCTCCGTATGTGCGGTTGGAGCTTTTGAAATGGGATCCACTTCACGACAACTCGGATTTTCTTGATATGAATTGGTAAATGTACAGCTATCATCTGTTGGATCTGCCTTGTATTTTTCTTTCCTTTTCACATCATAGTTTGAAGTCCATATTTGGGGTTGATGATTTATCCAAATATGTCTCTTCTCCTTTCAGGTACTCGTTGCTTTTTAATTATGGTCTTCCAGAAGATGGAAGTGATTTTGCCCCTGATGATGCCGATGCAAATCTTGTACCAGAGTTGGTTGCAAAAGTTGCAGTTCCCATTTTACACCATGAAATTTCGCACTGTTGGGACATTCTGAGCACAGCAGAGACAAGAAATGCTGTTTCTGCCACAACATTGGTGATTGATTACATTCCAGCTTCAAGTGAGGCACTTGTTGAATTATTAGTAGCAGTCCGAACTCGTTTATCCACTGCCGTTTCAAATCTAATGGTTTGTGCTTATAACTTTCCTGGGTCTTTCTACTATGCTTTTTAAGCACCATACCTGTGCTCTGTTTTTTCTTCTTCTTTTTGCAATTAAACTATTATTGGTATGATGCATATGTGGGGGGTGATTAAAGATTTTCCTACTTCTTAAGAGTTCTGTTTTTTGCTTTTATGTTATAGTTAAGTCCACCCTAGCTGTAGAAATAGCTAAGTATGGTGCATAACAATTAACAAGTATACCAGCAAAATCCAAACTTTCTATTTGGCTCTTAGTTCTGCAAAATCCAAATTACCATTTTAATGTTGCAATCATAATTTGTGTATCTTTATCTCTCTGTACATATTGTAGGTTCCAACTTGGAGTCCTTTGGTGCTGAAGGCTGTGCCAAATGCTGCCCGGGTTTTAGCATATCGTTTTGGGATGGCAGTTCGTCTGATGAGGAACATATGTCAGTGGAAAGATATTCTTGCAGTCCCAGTTCTAGAGAAGCTTGTTATTGACGAACTTCTGTGTGGAAAATTGCTGCCTCATATTCGTAGCATTGTTGCTGAGATTCATGATGCTATCACAAGAACTGAAAGAATAATTGCAGCTTTATCTGGTGTATGGACTGGTCCAAATACTACTGGAGATTCAAGGTTTAGTGGAATTGTATTTCACATTTATATTTAACTAACCGTATGCTATTATAAAGTGACTCTATATTATTATTTATTATCAACTCATAACACGATTTTGTCTGTTGTGCAGACGTAAGTTGCAACCATTGGTGGACTATGTGATATTACTAGGTAAGAATCTGCAGAAGAGGCGGCTGTCAGAAGGAGAGACAAGTGGGCTAGCGCGAAGGTTGAAGAGAATATTGGTGGAGATGAACGAGTATGACCGAGCCAGGGAAATACTAAAGACTTTCCATCTTAAGGAGGCGCTCTAATATCTAATTATTCGCCACGAAGAACAACTTTGGTACCCACTTCAATCTCTCTTATCTGTTTCGTTTATCAGTTCTGACCTAGAATCAAATCAGCTTAGGTTGGATGTGTTGATGGATAAGATAAGCAATGCAGATTGCATATTGGAGTGATATATATGTTAGTTACATCATAAGGTTCAGAACAGATCCAGAAATTGTAGTTCATGGGATTTTCTTGACGCTTTGCTGGTTGTCTGCCTCTTCTTGCTTAAATGCTTCATTAGATGTACTGTAGATTGTTCCCTCCTTGTTATTAGGGGTCATAAGAACATTTTGGTTTGTTTTTTCGCATGTAATGAAGGAAAACAAATGATGTCTTTTCAGGCATATTTATTGTTATCTAGGAAAATGTCTTTTTTTCTGCATTTTTTAAACGTGTCATTCACCAGCTACTACACCATGAACCCATCTCACGAACCATGCCTACCTCTCTAACAACGTACGACCGTGGTTCGGAACCGAATAGGGTTCAAATGGGCTACATTTTCGATTTTTTCACCAAAATATACTCCATTTAATAAACATATACCAAAATGTCATCGGGTGGAAAACAAATATCAATCTATACAGTCGCGGGTGGAAATTTTTCAGTCAGTCCCACCCGCGCATGGGATTAGCGGGTGGAACTGATCGTTAGTTCCACTCGTGAACCCCATTCGCGGGTGAGACGGGATTTTTCACCCGCGAATGAGAGTCGTGGGTAGGTATAGTTTGATATTTTTTTATTTTTTTTTCAACTGATATTTTTTTTTCACCCGATGACATTTTGGTATATATTTATTAAATGGGGTATATTTTGGTGAAATATTCTACATTTTCCTTTGGAGATGAGGTCTGTTGACGTGATCAGCAAGTAAAGAACAGAAGGAAGTCAATAAATTGTGAGAGAGACAGGTAAAGAAGGTGACAAAGAAGATGACCTTAGATATGCTTACTTGAGGTATATACTGTTCTTCATGAGACTCGCTAGCTCATCATTCCCTGTATGTATAAAACACCATACTCATTACTCATATTTCCTCTATTAGGATTTTTCGTAACCTTTCTCTTCCCACGAAAAAGATATCTTTCCAATCCATATTTGTTCCAAAAATTTATATCTAACGTATAATTTGCTACTTCTATTTACCCTTACAAATATTTAGAGAAATGATGAAATGTTTAAAGAGGAAGAACACGAAAAAAAGAGAGCACTTATATTATTTCCATTCTCACTAAACCCTACGATGGAATCATCTATTAACCAACATAATCTACCAACTTAATTAGACATTTCTTGATGCGAAAACCCAAAAAAAACAAGACCAAGTACGATATAATCGATATAATACAGTAACACCATATCCTTGTCGTGTCAGCATTGTAATTTAGCTAGTTCGGCTTGTAAGTCAAACTACAATTTTGATCGTTATACACCCTGAGTAAGTCGGGTTTTCTTGGCAAAAAAAAAAGCACACTCTATCAGCATAGATAGTTTGAACGATGGTGAAGAGACTTACAATAAAACACACAACATAATCACGGGACGGCGCCACCAGAAATAGTGATCGTCCTCGATAGAGAGCATGTCGGGTAACGAAAAAGACCCCAACATCTCGAGAAAAACACATCACCCCAACAAAAATCAAAACCAATATATATATGGAAGAAGAGATAATTATAATTAATCTCAATCTTATATTTATATTAAAGAGACCTGTGCTCGAGAATGTGGTTGATATTATGAGTGCGTTGTCTTTTAACACTCGCTGAAGAATTTTCATCACCTCCCCCACCGCCATTGGCCTTCTCCATTACTGTCTTAAGTGCTTCCTGAATCGAGCTTATCAAATACTGTTGCTGTTGATGGTGTGATCGGTTGCTGCCATTGTTGCTCGAATCTTCTTCCCCGGTGATGAACAAGACATTCTTCACTCGGCCACCGAGGGTGGTGATATCAGCTTTTAAGGTCCTTAGACTCAGTGCCTTGAGCGTCTTGATGAGCTCGGGAAGGAGATCGGTCCGGTCCTCACAGCACAGAGAGGCTCTGACCACGAAACGGCCTTCCCCGTCATCTGAGAGGTCCACTGTGAGTTCATCAACTTCGGTCGGAATCGGGCTCGTCTCTGCTAGTAATGAGGTTTGACGTTTCAGCTCTTTCACGTGTTGGATCACTTCTGCTAGCAACGAGGCTTTATCTGTCTGCATTAACAAACAAGAAATTAACAATGGTGAAGTTGTAGGGTCTTAAGCTTTAGGGTATATAAACCCTTGAATATATACATATAAAGCTAGATTAAGGTCGTAGGAGCATGCATGGTGTGTTGAACAAGGACAGACAATGGTGACCTAGTTTTGTCTGTTCTTTCTTCTTCGGTTCGTTCTTTATCGGTTACTCCAAAATCCGGCAAGAATTTTACGTTGTAAGCCTTTTCAACTGGCTATGGTTCCTCTTTACCTTGTCAAACAAGAGACACTAAAGCACACCCTTTTTCCTCGAAAATGCAACTACCCTATAGGGATAAGAGATGACACAGAACGATATACAAGAATAATATTTACTGTTATATTCATATACATATATATATATATATATGTATATACTAAAACCCAAAAGAAAATGTAAATGAGAAGAAAAGGAAAGCTTTTTGGGTAACTCGATGAAACTAATATAATTACACTACATGAACTTTGATTGTTTAATGTTATTATATGTAAGGTGGCATGGCATATTCTTGAACCATTGTCCATAATACTGATCTTCTGTTTGTTGAATCAAGTGATGATCTTTGAATGCAAAATAAAAAGTGCATAAAGAAAGGGTTTTTTCTTCCTACACAACTGAATTAAGAAAATTAAAGAAAAACGTATTTTTTCTCATGTGTTTATGATTGGTCTTATTTCTTGGTAGATTTATAGTTGGGATTTTGATTTGACTATCTCAGTGTGTAATGGAGATACGAAATTATTCTTACTTTGGTGGTGCTAGGTAACAAGCTTCTGAGCTTAGCAAGGTGGTTGTTGATCCTCTCTCTTCTCCTCCTCTCAGCTTCACTGTGGCTTTTGGAAGCAGCGAGGGCCTTGGCGTCCATGATCTCCTGCGCCGTCATCTTCCCCAGCTCCGCCTGAAACCCAAACGGCGTTCCAGTCCCGTGAGCCGACCCGACACAGAGAGCGTCCGTTATGATCCTCAGGTGGTGGTCCGACGACGGCCCATGATCGTAAGCAAACTGTAAAGAACTAGCATCTGCGGCTCTCCGGTTGAAGAAACTACCGTACGATGTTGGCGGCTGCGGCGGCGAAAGGTGAAACGCATCGACTTGGTCTTGGTTTCCGGAAAAGTTATTAGGGTTGTTGAAGGCGTGTACTTGAGGTAGAGACCAAGGCAGCGTCGAAGGTAACGTGTCCGGGAAAATCAAACCTCCTCCTCCGGCAACACCTCCGAACATGTCTGACGCGGCAGTGGTGTGCTGGTTGAAGAACAGCTGCTGTTCGTGGTAGGGTTGGAGGTTGTGGAAGCTTTGAGAATAGTCCCCTTGATCTTCTTGCTTCATGATTCCACTCATGTCGTATTCTTGAATCTTTGTCAGGGAGATGATCTGAGGTTGCAGCTGTGCATAACCTTAAAAATTAGACTTTGGACGATGATGTTTGGTTTTGGACATGGATTCGATGTTGGTGGAGGGGGGCAGAAAGAACAAGTTATAGTTAGGACACAAAGACAAGGAAGGCTTGGTTGCTTGGGGTTGAATTGGACACAGATTCTCTCTCTAACTTTCTGTTCTTTCTCTCTTTAAAATGTCTTTCATTTGGTATGTTTTTTCTGCGACACAGCTTTGTGTTTGTGGGGGAAAGGAGATGAGAGGGTGGCCCCTTTTATCCTTGTAAATAGAACACCTTCAAACCATGTGGTTGTGGGTGGCTGCTTTTTACCGTTTTTTTATTAATTATTGTTCACACAATTTGATAGTTGAACAGTTTATATATGAAAATTATTAGTTAATTTTACATAAAAAATTTAATTTGTTAAATCCATTTAAATACCAACGAACTACATCAACTTTAAATATTTTGCAACGAGTTATCTGAACTTTAAAAATTCAAAATGGACTACCTCAACTTACGAACAAGCTATCTGAACTTTAGACGTTTTTCAACGAGTTACCTGAACTTTAAAAATTCAAAACGGACTACCTCAACTTGGACGAAGGTGCAAATAGCTACCTCCGCTCAATTTTTGACGAATTTTTGACGGATTTTTTTGTCAACAGTTGACGGTAAATTGGACGGAGGTAGCTATTTCCACCTTCGTTCAAGTTGAGATAGTTCATTTAAAAATTTTAAAGTTCGGATAGCTCGTTGCAAAAGGTCCAAAATTCACGTAGTTCCTTGGTATTTAACTCTTTTAACTCTTTAATTGATTGTTAAATCATGGTATCATGAATATTTAAGTATAGATGATCATGTATTATTTATAAATTTGGAGTTCTTTTCAAAGTTCACTTAAAAAATTGCAATTTTTTGTAAAATTCATTAACAAATGTTTTAAAAGTTGAACTAGCAATCTGTATTATAAAAAAAAAATCAAATTTTCGTTACAATTTGTACAAAATTAGTTGACAATTTGTTAAAAGGTCATCTAACTAGCAAATTATTAAAGCTCTCATGATTTAACTAGCAAATAGAAACTTAACCCTTTAATAATACAATTAAGTTTCACTAATATTTTGTTATAAAGTAAATTTTCTATATCCCACTTTCTCATTGAAGTAAATTTGTAATCCTTATTTTTCCTACTTTATTTATTTATGTGGGATATGAATAGTATGGGTAAGTCCTATCTAGTACTGCTGACTTCCTGGCACTAGCTACTTATGCAATGACATTGCCCTCCATCTTCTCTGCAGAGAAGAAGAAAAAGAAACACTCCCTTCTTCTTTCCTTTCTTCTTACGGCATTCTCCATTCATTCCACCTCCATTACTGTATGAGGATCTATCAACAAGTGGAGATGAAAGAAATGAGAAGTATATATATATATATATATATAAAATTACCAAACGTGTACCCGCACTTGTGGATGATTAGCAAGTAGATACCTAAACTTTGTTTGTAGCAACTAACTAGCCGAACTTATGAAAATTAGGAAATAGGTACCTACTGTTAATTTCCGTTAATAATAAACAGAAAATACAATATCACGTGAAAAGAAAACAAGTACCTGAACTTACACGAATGAGCAAGTGGATGTCTGAACCGGTTCAGTCGAAGCACTTTAATTTTTAGTTTTTTAAAAAGTAGGGTCTATACACCAATCATATGCATGACTCAACTCCAGACGTTCTCAGTGCATCAAGAAATACTCCAAGAACGTCTGGAGTTGAGTCATGCATGTCTTTGGTATGTAAACCCTACTTTTGTTTAAAAATTAAATAAAGTGGTTCGACCGAACCGCGTATGAACCGGTTCAGGTACCTACTTACTCATTCGTGTAAGTTCAGGTACCTGTTTGCTCCTCACGTGATATTTTCTGTTTGTTCTTAACGAAAATTAATGGTAGATACCTATTTGCTTATTTAAGAAAGTTCACCAACCTATTTGCTACAAAAAAAAATAGGTACCTACTTGCTAATCACTCACAAGTTCGGGTACCAGTTTGTTAGTTTTACCATATATATATATATATATTAGTGTAAAATAATATACGGGTTGCGCTTAAAACATTTAACCCCCGTACGTATCTAACTTATCAAATTCATATAGTTAGATTCTGTTTGTAGCACTTATATGTATATAAGTATCTGATTTATTATGATGGCTGATCATGAGTATATAAGGGTTTAGGGTTTACGTTAGTTGTTGGATTAATGTGTCGAGTTAATGAGAAACATTTGGTGATTAGCTAATTAGATAGAGAAAGAGACATATAGTTAGAGAGAGATTGAAACATAACGAAAGAAGAGAGTAACTGGACAGTCAACGAGCCGATTTGTCGACCGACCAAAGACTAAAAATAAAGCTGTCTGTCGTTGCCCTGGTGCGTATATTGTCATGATAAAAGCCTTCCTTTCCTCGACCTATAGCTAAGCTTCTTCTTCCTCTACTCCTCCATAGCCTTTAGCTTTCTCTGACTGTATATTAGGCACATACTACTGTACATCAAACCCTACTTACTGTTAGTGTAAAATATTTTGATCGAAGAAGGAAGATGCCCACTTTCATATCTCCATCTCTAACCTTGGATTTTGTTTCTTTGGAATTGTACATAGTTTCTTTTCATAGTAATCTCAAATGTTAAATTTTATTATTAGGACCGAACATGGTCCAAATAGCAACCATATTATACAACTTGGTTTCCATCCAAATATTTTAGAAATCTACTGGTGTGATATTTCTTTCACACTGACTTCAACACTTTCACGCACTGTGATAACTCGATTAAGGTACAACACCGATATATTTAATCCAGACGAGTTGAGATTGAACAAATCTCATTTGATATTTCTTTCACACTGACTTCAACACTTTCACGCACTGTGATAACTCGATTAAGGTACAATACCGATATATTTAATCCAGACGAGTTGAGATTCAACAAATCTCATTTCACGTCCAGGTGTGACCCGAACTCTGGTACGCGGAGTAAACGAGATACAACAAACTCACATCGGATACTCACAATTGAAAACAAAATGGAATCGGACTCTGATACCATGTTAAATTTTATTATTGGGGTTGAATCATACCCAAATAGTAACCACGTTGTACAAATTGTGTTTAACATCAAATATTTAACATCAAATATAACTTTTTCAAATACCTGGAAAATATTAGCTATTAAATTACTATGTAATAATAAATTTGATATTTTTATAAACACAAATATGTACTAAATCAAGACAAGTGTGGATAAGTTACCCTTCCCTATCTCTATAGAGTATAGACTACATCCATTAACCCCCACCCCCACCCAACTCGAAGGCCATGTTTTTTTCTCTCTCGTTTCCACGCCGTCCTCTTCCCCAAGACCATGTAATGATTGTGTCTTGGAACACACTCCACTCCACCAGTAAGTCTCTCTCTCTCTCTCTCTCTCTCTCTCTCTCTCTCTCTCTCTCTCTCTCTCTCTCTCTCTCTCTCTCCAATACAAAGTACGTAAATTTTCTTGGTTTCACCACTTTTATATTCTTCTCTAATCCTCCATTGTTTTTCTTGACCTTTCGGCTTCTTTTCTTTTACATGCATTGTAAATTTGTAATTGCCCTAACTCATCTATAATATATATATATATATATATATGAAGTAAAATAGAAATTGATGTAAACTAACTAGTTGTCAAACAATGGACGATTTGTTGTTTTTTAATTTTTTTTAAAAAGGTAGATTGACGACTAGAGGAATATTCAATATACAAATCAAAACATTGAATATCTTAAAATTCTCATACTAATTAGAATACTCTATAACTAGTGGCGAACTTAATTGAACAAACGAAGAAAAATATACCTGATACTCATTTTATTTTTAAACAACATAACTCAATATAAAACACTTATTTATTATCCATGAACTTTGACCGTTTTACAAATAGCTACCTCAACTTAATTTTAAAAAATGTCTCAACTTTGAACAAATGTGCAAATAGTTATCTCAGTTAACTTTTCCGTTAAATATGAACGGAAAATGACGTGACACCACATAATTGGTCTATGATTTTAAAAACTAAATGATTTTTAAAAAATATCAAAAAAAATAATTGGAAAATCAATAGAGAAAATAAGAGTTTTTAATATAATACTTATATTGAAAATATAAATCAAAATAAATAAATAATTATTATTTTTTATTTCATATTTGTAATAAAAGTATTATATTAAAAACTCTTTATTTTTCTATTGATTTTCCAAAAAAATTTAAATGATATTTTAAAAAAATTATTTAGTTTTTTTAAATCAGAGACCAATCATGTGTTGTCACGTGATTTTTCGTTCATATTTAACGGAAAAGTTAACTGAGGTAGCAATTTACCCCAAGTGTCAAAGTTTAGGTAGTCATTTTTGAAAATTCAAAGTTGAGGTATCTATTTATAAAACAGTCAAAATTCGGGTAATTATTTGGTATATATTTAACTCTATTATAAATGTTATATAGATCTATCAATCACTACCCATCAGAATATAAAATGTCTAAAAATTTGTGTGAGATTATAAATAGTGAATATTGGCAAGACACACCATGATAATAACTAGTTATTCATCTTGCTTCACCATTACTCATCCTTCTAATTTATCCTTTCAAAAAGTTTTTTTTTTCTTTGTATAATAATCGATTAATTAGGGTTCCCTAGAGAGCAATTACTAGTATATATTTAATTAAATGTTTCGTTCATTCTTATTATATATACCATTATATTATAGTACTCTTTTTTTTTGGCCAAATTATATTATAGTACTTAACTCCAATATGGCAAAACCCTAGCTAGCTACTTTCTCTTTCAAAATAATATTGAATGTTAGGTTCAATGGTCACTTACCTGCATCAAATGAATATATTAATGGTGTTGTTAGAAATGTAGCCGTACGTTTCTGGGTTCCATTATATATTTATTATCTCCTTTTAAAAGTGTATGATCATCTCAGACTGTAACGATGAATATGCCCACTAGTACCTAACTTGTGCTAATTAATTAAGATGTAAATATTTGATTAAACTTAATGATTAGAAAGATAAATAACGGGTCTAAAACATTTGTAATAGCGTTTAGTTATAGGTTTATGAAAATTGGTTCTGCGTTTTTAGGTTGAATAAAATTCTTTTAAAATAAAAACGAGTGTTTTTATAAGAACATTTTTTTTCATAATTTGAGATGATATATATTTTTCATTTATGAAAAATATCAAACTGTTAGCCATTTGGCTATATCATATTTAGGCTGGTGCAAGTATTGTTAGGTATTGTAGTCTGATTGATATGTAATGGTCGATTATGTATTAATGTACGCGTATCGCGGTTCAACCGTGACTATACTGTACTGCACTGTATTTCTCCATGTATACGTATTTTGTAACAGTAACCGTCATGAATATATCTTCTAAATCGTGTGGAGGTTGCCCACTTGGGTGTTAGCACAAGAAATCTGATTTTGCTTTCCTTTCTTTTCTCTCTAAAAAATCCTAAGTGTTCTTCTTAATTCTTAGTGTGTTCTTCATTAGATTGAGTGTTTGATCCTAAGAAGTATTTTAGTTCGTACATATATATATATATATATATATATAGTTATGAGAAACCAATTATTAAAGACATTTTTATGTCGAACTTGGAACTTTTACAATAAATAATTATTATATAAAGGTATGAAAGATGCATTAACGTTTTGGAAAGAATAAAATAATTATTTGAAAACAAAAATTAAGGTTTAATTTATATTTGTTTTTTAAATTATTCAATTTATTAAAAAATGAGTGTCAAAAGTCTCCTATAGATATGCCACTAACAAGAATATATAAAATGACCAATAAATCCAGATAATAGAACTGAAAAGACATCTCATCCTCTATTTATAAGTTTATAAAAAG
Source organism: Chamaenerion angustifolium (assembly GCA_946814005.1). Taxonomy (NCBI): domain Eukaryota; kingdom Viridiplantae; phylum Streptophyta; class Magnoliopsida; order Myrtales; family Onagraceae; genus Chamaenerion; species Chamaenerion angustifolium. The sequence goes on from OX328276.1 coordinate 944,178, forward strand.
TTATTTAAAATATTTGATTATTACTTTGTTTAATGGGATGGTATTTAATCTCCGCACTAATCTTTTATCAATAATAGTTTTGTTTTTCTGTTATAGTCAATCAGATATTTCTTCATAAAATAAAACTAAATATACGCTGAAACCTATGAATGCCGCAGCACTACTGATGCGACAAGACAATGCAACACACGTGGAGAGGCAACCCGTGCTTGTTCCAAACTAGAACTAGTTGCTGTGTTTTTTTTTTCCAATTTTTACAAAAAGTGTTTTTAGGTATTTTTTAAATTTAGAAAAATAATTGTTTTTTATATAAAAAATAGGTATACTTATTACTTACTATCCAAGGAATGTATTTTTGTCTATTTTATATTCTCATATTTCTAGAAATAACGTCTTACTAAAAAAGCTACTCTACCATGATAAAAAAGAAAAACATTTACTATTGTAACTTATATATTATTTATAAATTATAAGAAACAAAATTACAACCGGACCGGTCCTCGAACCGGCGAGAAGGCGGTTTCCCAGATCGGTTGGTTCAATTCGGTAGGACACGGTTCGACGTGTGATTCACTGTTCACAAAAAAAAAAAAAAAATACAATTACAAACTATATAGTCTCAAACACACGAACTACATAGTCTCAAATATACACATTAGTCTCAAACATAATATACCACAACATAAATACCTCAAATTAACTTTGAACATACATAACACAATAGTCTCAAAATCAAATACAATAGGTCTAAACTTTAAACATAACTTTTAAACCGAAGAAGTTGCTCGGTCGAACCGAATAAATCGGTCTAAACCGAAGAGAACCACCCAAAAAATTTAAACCACCCCCAAAAAAACAGAATCGGAAATCGTCTGGTTTTCAAAAACCGTCCGTTCCAACCTGGTTCAAACACTGTTCATAAGCATTTCAGTCTTTTAACTTAACCAAACCGAACAGGGTTCTGGTTCCCGGTCGAACTGTTAATCCAGTCCGATTTTGATAACACGGCTTCGAGTAACTGCAATCATGATAATCAGCTTAGGATAAGAAAAGCAATAACAAAATCATTTGCAAAAATTCCTTTTAGCGCACGATAATGACATAGACAAGGCTAACTTCGTGAAACCAGACACACTCCATGTCATGTGTTTACATATGTCGATGAATATATACACACACATATATATATATACTGTTAAAGCATGCATTGCATGCACTTATACTGGATCGTTGATCGAACTCCTTAAAGCAAATGTGTAATCTTTTAAGAATTGGCCAAAAAAAAAAAAGTAATCTTTTAAGAAGAAAGTGCAAGTCTTAATTAAATTAAAAATTAACTCACTATATTTAGTATTTACAGTGATAGATTTAAATTATTTGTAATGAACTTTATTGTATAAAATTATAGATAACGAGTCACTATTTTGAGATAAATAATATACTTTAATTTGAAAGTTTTTTTTTTTTTAAACAAAGAACCCTACAATACCATTAAATACTTACAAAACGAACAATATGAAAATCTTCTAGTATTATGAGTACGTACCTCCGCCATTATATATAAATGTATCTATATAGTATCTATATACCATGCCTATTTTGGAAACAGGACACTAAATTATAATATATACTTTTACATATATAAGAGTGTATATATCATAATTACCTTGTAACTTTGGACCTTCACACTATGGCGTACGGATACTCTTTAGTCTTTTACCCTCTCTGTTAAGGTCAGGCCTCCTCACTCCTTTCTTCTTGCTCGGCTACTAATTTTCTAGGGCACACCCGCAAGCCAGAGAGAGAGAGAGAGAGAGAGAGAGAGAGAGAGAGATGTATATTTTATTATGAGCCTTTTCTTGTAGCACGCATGGGTTTTTTGGTCCCCCATTGCCTTTTAACTTTTCGACTTTATTTTATTTTATGTTTGTTTGTTTAATTATTTGTAATATATATATATATATATATGTTGTGTCCATGTTCGTATTGTATTTGAATATATAAATATTTTTCCATTCCAATGTTCAAACATCTTATGATAAACTGCATCGTCTCCACTATCTCTATTTGAACACACCAAAGAACCCCTCTTCCTGGGGTTTATAATGACATCACCCCCACGCTATGATGACGTTAGAATAATGTTCATCGAAAAAACTTTAGTTTAATATAATTATCGAATTGTTTGTATATCTCTCTTTATAAACCCTAGCTATAACGGGTATAGAGATTCTTGATTTCATAGTTTTTTATGAAGATATGTCCTGTAATGTAAGGAAGTATGGATCCATCAGCAGATACGTTTGAATGCAATGGAAAGTCAAAAGAAGAATATGTGTATGGAAGTGTAACCTCAAAGTGGGACAATAATATATGAAAGTGTGTGCTTTAATTTGCTTGACTGCAAATCCAACAGACATCAAGTCTGCCTAGATAGACATGTCTTTCAACAATTGTATTGTCAAAAAGGACAACAAAAATGAATATTCAGTAGGGTCGAACCGACAATATATATTACCATACCCTAACCCTATCCTACTTAGCTAATCAATCTTCATCATCAAACCTATGCTCTTCACTTTCAGCATATATAAAAGGGAAAAGTATGAAAAAGATGTAACATGTTTGCCCAAAGTGGTGAATGCGGCCCAATGTTTGTTTTTGATGAAATATGTTTGTTGGTGTAGGTTTTTGATGAATTCCGTCAATTTATGTTTGTGTCCGTCAAAAAAGGCCGTTAGTTGCCTCCAGTCACGGCACGTGAGTTTCCGTCTGTTTGGAAAGACCGAAATGCCCATGTGGACTTCACCTATTCTAACAGCTTCTCCTTCGTTGAACCCATTTGTTTCTTCTCCAACAATCCCCTCCAAGGTGGCGTCCGTAGCAGCGTTTCTTCCCAATTTCGTCGGCCATTCATTGTTGTATCTCCAAGCTGGTCGCCGAGGAAGAATGGGACCGCAGTACTCAGGCAGCAGTACACCAAGCTCGAACTCGAAGTCGGCCGTAGAGTACCCGAGTTGGCATTGCTACTGTGGTTTCACGACACATGCTAAACCCGCATCGACATGGAAGAATTTCAGTCGCATGTTCTATGGGTGTCCCAATTACAAGGTTTGTTTGCCGATTCGTTTTATTTTGAAGCTTAATTTTGAATCCGTCATCTTGAAAATCAGTCATTTTCGAAGCCCTAATTTGGTGTATTTCTGTTGAAGAACCACGGTTGTAGCTACTTTGAGTGGTGTGATCCGCAAATGTGCATATATGGAAGGAGGGCCGTGAACAAATTTCGGGATATGCATGTGAAGATTGAAAGCGAAGTGGTTCTTGTACGAAGGAGGGAGAAGATGTTGATTACTGCTGTTGGTGTTCTGGCGGTACTGCTGTTTGGTGTCAGCTTAAAACTGGTCATTGGGTGAACGTGTTGTGTTAGTTGTATTTTAAAGACTAATGTTTGTGGGTCGATGTGTTTTAAAGTAACTATGTTTATGTTGTCTAAACACCAGATGACCTATGTTTTGTAATTGTTGGTATTTGAAGAAACAAGTTTGGCCACTTGTTGAGAATAGATGTACTATGTTTGGAGTGACAGGACAAAAATTGGTCGACTAAATCCAAAAGAAACACACCTGCAATTAAATACCTGTCCCACAACACATACACATTCCAGACAACTTCAACAGAACCAAGTACTTCCAGTATGCATATAACATACACAATCCAGCCAACCAATACTAGTCAACAAAACCAACCTACACAATACCAAGTTCATCCTAAACATCCAATGAAAGTTATGAAACCTACTAATGTTCACAAAACTAAAGTTAACGCCTCAAATTGACAGCATAACCAACTGTATGCGTCAGTCCAAAATGGCATCCAAAATGGTCTTGAAATCACGGAATATTCCGTGATTTGTGTACTTGCTCGACATTAATGTCTTCATTGAGTCGGATACTTTGTGTACTTGCTCGACTTGAAACGAGGGGAACTCCTCGGCGGCATTGTCGACTTCTTCGGAATGGTCTTCTTCTTCGGTGTGATGGTCTGCAACGGCATATCAACAGGCACGAGAGCTCGGCAATCAGAAAGTTGTGGTGCACTTGAACTTACTCGGACACGTTCAGGCGATTCCAGGTTTACCACCTTTTTCGGAGCATTTTCAGCCTACGACCGTACAAAAGTTAGATTTCCTAACCTGTCAATGTGATAAGTGGGCAGTTAGATTTACAAACCCGAGTTTTTCTTCTCGTCGGCAGTTTTGCCCTTCGGCTTTTTGGAATCCTCTTGGTTGGTGGCTTCGGTACCGTGGGTCCTACTTCGGCTTCCTTTGGCACTTCTTGAGGTATGTTGGGAACGTCTTCACGTACTTCGTCCTGCAAACGTGTAAAATATTAATGAACAGTTAAACAATGTTTTTGAGGAAATACGTGTTCTTACCATCTGAGGTTGGGAATCTGGAACAGACTCAGGAATGTCCGACTCTTCACCCACATCAGTTCTGTCTTCCTCAGTCGGGCATGTCTTGTTCTTCAGTTTAGCTCTACTCGGTCCTTCTTGTGAAACCCTAGGCCGTCTGACCCTTTTGGTGGGTGGCTGTGCTGCGTCAACACCAGGCTGCGACTGTGGTTTCCTTCTAAGTCGCTGCGACCGCTGCGACCGACCCGACTGCTGTGTAGGTTGCGACTGCTGTGTAGGCTGCGATGGTTGGGTCGGCTGCGATGGTTGGGTCGGCTGTGTTGGCTGTGATAAGTTGGTCGGCTGTGTTGGCTGTGTAGGCTGGGATGGTGCACTGCTCTGCGACGGCCCGGGTGTTTGTCCTCTCTTGGGGCAAGCCCTCTTGTTATGACCAGTTTGTCGACAGAGGGAACAAAACTGTGGGAGACCATGCTTCGTCAATTTAGTTCCTGTTTTGTTTACCGTCTCAGTTGGAGCTCTCGTCCGTTTCTTCTTGGGCCTGCCTCCTTGTTTACGCACCAATGGAGGATCAATGGGTAACGATTCCTGCCTAATCCAATCGTCAACCCCCGGAATTGGATGTATGACTGGACCATAGATTCGTTGCATAGTCGCCTTGTGGTACACCGTGTCCACAAAATCCTGCACGTCCAGTCTAGATTTCAGCAAGCATGCCGTAGCATGAGCACAAGGGATCCCGGTCAGACTCCATTCAAGACAGCTGCATAGTCTGGTGTTGATATCTACGGTGTACTGGTGTTGTGTACCCACGAGCACTTCGTACTCACCCTGACCCGCGTAGAGTACACCCATCCCTCTTGAAGCATCCTTCTTTTTCTTGATCTTTTCGAGAACATTGCTAAACAGCAATCCTTCGTGCTTGCTAGCCTCTTCCCTCCTCGTAGTGAAACTATTCATGACGATCCTTCGCAAGGTTTCCATAAGGGTTATTGGAGGCTTATCCCGAGCATCCTTAATCTTCGCATTCCAACTCTCTGCGACATTATTGACGACTAAATCTGTTTTTAAATCTGGATGGAACTCGTACCTGCACCATGTCTTTGTGTCTATTTTGTCCAAGTACTCCCATGCACCCGGATAGTGCTGTTTTAGGTACTCCATGTGGGCCCTGTGCCTATGCAAATTGTACGAACAAGCCGCAGCCCAAAAACGTGACTTCACTCCAGCGTCGTTGTGTTTGGCAGCCAACATGTTCTGATGAATGTGTCGCGCACAAAAACGATGCTCTGATGCAGGTAGGATCTCCTCTACTGCAGTTATTAAACCCTAGCAAACATGTTTCATCAAAAGTTTAGAATTTCAAACATATTACAGCAACTGTTGAAGAATGTCAAACAAAACATATCATATTTTTGAATTATTACGACGTAATACATAAAATACCTTTTGCCGATCTGACATGACGATCCAAGGACCACCATCACCAAGGTCTGTCTTGAAGATGTCCAGGAACCACGTCCACGACTCTCTCGTTTCAGCTTCGACCCACGCATAACATAGAGGGAAGACTCTATTGTCAGCATCCCGAGAAACGGCACTTAGCAGTTGCCCCCCATCCAGGCCTTTCAAGTGACACCCATCCAACCCAATGAAGGGTCGACAACCAGCTCTGAACCCGTCCATACATCCCTTCAAACAGACGTACATACGTTCAAATCTAGGTCTCAAAGGGTTCGGCACCGGATCAACCTGTATGTATACCGAGCTTCCTGGGTTATGCATCAACACTGTCCCGGCGTAGTCTCTTAGGCGTTCAAACTGCCATAATCTATCGCCACGTAACTTCTCTCTCGCTAATCTTATACCTTCACAGATATTCCATCGCTTCACATCGAAGTTGAATCTTTTTTGAATTTCATCTGCTATGGTCGCACTTCGTACCTTCGGTTCGTTCTTAATCAACTCCATGAAGTTCTCGCATATCCACTTACCACCAATCTTCTTGGTGTGGAAGGCTCGACCGCATGAATGCTCGTCCACCAACTTGCGTAACTGAAAAGTCACTTGTTGTGGAACACGGACCGCACAACACTTGAAGCCACAGTTGGCCTGTTTGCACCGGAATTCTACTCGTTTGGGACCATTTGATCCCTTCGACTCCATCTCATACCCCTCTTGGATGCTATGTCCAATCATGTAATCCCTAAAGGCCTTCGCATCTACGAACTTCATACCAAGTTTCAGCTCGTATTTTTTGGTGGGTTGACCCAACTCCGCATTCACCTCTTCATCAATAACTCTTGTCCTATGTCCGCTTGTCACGTCGTCTTCCATGTCTGACAACGGGGGAGTCCTCAAGGTGTCGCTCGGACAGTCATGCTCCAGATTTAACATGTCTACATCTATGTTAAACCCAATACCTGCCGCGGTATCGCCCCACTCACCTTCCATCGCACCAACTACGTCGGGTATATGACCTTCTGCGGGTTTACGTCTTCTTGGTCGCTCCCCATGTGTTTGCGCTCGGTTTGGTGACGTTTCATCACCCTCATCATCATCGGTGTCATCCTCCTCTTCACCCTTTTTGGCTTTCCAATTTGGGTCGGATATGGCCTCGGAGTCGGAAGACATCTGATCCGAAGCACTACTCTCGACCATGGGGGCCTTCCCTTTCGCTTTCTCGCTCAAACGTTGCTTCCTCAGTTCAGCTATTCGTTCGGATGCCATCCTTCTTCGGTTTGCAATTTGCTTCAACAATGTGTTGTTGCGGAGTTCTTCCAACCACGGATCTTGAAGACATGCTTCCTCATCAAATGGTGGAAGCACATACAAATTGACCTCCCGCACACCTTGTTGTTTCTCCTTGATTAGTGCAATATCGTCATCGCTACATAACACTTCAATGTCCTTTTTCGGATCTCCATTCGGTGGCACGTACGTTATCACACCATCACTCTTCAAACCGTAATACTCAAGTAGAGCGGCCACATTGCAGTACCAAAAACAATGGTCCATCAAGTCCGTCAAGCATACCTTGCCCTTGTAAACACCGTCAACCCAGTTACCATCGTAGTGGATTTGAAGAAACCACTTGCCCTCATTTGAAGTAGACATTCTGCAAACACACATAAACATACACACATAAACATTCAGTCATTACTCAAAGGGAACCAAACACAACAACATTCGGTAATTTCACAAACAACACACACCTAAACAGCGACCTAATTAAACATATCAGATTTATAAACAATGCTAACGTAACTAATTAACCTTTCAACATCAATCGTTTAATCGTTTTCCTTCGGTTCGTCAACTTTGCCAATGTTAGAAATTTTCATGCAGGACAAAAATTGGAGGGTGACTTTCGGCTTTTATAGACTTGAAACTGAACATGGGGTAGTTACCTTTGAAGAGTAGCTTCGATTCGAGACGGGATGAGGCCAAACAGAGCAGTCGCGCCGATTCTTCAAGGACAGCCGATTCTTCAAGGACAGCCGATTGCAGCACCTCACGCAACAACGCCTTCCCTTACTGTCTTCAGGCGAGCGTAAAAAATGCAGCAGCAGCTCCGATTACAAGTCTTCACGCAACAGCTCCGATTTTAGGGTTTGGGAATTTCGTTCTTCTTCGGTTCTTGATGGGATGGGAGTTCTTCGTTTTGGAAACTGAACTGGCGTGCTACGTTTGACAGGGGATATGTTTTTGGAGAGAGGGAACGGTTCGGTCTGAGGAGGGAAACGGTTCGGTTCGCACGGAATTAGGAGGGAATACATAGAGGGTAGTTTGGGTATTTTTGATTTTGGTTATTGCAACGTTTAAAATTTCTGTCACGTGACAGGCACGTGATAACTTGTAACGGATAAACTAACAGAAAACCTAACGTTTCTTCAAAAACCTACAGAAGTAAACGTTTTACATCAAATACCCGCGGCCCAAAACAAAGTTCATCGATTACCATTTTGGGCAAACATGTTACATCTTTTTCATACTTTTCCCTATATAAAACGACGATAGAGCTGCAGTATCTTTGAACTAGTTGGTAAAGAAAAAGGAAACGTATAAGAAAGTAAAATCATATACACTGTTGTTTGGGGAATTAACACGAAAATTCTCATGCTGAATTGTTGGAATATGTACGAAACATGCAATCGATTAAGGTACAACATAACACATAATTAAATTACCTCCCTGAACGATTGCCTTAGCGGAAGCGGAAGCGGATATGCCTGAGATTGGGATCACGGTCTGCTGGACGGGAGGTCACGTCACGGGTTAACGGGCAGTGACCTAGGTTTCCACAGCTACTTACCTCAGTCTAAACTGTAGGGCGGCAAGGCACTGTCATCGTTGTTAGGTTTTCCAACCATGAGCATCCCTATACATATAGAGAGAATGGTTTGGGTCAGTATCCAATACTGAGCTTATTAGAATGGGCTCCCAATAATGGGTGACCCAATCCCCAAAAACCAACATGAATTAAATAACGTTTGAACTTAGATAGATCAACCAACCGAATACGGTGGTTACTACGGAAGAAAGACCGAACACAAAAATCGAAAAGACACCGAGAAGAGACATTTTCTTCTTGGTTTTGAAATGGAGAAAATCCTTCCATTTATATTACTATGTAAAAGACTCTTTGAAATAGAGAAAACTCTTAATGTGGTATAACTTTTATTCATTATTTACGGTGTGTGTGATTTACAAAATAAGTAATATAGAATATGGAATAACAATAGAAAATACGGAATAGAAGGCTATAATACGATATTGTTTAGTTGAGCCCATCAAATAGTTTGTTTTTCCTATACATTCGAATTAAGCCCATTTAGATGCTTTCGGCTAAAGCCCATTTAATAGTCAATTGCGGCTATAATTTCGCTTTAAGCCCATGTAATACTCTACTGGGTCTGTATTTTCGTTTCAAGCCCACGTAACAGTACTGGCCTGTAATACTCTACTGGGCCTGAATTTTTTTCAAGTTATGTATTAGTGTAGTGGGCCAATATTGTCCATTATGAGCCCATTTAAAAGTATTTTGGGCCTACCCTTCCGTTCTGCTGGCGCAAAAAATTAACATCCGCAGGCCGAAAAATAAACATCCACAGGCCCAAAAATAAACATGCACAAGCCCAAATGTAAACATCTGTAGGCCCAAAAATAAACATCTATACACCCAAATATCCATGCTTTCACTAGCGTCGTACGTACCTATATAAGGTAGGGTTCAAAATTTCTAACATGATATATAACTAACAAAATAAAACATAATAGTATAATAGTAGTTATTGTATTTATAGACCAATTTATTAAACATTATAAACTTATCTCATATTTTTGCGATACTTATCTAAACCCGTAAAAATACAAACATAAAACTTTTTTCAATTTTTTTTTTTGAAAAAAAAAAACAAAAAATGTCACAGAACGGCACAACCGCGGCGGGAAAAACCGAGTCGCGAATTTTCCCTGTCGAACTCCAACAAGAACCCTTGTTGCATCAGATTCCCTATCACCGAGAATCCCGCGTCCGTGCTCACCGCTTGCACCGCCAGACACTTCACCCCTTCCGACGTGGATATGAAGTAATTCATTCCCGGCGGCGTCAGCTCCGATCCCCCTTCCAGGTCGAAACTCAACCTTGGAAACCTCGGCATTGTCTCTCCCGATACATTCAAGCAGAGATCGAACCCCAGAGTCGGCGTCGCCATCTCCGGAAGCGTGACCCGCCGCCTCATAGCTACCAGTATCTGACGGTATGCTGTCTCTGGCATGAAAGTCAAGGTGGTGCCTGAATCGATGATGGTACCGCCGTTCCCGAGATCGTCGAGAGCCCACACGGAGGAGCTTATTGGTAATTTGGCGCCATCCACGTAGACGCCTTGGATGCCGATGTAGTAGAATGTGGGAGATAAAGGGTTGACCAACAGAGGAGTGAAGCTCAGTTTAACGTTTTCAACTGCAGTGGAGTTGGGAGAACCGCCGATCACCAGGTAGCTGGTCTGCGGTGGAGAGAGAGTGTAGTCCATGAGGCAGTAGGAGAACTTGTGTCCGAAGTAGCGGCCCAGTTGGGTCGAGAAAGATATGGGCCCGCGACCGAGGCCCAGAACCCCCTGAGCGCCGTCGATGCCAGCGCCGGAGATCCGAAATCCGCAGCCGAAGTCCAGTTCCAGCTTGGCTTCGTGGTTAGAGATGGTCTTAACCGTCGTTGTCTCGGTGGAGAAAAGTCCACTGGAGGTGGATCCGTCGGAGTAGGCGTATTCATACCTACAAGGGCTGTGTCGGCGGGTGTGGTTGCAGTGTGGGTGGGAGGAATCTGACTGCGGTACGAGGTGGCATGCGGCGTCGTAGCAGTGACGGGGGCGGAATGATGAGGTGTGGCGGACTAGGAAGGAAGTTCCCGGTGAGTGGCCGGTGCAGTTCCGGCAGGCAGAGCACCTGACCCATATCAGATCGCTTCCGGTATCAGCAACTAGGAGAAGGCGCTGAGGAGGGGTGCCGATGTGGACGGAGACGAAGTATTGTCCAGCTCCGGTGGAGGCGCCGGATATGAGAGGAGATTTGATGGACTGATGACGGGAGAGGAGGGAGGCCAGGCGGCGAGTGTCCAGAGAGAGGGCTTCTGCGGCGGTCGGGTGTGCACCTCTATGTAGCAGTGGCAGCTTGAGAAATTCATCGGTGGCAGTGGTGGTGGCGGCGGAGAGATGAACCGGCCAGAGAAAGAGGAAGACGAAGAGGTGACCCAGAAGTAGTACGTGCATTTTGAACTCCTGAGAAGAGTAGTGACAGACGGGTTATTTGAAGATACGGAAATACGTATAATAATCATCACATAATAATAGTACAATAGAAAAAAATGCAGTTGCACGTGGCCTGGATTCCTGACAGTTCTTAGTATTACCATTACATCTACATTCATTATTATTTGAAATGAATACGGAAGTGTTAAAAAGAGTTTTCCTAATAAATAAAATTTAAATTCCGAGCATTTTTTAAATTACAACTCGCTTGTCTTGATTTAAATTATTATTTTGATTGTTAGTGACTGACATTATCAGGTAGTAATTCAGTTAAACTTTGGTAGTATGGAACTCTGATTTAGTCTTCAATAATCTTCTATTTTGGTTGTCAATTCACCAAATCTCTCTCCGAAAGGGAAATAGAGGATACGTCCCGGGCTCGACTCGAGCTAGGGACCTCTGGCTAGGGTTGAGTAAGATTCAGCACCCATTTGATTGACGGTAGAGTCCACCCTTGACCGCCCAGGGCCACGTCTGAGCCATTTGACCTCTTCAGGTCCACCAAGAGACTCCCATAATCCAATTATTGGATTACAGAAACCTCGATATCCCAGGGTTTAGCCCCCTTACCTGAATAACAGTCCACAGACGAATTCAGGGACTTTGGCACCTGCTGGCCAAGTCAATGCCCATCATTATCTTCAGCTGATAGTTATGACAATGAAATCGTTAGTACTTTCCAACAACAGAAGGCGTATGTATAAAACAAACACTTACCACCTCACATGTCTAAACAAGGGCACTGAACTACTCACCAAATTTACACATTTACATGACAGTGTAAATCATCTCTAACCTACTGCACTGCATCAAGAAAGCTCTTCCAGGGAGTCGTAGTTTTACTCAAACAGCTGATCCAACAACCGCTCATACTTTTCTTGCAACGGTAAAGATTCCTTTACTTCTAGTCGCAGTAGAAGCCACACGTGACAATGAAGAAGGCTTGAATCCTCCATTCAACAATGCTGATGCTTCTGCAGCCTTAATCTTTCTCCTCTTTGCATCGAGCTCCAACCTTCGTTTATCACTCACAGAAGATACAGAGGAAGAAGTTGAGAAAATGGAAGAAGCACTGATCAGCGCCCGTTTGTTCTTCCTATTTCTGTCAAAGTTAGAGGGAAACTTCACTCTCGCAGCAGCAGCTTTATCCTCTGCTGTGGCTGGAAGCAACCGTATAGCAAGACCCATTTTCTTAGAAGCACTCTCCTCTTCAGCAACCCTTTTTCTTTGAGACTGTAAAACAATGGCCATCAGATGTCAGTAATTTCATAACTTTACCATGCAACGGTAGTAACAAAAAAGAGAGGCAAGAAACATACTCTAAGCTTTGCCCTGAGGGCTTTGTTGAGAGAATAATCATCTGCATGCCTTGCATCAGATACACGTTGAAGCCGCACCAGAACTGGCTCTGCCTCTTTCTTCTTCTTCAAATCCTCCTCCTGATGTTCCAATCGGTAAAAGGGGTCTGCAAGTTTTCCTCTCTCTGACAGCGTAAAAAGTAGTTTAAGATAAAACATGTCATTTAACCCATTTTCATAACTATTTAAATAAATAAAAATTAGTTTCCTGTGCAAAACCTTACCTTCATCTGCAGGAAGTTCCAAAGTTTCAGCATCCTCAACGTCATAATCCTCTGTTTTCTTCTGGGCTCCGCTAATGATCACGTATTCACAGTTCTTGGGATCTGTTTGGATAACAATCTCCTGCTTGCAACATGGTGCCTTCATTGAAAAGCTCCATATCTATTTAAAGAAATTCATAGAACACCGTTGTCAGCAATGAGGGGATCTTTGATATTTAAATGCTAAACCACAAGGGAAAAAATATTGATAGTAAGGGATGCAATGCTCAGATTCGCTAGTCATAGCTTCACCAATCCAATCTTGTTACATCACATACTGTAAGTTTATACCTTTGTTGAGTAATAATTCCCCACTTGCTTCTTCTCCGCATTAAACCGAACACCTTTTGCGATCATAGCATTGCATCCACCACACCAGATATGGTATGGCATCTCGAACCTAAGAGAATGATCAAGCAGGGTCAAACAGATATTAAAAAATTCAAATAAATAGCGTCATCTACATTTACTACATAATATGCTTGGATGTCTCAGCATATCTGTCTCTAACTACAGAACCAGATATATCATTACAGAACTTTCCATTACTTAAGTAGAAGAAACTATATAATTCTTCTTTATTGCTTCTTTAGCTCCTAACCAGCTAACCTGCAGTTTTGTTCTCAGACAGAATAAAACCTGGGTCTTGATCAAACTTTTTCGTTTATTAGTTAATGCAAAATATAGCAATGTCCGATTGTGTAAAATGTAAATACTTCCCTGTTTGTCTTTTCCATATACCCAGAGCCCAAAGCACACTGACATTTGCATACTATAGAGTCTAGAGGGCATCAACACCAAGAAGCATGCCATACATTATGCATCCACTTATTAGTAATGATTAACTGTTAATGTTTTTTTCCACCCTTCACGCAAACTGAACAGACAAAACAATGTAAGCGGGGACATAATTATAGTACCTTATGATCAAAATGCCCTGGTCCAGTTTTCGAGCTCTCTCCCTTAAAGCATGTTGACCATTGAACTTGTTCAAAGAACCCTATTCCAGAAAATCAAATAAGCATCTCATTTAGATCCAACCAACAATGGCATCAAAAGAAAATTGAAAACCTTATTCCTCAATTACCTGTTCTGGCGTCCATTCTGGAGGATAGTAAAAATTATCTGCTCTAGCAGCTGCAAGGGTAGACTGCAGAAAATTGAAAAGTATGAGTCAGCATCTCAAACTAAGAGCATGAGAAAATAACATAAAATATAGTGACTTCTTAAAGCATAAGTTTCAACATCTGAGGATTACTATTTCTGATCTTGCAGTAAAAGTTCAACACTAATAAGTTCATAAGAAACCCTAAAAAAGCCACCAGTTTCATCACACGTTATAAGACTCATAAGGCCATGTCTATTAGATTAAACAAAAGACCTGTCCCGTACGACCACAGATTAGAACATTCAACTAAGGATAATCATCGAAACTCTCCCGTATTCTTTGAGGGATTCCAAAAGCTCGACACCGAAGGTCATTGTCCTAGTCAAATTTAGAGACCCTCGAGTGCATATAGGGGAGGTAGTTTTAATCGAGAAAGTCTGCATCATCTATAAACTAACATGGCAACACGAGCCGAACCAATTAAGATAACGATCATTGGAAGAAAAAACAGATAAGCCAAAACTGCAGTCTAAACTTTAATTGGATAACAGCAACCGTTGATTCAAAACAAAACCCTAATTTAACCTCAGTTCCTGTCGATCAGGTTACTGTAAATTACCAACAAAAGCAAATAGAAAAAGTGCAATCAGCGATCAATCAACAATCACCAGGAGAGAAACGATGAATGAGGAAACCTACCATCCTCTTTCGTCTCTACACAGAATCCAAACGAAAATCAGCTCCAACTTCCAACTCCTGAATAGACGAAGTTGCTTTCCAGATTCGCGCTCGCTCCCAATGGTCAGATAATATAAATGAACGCCACCTTATTTTGGTCACCGACTTAGTTGGGACGAAGGTTGGATAATAGCATCATTAATGGGCCATTCCACGATCCAATGGGCTTACATTAGGCCCATTGCCCATTAACTTTTTCAGCCCAGGCCATTAACTGACTCATGAGTCATGCCTAAAAAGAGGGCCTAGACCGGGGAATCCTAGTTAGGGTCAGCAATTGTGCGGTGAAAAATGTATAATCATAGTTATAATCGTTACTGTTTAATATATTTAACCGTACTATTATGGTGCGGTACGATTATGGTGATGAATTTTCTACCCGTAATGATTCTGGTTATGGTATTTGAGTTATACTCATAGTTATAACCATGATTATTATATAAATATAATAATTTTTTATTATTAATAAACTAATATATACTAAATAATGGAAATTACTAATTTACTATACATATGGGTAATAAATAACCATGATGTTAGTCTTATATATTTTTTATTGTTAACAATATAGATTTATGTATTTTTTTTAAATAAAAATTTCGATATTTTATTATATTACATGTGTAGAATAAATATGGATATACGGGTAAAACCATGGTTAATAACCACAGTTATTTTAATGGTTATGGTACTGAAAATTGTACCCGTAATTATTATGGTTAAGGTATGTGGTTTAAAAATATGGTATGGTTATGATATTTGTCATACTTGTACCATACCCTAACCATACACAACACTATCGTTACCAAAATATTGTGCAATCCAAAAAATAAAATTTCATTATTACAATATCTATAATTCATGATTTATGAAATTAATTAATTATATTATTTTTCCACTAGATCCTTAAATTTGAAGGGACTCTTTAATGGGTAGGGCCAAAGAAGGCTCTACCATTCTCGTTTTCTCCTCATTCATCATCATGAAATATAAGTAAAAAATGCGCACATTACATTTTCTCAATTGAAAGCAACAACGGGAAATTAAACTAGAAAGCAATCTACACATAAAAATAATAACTTAAATAAAAATTGGTGATTAAAATTCCAAAATAAAATTATGATAAAATCCAAATAAAATAGGATAATGTCGCTTAAACCCTATATCTTATACTATAAACCTTTTATATTCATTAATCAATAATAACTAGTAGAATTAAATATCTATTTATGAATTTTGAGAATCTTGGACAATTTGCTTGATAATTTATTTTTAAGAAATTGTTAGTTTACTTTACTAAAAATTATAATTTGTTAGCTCCGTTTAATTTGTTATTAAATGGTAAATGAGATATACATGTATCTATCACTTGTCAACTACCAGATTACCAATTTCCTCAAAGTTCAGTTAATAAAGTGTAAATTTTTCAAAAGTTCAGCTAGTATTTTTCATAAAAAAATCTAGTAAGATAATAAATCAAATGTGTATTTCTGTCAAATTTAACAATAAATTAGACGAAATTAACAAATTATAACTTTATATAAAGTCAAATAAAAAATTATTTAAAAAAAATTAACTACTAAATTATGAAAATACTCAAAATTCAACTGACAATGTAGTACTTAACCTTAATTAATACAATTATTTAGTACTCTAAATATTTATTTTCCTCTTTAATTATATGAATATATATATATATATATATATATATATATCCAAACTCTCCTCCTTAAGACTACTACAACTCCCTATCTAGTATCTCCTGTGTTTTGGTTTTGGTGTTTCTCTTCTCCTCCACTCCATGCTTCCTCTCACCACCACCACCCTCTTTCTTCTGCAACTTCTTCTTCATCCTCTCCTCCATATCCATGTCTGCCTTGAGATTCTGCAACCTTCTCTTTACTTTATTATGGCTTTCTGTCCTCATGCTTCTTCTCCATCACGTACTCTATCATGCCAACCCCTTCACAATCATCAATAACTCACCATTGATCATTTCATCTACACACGGCCATTTGATCACCCGGAAGGTCTTATTGACAAAATTTGATTTTACACCCTATCAGAAACATAAATCACGAGCTAAGACCGAGATCGACCCTCGTTACGGTGTAGAGAAACGCCTTGTGCCGACAGGTCCAAACCCGCTACACCATTGATGATCATGTTCTCGTTTTGATCATTGACAAACGGAGGAAAAAGAGCGAGAAGCTCACTGCTGGAAATTTAGATTTTACCGACCCATATTTTGCGTCGGTAAAAGAAAGATTTTCGTCGGCGAAAATAAATTCCGTCGGTAAATATCAATTTATGTCGGTAAAACTTTCGTCGGTATTAATTTAATCATGTATATTTCATATTAATGATTGATATGGTTGTATTGAATGATCGAATGACATATAAGGATAGAAATTATATTCGTAATTTCGTTCTCTTTTAATTGAAAATCACAACTCACTTTATTATTTAACCCGATCTGAACTAGGTGTGTCAAAATCTGACCCAACCCGTGGATGACCTACCCAGGAGTCGGGTTTGGTTCGGGTTTTTGACTTATGAGTCATTTTGACACGGCCCATAGATGACCCGTTAAAACACGAGTCAGGTTTGGATTAGAAACCTTGACCCACGGGTCAACCCGTGACCCATCTCATTTATATATTATATTAAATCATTACAGATGTCAAACATCAAGAAGGCGAAGGTAACCCTAGCAAATTGAAGTTGCTCACTTGATGGGGCATGGTGGGTCGAACGGGTCAAACTGACCCGCGGATCATGGAGGTCGAACGGGTCAGTCTGATCCAACCCTTACTATTTCTGTTCTGACTCACGGGTTGACCCACCAATCCGCGGGTCAGGTTTGATTCTCAAAAACTAACTTATACTATTACACGAGTCATATTTGGGTCAGAGGATCCATAACATGACCCAAGACCGACACGACGAATGGGTCGACCACCCGTTTTGACACCCCTTTTTCGAACAATTGAAAAACTCATCCAATTTATGTTAATGATTGTCAGCTTCATTTTTCTGGTAGAGTGTCTTGGAGAAAATGATGAGTGGTTGTGTCGGCACGAAAGTTTGACAAGAGAATTATTTTGGAAAAAAAAAATAATAAAATTGATTTGTCTAGTATATCATTTTTTGTAACAAATATTTATTATTGTTATTGTGATGTAATTATTAGTCACCATAAGTTATAGAGTAGAGTTTCTAGAAGGTGACAACTTTCATCTATGGTTTTAAAGAGTAGATGGATTTGAGATTTACGGGCACTTTCACGAGATGATGTTGTCCCGCTACCCCATCGAGACACTGATTAACGATCCATTAATCTAGTAGTTACAAATTGTATTAACGATCCAAGCCCGATCTTGAAGAAAAAATTCGTCCGCTTGGTCTCGGTCCTAGTCGGGCCGATCTTATCGGGAATTCGATGCAACAGTCTTTTTTGATAACCCTAATGATAATAAGTGATGACAACTTTGATATTTCATTATTGCACTAAGTATTGGCCTTAGCCATAATGAATAGAATATGCAATCCATTTTTGTGTATACAAAAGAAAGTGAAAACATTCCCTCTCATGTCTCTTCCATCTTGTTTTCTTCACCTGACTGTGTACTTATCCGACTTCTCAATTCTTCAAACGCCTTCATACTCTCTGCATCGAATCCTCCGGCAAACTGAAAACAAACGTATAAACCATTCTTCAAATCTTCGATGTTTATGGATGATAATGAAAGAAAAACGCAGAAATGGATGATTTACCTGATGAACACGGAAAGCAAAGCGTACGCCTTGTAGAACAAGGAACTCTCTGTTGGGTTCTTTCTCAGGTCCGCTCAATGCATCCAGTTCTGAGGCTACTCGTTTCATGTACTTCCTTGCCAACTGAACCGATGACAGCTTGATCTGCAATATCCAAACAGGACATAAAAAATGGTTATATCATTATAAAGTAATTAGATTTTAAGTTTACATTTTTAAAAAGGCTAAATAGTCTCAATGCACCCATGCGTTTGTTTATGTTATTATTTGCAATCACACGTTTGAACATACTGTTAAATGCATCAGCTGTTAACTATCCATCCATTTTTACCGTTAAATATGTCAAAATAACAATTACCCTATTGTTCATCCTCATATCATTTTCAACCCTAAACCCAATTCCAAAATGCAGATTTGGGTTCAAATTAAACTCAAAAATACAGATTTTGGTTGAATTTGAACCTAAATTTGCATTTTTGGATTCGAATTTAACTCAAATCTGCATCTTGGATTGAATTCGAACCAAAAATGCAAATTTGAGTTTAAATTCAAAACCCAAATGCAAATTTGGGTTAAAATTGAACCTAAATTTACATTTTGGAGTTGAAAATGATATGAACAAGAACAAAAGATCAACAACAAAAATGGATGATTATTTAACTGTTGGTGCATTTAACAACTTTTTATAATTTAAGTATGCACGGAACAACACTTTCAAACATCTCAGTGCATTTAATAACAATAATCCAACATCATTGGAGCTATTTACCCTTAAAAAAATGGAAAATCTGTCTGCTGAAAGTTGATATTTTTTCCATTTTTAACGGAGGAAGGGTTATTATCATATTGTTTTACTTCATTAGAAAATGAAAAGCTTCAATTTTTTTACCTTGCCAACAACCCCTGAGTCTGACAACCAATCAACTGGGATTCCGAACTCCTTGTACCTTGACATGGCCATGTCCCTTGTCCGCAAGAGGGCATAAACACTCTGTTCAACCCTGCAAAATGATGAAAACGAAGGAGAGTGTGAGGGTTATTACTTCATATTGGCAGTTCTGCAAAGCAATGAATTACATTTGAGTCTAATCTTAGTACATACTTTTCAAGCAAGGAATACATCTTCTTTAAAGCAGATTCACATGGGATTTTCGGGTCATCGATAAAAGTGGTAACTCGCTTCTCCAACTTAATGAGATCTTGATACTCAAATGATGCCTCCCTTAAAGCATCTGCTTTCCCTTCTGGCCAATCAAAGTGCTTTAGAACTGCCCTTTCATCCACCTGATGAGTAATGGCATTGGCATCAACCGAAGCATAGAATTACACAATCAAATCTAATATGTAATCAGGAAACTAATCAAATTGTCATTTGTTAAGAGAAATGGCATACCAAAAAGGAGAGTTCCTCATCAAGCCAGTTCACAAATGCCACTAAGTCATCTATATGGCTGAAGGATGCTGCTCGGACTTCAGTAGCTAGTGATTGAACAAAATCACCCTGAGTTTCCACATCAGCTTTCACCTGTACAGAGAATCAACAGGCCATTGGTTAGTGCAATTGCATCAACAATTTCGGTATTCGGAGAAACATTTCACACAATAAAAACTCACAGCCATAAGGAAAGTTGATCTATTCTCAATCTCCCCAATCATATTGTTCCTGGCATCTGAGACATTACTTGACGAAGATAGAAGAGCCGAAGAAGTCTCCTTCTTGGACTCCCGCTTCATTAATGATTGATAGAATTCAACAAGCTCTGGTGCCCTATGAACCTTATCTCCACCTCCTGGCCCTCTTGGGAGACTACCTGGTGGAGGAGGAGGACGAGGCGGTGCACCAGGTGGTGGTGGTGGTGGAGGTGGCCGACCACCTGCTGCTACGGTAGGAGAGTTTGTACCATTGGAAGCAGTGGGCCCACCTCCCGAACCCTTAGGAGGAGGTCGGGCAACCCTAGGAGCTCTCTTCTCAATCTCTGCAAGCTTCACCTTGCTCACCATTGGAGATTCCTCTGTTTTACCAGACGTGTCTGTTGTTGAATCATCTCCAACTTTCTCCTTTAACTGAGTAAGCTTGGGCGGCAAGACAATGGACACAGGTGGTCTGGAAAATGAAACAGATCCCAAGGTTCTGCTGCCTCCTCCGAATTTCTCTGCTCTTGCTTGGTCAGCCCTCTCCTTTATATTCTTCTCCCTCTCAAGGGACATCTTGTGGCGATCTTTATAAGCAGGGTATTTCTCGTCAATAACGCCTTCCACAGATTTGGACATCAAGGAAAACGAAGATGCCACATTGTTAAGGACATCCCCAGGAGATTGTGATCTCAAATTAGGGGTAGATGGGACTTCTGGTGACTGAGCACCAAAACTGGTAATAGCTACACTATCACTTGCATTTCTCAGCATCAGACTTTCAAGAGGACCCCTCGGACGGACACTCATGCTAGCCCTACCTGGAGACCCAACTGAGTACGATCTGGCAGGCGATGACATGGCACTGGAATCATCCTTGCTTCTTCCCCATTTCTTCAACTTCTGCATCAAGCTAGGTTTTTTACTCAGACTGCTGTACCTACTAAAGGAACTGTCCATGGAAGCATTGTCAAAATCTTCGCTTCCAGGGGAAGATGGGTGGGAGAAGTTGCTCTCGAGGTCAGTGTCTCCTTGCCCACGTTCTGAATCTGCATACTCTAACATGAGCTGCTTGGCTTTGTGTTGTGACTTGGGGCTCAAGCTCTTGCTAAGATCCTTAGCAGAGATTTTTCCGGAGGGAGTCTGGTAGTTTCGAAGCTCATATCTCAAGCATGCATTGACCCAACGTAGATACACTAGTTCTTCTACCTCACTGAATCGGTTCATCTGCAGTCCTTCAACTTGCTTTGTTAGGTCTTCGTTTGCATGCCTCAGTTTGTTCACCTCTTCTCTCACTTCAGCAACCATTTCAGTCTGCAAAAACCAAATATTTTACTTCATCCATGTCTCTATGGTATCCAAACAATGCTACAAAGAGCGCAATTTAGTATGAAAATGACATCTTTTTCACTTCAAGGAACTGTTCCTAAAATGTAAATCTTTTGACTTTCATATTAAGTTTCACTCCAAGCTTCATACTTCGTAGAATTTTTGCCTATCCAAAATGTTCAAGTTGGTCCACCATGTGATAAAGCTATACACCGAAAGCAAATAAACAAAAATTACCAAACAGGGTTATGAGTGTTAGGATCAAACAACTCAATCTAATGAAGAAAACACTTAGGATTGAGAAGGAAAAACTCATTTTTTCTAGAGAGGAAAAGAAGGGAAGCAAACTCAGATTTCTTGTGGTAACACCCAAGTGGGTAACCTCCACACGGTTTAGAAGATATTATTCATGACGGTTACTGTTACAAAATACGTATACATGGAGAAATACAGTACAGTACAGGTTGAACCGCGAGACGCGTACATTAATACATAATCTACCATTACATATTAATCAGACTACAATACCTAACAATGAGGCCACAAAGAATAAAGTTTTAGTTGATCCTTCATTTATCCACATAAAAAATCAGCTCAAAGGAGTTGCTTTTATTGAAGGATTGATTTTTTTTTGGGGGTAAAAGTTGATATGTTTAGCAGACAATCACTTCTTCCTGAAAGTTTAACCTTTTCCACTTATATTCTAAGTTTCATACTTTTTAGAATTTCCAACATTCAGCTAAAGCAGTTACTTTCATTGAAATATTTTTTTTTGGAAATCCATTAAAACAGCTACATATCGAACATTAACAATATATATATATATATTCAGAAAAACAAGTCTCTAACCTCTGTCATGTTGGAAAGTTTATCTACTTTAGATTGAGCAGTATCAAGCTTTACAGCAAGTTCTCTTTTCTCATGCTGAAGCTCTCTGTTCTTCCTCCTTAGCTCTACAACTTCGACCTCCAGAACTTTCACAGCTTTCAACTTCTTCTCGACCTCATCGTCGTTCTTAACTGCCTCTTCCTCTTTAGCATGAAGACTCGAAACTTGCTGCTTAAGCAAGAGAAGCTGTCCTTTTGTTTGGTTGGACTCTAACTGAATCTGTCTCTGCAGTTCCTTGATTTTGCTCCTCGCCATCTCAAGCTCCTTTTTCACCGCACCTCCCACAGAAATCTCTTCCTGAAGTTTCTTCCTTTCTACTTGCAAAGAATTGATGGTTATATTCAGCATGTCGATCTCAACAGTTTTTATTTTCAGCTGCCTTTGCAATTCAACAACATCCGATTCTTGCTCCTTCAATCCGTAATACTCGAGTAATTCACCTTCGAGCTTTACTTCTCTTTCCTCCAACTCCTTCACTAGCATCCGCAGCCTTTCGAGTTCATCTGCATTCTTTGCTATCTCGGTTTCATATACTTTGTTCGTCTCATCAGACTTATCTGGCAATGGAAAATCAATCTCTCCTGATAATAACTCTTCAAATTCGGGAAGAATGTCATCGTCTTCACTGTAAGGTGTATTGCTATATGCCTGGTTGATTACACTGCTTATCAGTTTAACCTCCTCTTCCTCTTCTTCTTCTTTCTCCTTCTGCAATACATTACAATACATAATCAAGCATAATTTTTTAATATATATATATGAGCGAAATTGAGAAACATAAAATACTTACATCGTCTTCC
Source organism: Chamaenerion angustifolium (assembly GCA_946814005.1). Classification (NCBI taxonomy): domain Eukaryota; kingdom Viridiplantae; phylum Streptophyta; class Magnoliopsida; order Myrtales; family Onagraceae; genus Chamaenerion; species Chamaenerion angustifolium. Next base: position 967,290 of record OX328276.1, read on the forward strand.
CTGTCATTTTGACGCTGCTCCAATCTCGTTTCATCATTTTCTGTGAATCGATTGCATTAGAAGAAGCACACAAATTGGAGTATTGAATCGAAACCAGAAGATACAATTCATTTGCCAAAGTTAGTACCTTTGGCTTTTGAGGGTGGTGGTTTGACATTCAGCTGCTTAACAGTAAAAGCTGCAATAGAAGCAGCAACTACGAAGCCTAACCTGACTAACATGTCAGAATTGCAGGCAATAAATCCTCAACTCTCTCCATCAACGAACAAGAGACCATCAAGACTGGACCCGTTTCTCCCACACCGATAACTCGATAATCAGATGACCATTTCTGGCCTGAAAAATGGCGGCAATAAGTTTATCACGTCCATGGAAGTGACTTTGGTTTTCTCGTTCTTGATCAGTAGAATTCCAATACAACAATTGCTAAGAGCTACAGCCACCACCTACAACTAGTGGCCTCCTTTTCTTCCATTTGGATTGACAAATACAAAGGATAGTGGGTCTAACGGGTGCTACCTCCTTCACAGCAATATATATACAGTTGAAAGTCAGTTATCAATGAGACAGAATGACTTATGTTATGTAACAGTAAATAAGGAGAAACCCAACTGTATATCTTCTTTTCTTGTCTGAGGAGGGTAAAAGAGGGTCTAGGCTTTATTAATTTTTTCATAATTCTTTTGAGGGGTTCCAATCCTATCCATTAATGCACTAGTTGGCTGCTATGCTCAGCTAAGGTACAGATCAAGCTTGCAAAATAAACGTGCAATAAGGATGGTATTTTACAGCCAGACATAGCAAAGAAAGGACAGCCATAAAGGTTGGGAAAAAGTAGATAAGGTTGGTGATTGGATGGTAAAGTAAGGTCTAGAAACAAAATCCAAGTTGATTATTTTATGGAATCCAGGGAAAGATAAGATGAAGCCAAATAAGAAAAACAGTCATTTTTGTGATTTTCCCTTGTAAATCTTTTTGGCCTTTCTCAGAAGTGTCATCATATAAAGTTTTTGTATTATATGTTATGACTGCAATCAACCCTCTAAATGCTCAGACCTTATCTTCTTCGGATTTTTGTGGACAGTAGCATTCTGGGTAGTGGACCTACGGTTTTTAACGGCCCCAGCAAAGAAAATTACTGCAGTAAATCTCTAGAAACAATTCATCTGATATAGAAGAAATCGCCAATATAATTTACTTAAGCAATATAACCATTAAAAAAAATCACTTCAGTAAACCACATCCTATTATTAGCCCAAAGTGTTAGGTATTGTAGTATGATTAATATGTAATGGTAGATTATGTATTAATGTACGCGGAACGGAGAGTGCGCCTCTGAACTACAACGAGCCTCTACTCTCTACAACCCTCAGCTCCTCCGCATGGTGAAGCAGCTCAATGCCAAGTACGGTTCCGACGTCTTCATTGTTAGGTATTGTAGTCTGATTAATATGTAATGGTAGATTATGTATTAATGTACGCGTCTCACGGTTCAACCTGTATACTGTACTGTACTCGCGGCGCTAAGGTTGCCGGGGTGTGTGGGGGCGGGAGACCCCACCCATATACTGTATTGTACTGTATTTCTCCATGTATACGTATTTTGTAACAGTAACCGTCATTAATATATCTTGCTAAACCGTGTGGAAGTTACCCACTTGGGTGTTAACACAAAAAATCTGAGTTTGCTTCCCTTCCTTTCCTCTCTAGAAAAACTGAGTTTTTCCTTCTCAATCCTAAGTGTTTTCTTCATTAGATTGAGTGTTTGATCCTAACACAAAGGTGACTAATGCTTTCTTCCAATAAGAAGGATGAAGCAAATTATGCAATTCGGAGTATTATACAATCAAATCTTGATCTTAAGATTCTTAACTAGAGAAAAGGTGAAGATTTGGACTAATACTAATCCCCAGTTAAGCTATGGAATATGTGTGCCAAAATTATTAATTCATAACGATATAGAACTCATAATTCCAATCCTTCTAGCTGATCTGGCCAAAGGTGAACCAGACAAATCAGTGCAACGATGATACTGCTGCAACCACATATCACACGTTTCCCTATGTCGAGGAATTTGGTCAACATGAATTGTCCTATTCTGTGTCATGACTGTAATGGTATCCACTCTATTGCATCTGCATCCAAATTCTCTTCCTAATCTGCCTTGAAGAATTGTTCCGCTGCTCTACTAGCGAACTGTCCTACTTAACCAACTATAATAAAAATTTAACATTTATTACTTCAACACGAAAAAAAACGCACATTGAAAGGTTTCTCGTACCATAATCAGTGTATTATGAGCTAAAGTAACTTCCCAAGTCAGCACTAATACGTGAAATAGAAGGGCTTGTCGAGGTACTTACAGAGAAGCAGAGAATTACAAAGACATCAACGCTTGCCCAAGAAGCAGACATCAGGCGAATTATGTTGCTGTCAAGAATGAAGATTGAGATCAATCGACATGAACAGTAGATTCTTGTCTACTGTAAGGAAGACAGATTGAGTAATTACAGAAGTGGAAAGAAGGAACGCAAAACGGATGTACCTGCTTATGGAAGCGGCCATTACAGTTGAGCTTCACGATAATGCTAAGGTGCTGCTGCTTGGGACGATAGAACCAAGAACTGACACGTAAATCGTAAGAATCAAGAATTACTAAGATCCGGCGAAAGCATGCATAGATAATCGTCAAAGGTTAGAGATGACAGCATTTGCTATTGTTACTGATTGCATTTTCCACCCCAGCAGTAGCTATGCAATTTCATATTTATTGAATAGTAATCAAATAAATTCATATTTTAATTACTTTCATATCCTTATTATTTATTGTGTTAATTACTTAATCGGTTACACATGTTTGACCATCGTTCATAATGGTTACACATGTTTCAAAATGTGATTAATTGGTTTTGCTATGTGACTAATTGGTTACACATGTTTTTCCCAATGTGATTAATTGATTATTCCGTTAGTAAACCGTTAATTTTACGAACCTAAAATCTTGTTCGGAGAAGGAGACGTACATGGAAGAATCTTACAGTCACTTTGTATTTGGGACATAATAGTCAACAGTTAAAGGCATAATAGTCATTTGATAATTCAAAAATATTAATTAACGGTAAAAATAACGGTTTACTAACGGAATAATCAATTAATCATATTGGGAAAAACATGTGTAATCAATTAGTTACATAACAAAACCAATTAATCACATTTTGAAACATGTATAATCATTATGCACATTGGTGAAACATGTATAACCAATTAAGTAATTAACTCTTCTTTATTTAGTCCATGTCTATCCCTTTTTCGTTAAAACAATCATCATTTCGGTTAGGGAAAAGTCTGAAAATGGTCCATAATTTTTGCACAAAGTAGTTTTCGGTGCAACTTGTTTTTTAGTGATGGTTAATGGTTCAATACGTTTGAAAATGATGGTAATTGGTACCTCCGTTACTTTTCTGTTAAAAAATTCCGTTCAAACCTGGCTGGGTTCGGTTACATGGTCTGAGTTCGGACCGAACCTGACTGGGTTCGGTTCAAACAATTTGGGCTCCAATTGAGTCCCAATCGGGGGTCCTATGGTCTCGGTCCGAACCCAGACCAGGTCCTCAAGGTTGGGTGACCTAGTCTGGGTTCAAACCCTGGCTAGGGGATCCCTGGTGTGGTTCGAATCGAGTCGGGACTTGTTTGAAACATTAGTGTAAGTTTGTAGGGTGTAATTGTAACATTTAGAAAAATATTTGGTTAATTTTACAAATATAAAAAATATTTAACGGAAGTTTTTAACAGAAAAGTAACGGAGGTACCAATTTCCATCATTTTCAAACATGTTGGACCAAAAATAATCGTTTGAGTTGGAAAACCATTTTCGTCATACATGTTGTACCATTTTCAGCTTTTTCCTTTCGGTTAGGCATTTTCTTAATAAAGGGTAGTAAATTGTACATTTAAGAAAGTGTAGGATGTATTTTCTGATTCCCAAATTTCAGTGGGACAATAATCGATCAGAGACATGAAAGCACTTCAGAGAGCAGCAGTAATAGCACCATTGGATCGTACCCGCATAATTTCGAAACCAGCGTCGACTACTGATTCCAGTTACCGGATTTTTCAATCCAATTTCAAATTCACGATTTTTCCGCAGCAACCATTCAACATTTTTCTAACCCAGTTCTTGATTCTCTCATAGATTCTAGGGTTCGTGAGGTTTCTGCCATTCCAACCTTGAAAGACTTCGGTTTATTTTGACGGGTCGTTTTGTGTTGCCGCGAGATGTTCACCCCGCAGAGGAAGCCCTATCCGGCTCTGTCGCTAACGCCACGCACCGAGGCGGCCAAGACTGCTGCCCATAACAAGGGAAAGTCGGTGGCTTTCGTAGACGAGACGCCGCCGCCACCACCTCTACGGTCGTTGGATGGCAATGGTGTGGAAGATGTGCGTGAGGGCGTGGAGGACTGGAGGCGCTTTAGAGAGGCAGGACTGCTAGATGAAGCTTCCATGGAGAAGAAAGATCTCCAGGCTCTTGCTGACCGAGTTTCGAAGCTACAGGGCGAGGTATGCCATGGGAATGTAGAGTTTTTAACTGAATTTGCCTTGATGATAAAGTTCATCTCTTCAATCCCAGTCATGACTACATACATATTGTATGCTAGTTGAGTTAAGTACGTTATTTTTCTTAAATTGTTTTTTTTTCGAGCCACATGTTAGTTTTCTTCATTAGTAGGACTAGAATTTTAAGAATTGCATAACAGCTTATATTATGTTTGATACTTAAGTGAATTTTACGAAGGGATGGATCATGTGGAAACCAAATATATATTATAGAAATTGAATGGCTCGTTCACATGGACTAATGCGAATTCTGCTCGTGTAAACAATTTATAGCATAGATTGATGGATGTTCCTATTTCCCTTTCTATTCGTGTTGTTTAGTGATAACACGTTCATTCATTTTTGCAGTTCTCCCCATTTGTCCTAAATTGCTTTAGTGTCTATTGGAACTGAATAAAGTTGTATTGAGTCTTTGGTGTTTACATTATTGTCTAAAGTGCTCATGCACTTGTTTTTCCATTTGTCAGCTATATGATTACCAGTACAATATGGGGCTCCTACTAATGGAGAAAAATGACTTAACGTCAAAGCATGAAGAACTGTTGCAAGCTTTGGCTGAAGCGCAAGAGCTTCTCAAGCGGGAGCAGACAGCACATCTGATTGCTATCTCTGAAGCTGAGAAAAAAGCAGACAATTTGAGGAGAGCCTTAAATCTTGAGAAGCAATGTGTGGCTGATGTACGTCAACACTTCTTCCGCTCATGCATAAGCAACTATTATGTGAAAATATTACATGCAAGCAAGCTCCCTCAGGAATCATGGAATAATTAATCCACTTTTTGTAAAGTTTATTATGTTTTTTAATAGCTTTTCAAGCAATTTTCTCAGTGTTCCAACATTCTACTTTTTCAGATGGGTTCTTATTTTTCAGTAGGTTGCACTCATTTACAAAGCCTCCTAGTTCTTACGTGGTAGCCTGGTAGGGCGATTCTTTTACTTATTTTGCAAAGAACTTTCATGGTGAAACTATTAGTTGTCCTGATATTCATTTCATGAAACATTGAAATGACTATTTTTTGGGGTTGGATTCTGAAATTCTGGATGATGACTTGCATTACACTCTTTCATGATGTAGCTTGAGAAGGCTTTACGTGAAACAAGCCAGGAAGAGCAGCATAACAAGCTTGCATCTGAAAAAAAGTTTGCTGATGCAAATGCTTTGGTTGCTGGAATTGGCGAGAAGTCTTTGGAGACAAAAGAAAAGTTGCATGAGGCTGACTTTAAGCTTGCTGAGGTTAATAGGAAATGTTCCGAGCTCGGTATAAAGATGCAAGAGATAGAAGCACGCGAAAAAGTGCTCCAGAGGGAACGGCTCTCTCTGAAAACAGAGTATTTCCTCTTTTACCCATTTTTTTTAAAATATTTTAGATGTATTATATTTTTCACTATTGTGAAGTATTTCAATAAGTAAGATCATGGTATGTATCTAAACACCTTCCATGCTTTCAGGCAAGATGCACACAAGGCAAGCTTTTATAAACAACGAGAAGAGTTGATAGACTGGGAAAAAAAGTTGCAGGAATCCGAAAAGAAGCTGTCTCAGGATCGAAGACTCCTCAATGAGAGAGAGGAGAAGGCAAATCAGAATGATCGCATGCTTCGGCAGAGAGAGAAGACTCTTGAAGAGTATGAGAATAAATCGGATTTCTGCAAATTGTCAGTTAAAGAGAAAGAAAATGATATAAATAGAAGGTTTGAAGAATTGGTTATGAAGGAAAAGGTTGGTTTCTTTGTGATAGCCCTTCCCCTTTATGGGCGCTAGTGATATATGATTAACTTTTTTGTATTCTTTCAGGAAGCTGCATCTCTAGAAAGCATGCTCAGACTTAAGGAAGAAGAGCTTCATGCCTTAGAGGAAAGTTTGACTACAAGGGAAAGGGTGAGTTAAAGTATATGATTTGTAGGTCACTTTCTGGTTGAAGTTTATTATGAACCTGCTCGTTGCTTGAAGAAAGTTTGTAGGTCACTTTATGCAGTGCCTGATAACCTCTTTATTTGCTTGTGATAGTGCTTCATTTCATGGAGGGCTCATTTAGGTTCCTGCCAATGTTCTTTCAACATTGATCCTTTGCGAATGGCTTAGAGTTGACTTAGTTGTCTTAGCATTATGAGCTGTTTTTATATCAACTTCTGAAACACTCGAACTTTGGTAAACCCCAAATGAGAAATTGATAAGAATTTCTAGGTTAAAGTAGGTAGATACCGTAGATTATGATTACTTACAGTTACTGGTGTAAGTAAAAATATTTATTTTCTCTCTAGTTTTTTCAATTAGGAAGGAGTACTAGGTTAAAAGAAGGATTCTTTAACTGAAGACCAAAAATAAACATGCACTATGAATTATGATATGCATTTAACTTTGGCACAAGTTAAGGGCAATAACTACCCCTAAATTATGATATGCATGTGCATGCTCAATAAGTTGTTATTTTGGGTTATCGTTATCAAATCATGTTTTATAAATTTATTTATTTTTTCTAAAATTATTTTAGATTAAGTAGCTTTTATTTACAAATTAATTTATGGTTCGAATTTTAGATTTAATTTCAATTTTAAGCTTAGGGTTCCCCCATACAGTCTAAGAAATTTCAATGTGTCCAAGTCTCATTTAGGATTTACCCTTTAAGGCTTTATTGAAAATAAAATAAAATTATGTAGTATACAGAGTTGATTAATATAAAATAACTTCAGTAAAATAGGAAGAAAAAAAGCTTCCTAACCATGGGTGGTGGTCATGGATTTTCGAGGTAGCTATTAGTCTCTTAACTATTTTCATCTTATCTCTGTTACAGATGATCAGTTCTCTTATTATTTTTTATTCCCATATTTTAGGTGGGAATCCAGAAGCTTTTGGATGAACAGAAGATCATTTTGGATGAGAAGCTTCTTCAGTTCGATTTAGAACTAGAGGAGAGTAGGAAATCACTTGGTAAGGAACTGAAAAGCAGGTCTGAAGAGGTGGAACAAAAGGAAGCTGATGTTAGACACAGAGAAGAGAAGCTAATAAAACGGGAGCAAGCTGTGGATATGAAGATGGACAGAGTCAAGGAGAAAGAGAAGGATCTCGAGTCAAGGTTAAAAGCATTGAAGGAGAAGGAGAAGTCCATGAAATGTGAAGAAACGAAATTCGAGATTGAGAAAAAGCAATTAGTTGCTGAAAAGGAGAGTTTACAGAATCTCATAGATCAAATTGAAAACATGAAGGCAGATATTACTCACAAGGAAAAGGAGATTCAGGAAAAGAGCAAGGAACTCAAGGTAACCTCTGAGGAGAGGGAAGAACACGTTCGCCTTCAAGCAGAACTGAAAATGGAGATAGAAAAATGTAGGTGTCAACAGGAGTTGCTTCTGAGGGAAGCTGATGAGCTCAAGGGGGACAGGAAGAAATTTGAAAGAGATTGGGAAATCTTGGATGAAAGAAGAGCCGCGTATGATGATGAACAAAGGAAATTTGTTGAAGAGAAAGATAAGTTTGAAAAATGGCAAACCTCTCGAGAAGATAAGTTGAAAAGGGAGAAACTCGAGATGGAAGAGTCTCTGCGAAGGGAAATGGAGTCTCTCAGATTGGAAAAGGAATCACATCTTGCCAATATGAAGCATGAGGAATCAGATTTATGTGAGAGGACGCAGCACGAGCGTAATCAATTGATTCAAGAATTTGAAATGAAGAAAAGAATTCTCGAGACTGATCTTCAAAACAAGCATGAAGAGTTGGAGAATGCTCTTATCAATAGGGAGCGAGAATTTGAAGAGTGGAGGCAAAAGGAACTTAACCATATAAACGAGCAGAATGAAATTGCTCAGAGAAAAGTGGATGAGGCAAGAACAGAGAGGCAGAGGATGCAGAAAGAAAGTCTGAAACTCGTAGAGAACAGGAAACAGCTCGAGGAGGATCAAATTAAAATGCAAGAAGACATTGATCAGCTTGTTATTCTGAGCCGCAAACTGAAAGACCAAAGGGAAGAGTTAATCAAGGAAAGAGACCGCTTCAATAAGTTTGTCGAGACTCTGAAAAGTTGCCCAAGTTGTAGAGATATGTCAATGGAATTTGTGGTTGGAATGGAATTACCTGATATGTCTCCAAATCTGGTGGAGAGAATCTCCAAGAACAGTGCTAATACAATGACACCCACTAAGCAAAGGCATACTGGTTTTGGTGGGCAAATGGGTCTTTTTTCGAGGATTTTCAAGCCCTTCTCTCCCAGTAAGAAGATTGATATTGATGATACAAATGTCCCACAGTCCTGTGCTAATTCCAATGAGGAAGACAGAGATGCCGGGTTGCTGGGGAATGTCACAGAAACAAGGGAGAATCGTTACAGCCCTGATGAAGATGAACCGCAATCCTCCTGTCATTTTACTAAGGGCTTTGATAATGATCATGTTTCATCTCGGGATGATGATAGACACTTTAAAGTCGAGCTTCCTGAGGAATCTCAGCAGTCTGGTTTGAAGAAAAGTCGGCGCAAAGCTCAAGGTAAACGTCAAGGTATTAATAGAACACGCACTATGAATGAAACCCTTGAAGAGGGCAGTGCCTTTTTAGGTGAAGGTTCTCAAGCAAAAGCAGATAACACGGTGCAACCTAGTTCCCAGATCAGTGAGCATGTTCCATCTGAGACTGCTCGTAAAGGTAAAGCTGCAGGAAGAAGTAGTACAAAGAAGCGCCAGCATGTTGAGGGCTCACGAATGACAGAAAGTGAGATGAATGGAGATAGTGAAGGACCTTCTGATAGTGTCACGACCGATGGAAGGAAGAGGCGGCGGAAACAAGTCTTTACTCCAGTGCAGACTCCTGTCCAGACGCGCTATAATCTCAGGGGAAAAATGAAGTAAGTTTGTTACTCTTTTTTTTAGTATAGGTCCATATGTAACAAAATTAATGGGATTTCATTGAATTTGTTAATAGTGGTGAGAAAAGGGTTACTTACCGGGACAAAAAAAATTGAACTTTCAGCATTCTTGCTGAGCTTTGACGAATCGCAAAGAGTAGTGTACTCTGTTTTTTTCCTAAGAAATTTGACGTTTTTTTGTTGAAAATGATACGTATACCCCTGTCATGGTAATTTGAAAATGTTGTTTCTGACTTAATTTGGCAACGTCCATCAGCACCAACCGTGCTGCACCAGTGAAATCAATCGAGGTGGAGGCTTCTTCTGGAATCAATCGAGGTGGAGATGCAGAAGTCGGTACTGATGCAGTTGAAAAAACATCTGAAGCTAACAGTTTGCCATCACAAGATGTGCATGACAAATGTGACCAGACACACTCGACAAAGGTTGTAACTGTAGAAGCTGTGAAGTTAGCTCACGAGAATATAGTAAGGGTAAATTTCTTCCGTGCATTTTGTGAAGTTTACACATTCCTCAACTGAATTTCTGATAGAGTTCCATTGTGTAATTTATGATCTTGCAGTTTACAGCAGCAGATGTTAATGAGGATGCTGATAATGCCATTAGAGCAGCAGAAGAGATTAAAGAAGTGAATGACACTCCAGAATACACAAACGAAGATCAGAGCGGAAGCACGGGTGGTGATGCTGAAGACAATGATGAAGAGGATGATCAAGTAGAGCATCCAGGTGAGGCTTCGATTAGTAAGAAGCTATGGACTTTCTTCACCACATAGAGTATCTAGCTGTTCATCTTTTGATGACATATTTACCCAGCTTGAACGTCGTCCAGTGAACTAACACAAGACTCCACAAACTACAATTGGTGAAAGGGTAGTAGTACTTAGTTTACTCCTTTTTGTTTTTCCGTGTAATTTCTTCTGAGTTAGATTAGAGGGTTAATTATAAAAAAGCAAACCGAACTTTGAGGAAAAACTAAACAGCAAACCAATCTTTTTTGTTAGCAAACAACAAACCAAACCTTTGGAATTGACCAATCAACAAATCTGAACGAATTTTTCAATGTTTGAGGGAGTTATTAAGTCGTAATACTATTTTCTTAGAATACTTCAACTAATGTTGACTTAATAACCCCTCAAACATTGAAAAATCTGTTCAAACATAATGAAAATTTGAGGTAGGTTTGTTGATTGCTCAATTCCAAAAGTTTGGTTCGTTGTTGGTCAACAAAAAAAATTCGGTTCACTGTTTGGTTTTTCCTCAAAGTTCGGTTTGTTTTTGGGTTATTAACCCTAGATTAGATATCAGTCAGTGCAGGGTAGGCAGTAGGCTTCCATCTGGACAGAATTGTGTTTCCCTTTTATGTCGTTTAGACCAAACAAAACCACCATTAGAGTTGGTTTTGCAGAGCTCCTGCTGTCATTTGTACATGTTGATGCCTCCCATTTGTTGGAGTAATGGCATTGCCAATGTTGTTGGTTTATGGCTGATTGTTTTTGGAATGGAAGATGCAATTTATGCCACAGTTTCTTAGAGAGTGGGGAGGAAGTGAAAGTGGACACATTAATTGTAGCAGCAAGAGGAGCAAAGACAGAAAGTGACTTGTCAGACTCTACTCTACGTATATGAGTAGATAAGATAAGAGGGGTCTACAATGTACTCTAGCAGTCTATATATATAGAGTCTGTACTGTACTCACTTCTACGGCTACTACTTACACTCTACTGCAGTGTAGTGTGGGGGTTGGGTAATGCTATGCACTTGGTTTTTTTCACCTTTGTTTGTGGTGTTGTTTGATGTGGCGTGGTCCTTTTTTACCCAACTTACTGAGGTCCCCAATCCATGCAAATATCTGTTCTCCATCGTACTATTATTGATGATTTTTTTTTTCCGTAAAAAAAACTGGTGTTTAAGCACAAAGTTGGGTTAATTTTTCATTTCTGAAAGTGGGTATTTTGCCCCAAAAAACAAAAAAGAGAATATTTTAATTTTAAAAATTATAATAACAATTCAGTAAGGGTTAAATATCAAGTAATTACCTGAACATTGAAAATTCAAAACGGACTATCTCAACTTTGAAGAAGGTGCAAATAGTTACCTCCATTCAATTTCTGACGACTTTTCGACGACTTTTCAACGATAGTTGACGGAAAATTGGACGGAGGTAGCTATTTGCACATTCTTCAAAGTTGAGATAGTCTGTTTTGAATTTTCAAAGTTCAGGTAGCTCATTATAAAACGTTCAAAATTCAGGTAGCTACTTGGTATTTAACTCATTCAGTAATAATTGTTAATATATGTACCCTTATATTTTTTCAAAGAAGGCCAATAATAAATGAATAAATTGAAAGAACAGAGAAAGGCTTACCATCTTAAATTCTTAACTAAAGTTTCTACCAAAAAATAATATTAACTAAAGTTATTTTCTTTATATATATAAAATATCTAAATAAAAAAAAAATGAAATCTTCCTCCCGTGTCTGTCTTCTCTCTGTGAGCAACATTGCAAGTGCATGTCTGGTCCCCCTATTAACAGGAAATCCACACATAATCAATCACTTGAACATAGAAAGGACGATATATATATATATATTGGCAAAAAAAAAATATATATATATATATATATGTTAAATATCAATGAACTATCTGAATTTTGAACGTTTTGCAACGAGTTATCCGAATTTTAAAAATTCCAAATGGATTACTTAAACTTGAACGAGGGTGCAAATAGTTACCTCCGTCAAATTTCTGTCGAATTTCTACCAACAGTTTACGGTAAATTGGATGGAGGTAGTTATTTGCACATTCGTTCAAGTTGAGGTAGCTCGTTTTAAATTTTTAAAGTTCAGGCATCTCGTTGTAAAACGTCTAAAGTTCATGTAGTTCATGGTTATTTAAATAAATATACATATATACCAAAGCTTGAAAAGCAAAAAACAAATTAAAAAAATAAAATAAAGAGACTGAATATCTAATATTTTCTATATTTTAATAGTGGTGATACATAAAACTGAATATTAGAAAAATAATAATATTTTTATAATAAAAAGGTAATATCTTCCAATCCTTTCTGCATCGTTAGAAAGTAGTGAAAAGAGGAGGTAGCTTGTAAGTTAACCTCCCCTCTCCTCTCCTCTCCTCTCCTACTATAGCTCTGCTTTGCAGAGAAATGAATGGAGGCCTTACTAATATGGTGGGTTACAGTAATTCAGTGTGGTGTAGAGAGAGTTACAGACCTAAGTCTTTATTTACTGACACATGATTTTTTTTTTCAATGGAATAAAATACGTCATTGCCCTAAAGTTTACGGTGATTTTAAAATTCTCTCTTAAAGTTTAAAGTCCCCTTAATATTTGAAAATGATGAAAAATCTCTCTTTACCAATGACCAACAGATGCTCTTTCAGAAGAGATTTTTCATCATTTCCAAACATTAGGAAACTTTAAACTTTAAGAAAAAAAATTAAAATTGGCGTAAACTTTATAGGAAAGTGGTATTTACCCTTTTCAATTTCTATTTTAACTGTTGTATCACATCACCACCTCAGTAACTTAAAGAAGGGAATTAATTGACAAGTAAAGACTTGTTCCTTCCTAGTTCCTAGTTGACTATACTATATATTTATACTTGACATTTTTACCTTCTGTCATGTCTGGGAAGGGAAAAATCCATTTTTGACAGCAAACATCCAGAACATTCTGTTATAACTGAGAATTATCAGTTTTTAAAAAAAAAATATATATGAATACTTAAAATTATAATCAGGATTAAGCATAGTTTAGTAGGAGATCATAAGAAGCCACCATTACTTTAGGAAAGGGACAGCATTGGGTTTTGCAAACTCAAAGTAAAGCCTAGGCCATAAGATTCCAAGTTCATATTTTCTATTTTATGAGAATTGCACTATTGCACCCTTACTTTTAGCAACATGCACACTAAGCTTCTCAATAGTTACACTCTCGATTTTAGATCTGGTTAGGGTTCTGAATTCAGCTCGTGGGTTGACCCGAAGACCCTTAACTTATGCTAAACTCCTATTTATTGAGTTTTGTCAAGTGCAAGTTGCTTTGGAAAGGAAGTTGAAGGTGCAAGTTGCTCCACAACCAAAGTTAAGGGTGCATCTTTGAAGTTTTCTCCTTTATGAGTGTGCCATTCAAAAATGGACATTACTACTTCTGCAACTAACAGCTTGGACATGATGTTGGAGATAGAGACCCTCACCTTCTTCTTCTTTACTCCTTGTGGTTTGCCATAAAAATGAAACCCTTTTTCCTTCTTCGCTTGCTATAAAAACACACAGCCAAACTTTACCTACAAGTTCAGTTTTGTTCCCTTCTTGACTTTCTCAAACGGTGTGTACTTACTGTTTGGCTTTAACTTCCAGAATACAACCCATCAAGTCTTGAGGTTGAGCACCCACTATCTTTTCTACGTACCCCAACGTTGCTTTCCTCTCTTTATTCATTATCTTCTCATCATCTCCCTCTAAAGCTACCACTACTTTATCTCCTTGCTCAGTTCCAAAGTTTCAACCTTTCACCATGAAGGCCATCTCCTCTGTTCTTGCTCTGTTTCTGCTATATTTCTCTGTTCATTGCTGCTGTGGAGAAGAAGAAGCCACCTACATTGATGTTGGAGCTCCCATGGAAGCTAAAGAAAGAGAAGCCCTTTACACCGCCGTACAAGGCTTTGTGGGTGACTGGTGGAATGGCTCAGATCTCTATCCTGACCCTTGTGGATGGACTCCCATTCAGGTACAGAATTTACATTTAATTTTTTGAAAAAAATGGTCAGTTTTTAACTGGGGTCCTGGTTCCATTTGGTCCTTCATGTTGTTTGGCAAATGGGTAGATAGATTGGTTCAGTCCAGGCAATGTCTAATCGTCATATGATGTTCGAAAAACAAGGCCATGAATAAGTTAGTTCTCTGTTTGGTGATCATGTCTCTGAATTTCTGTTAGGTATCTGACAGCAATTAATTTGGGACCACTTAAATTATACATTTTTTCTCTTAAATGATTATGCAACGAGAGATTAGCACATACTAGTGTTTACAGGTAAAACAAGAACTAGAACATCTGTCAATACGAACTCCATGAAAATATGGTTAAACAAATGATAGAGCTTTGCATGGAAACGCCATGATACCAGCTTTATGAAAGATTTGCAATCATTAGAGGATGAAGAAGATAGATATTACTGAAAGAAAGTTGAGTTTTATTGGGTGCTCTGCTTTTTATCATCACCATGAGTCCTGACCTGTATTATTGTCTGGCTGCCTGCAACCTTATACAACTGTGGAACTTGGGACATTTTCTGGACCACCGTGTTCAAACCCTAAAATCTACTTGAATTTAATCATAATTTCAGAGCCTTGCTTCATAAAAATTTGATCTTTGAAATGAATTTGTTAGTTTAGTTCTTCACGTGAGAATTAAGATCCTCCTTAAACTGATGTTTATGAACATCGGTTTACCCATGGGCTTAATGCCCGGCCTCGGCCTTTAATGGGAGTGTATCAATATTTTCAATATCGCCAGGATTTGAACCTGCGCGCTCTGATACCATGTGAAACTTAAGACGTACGCCTTAACCAACTGTCTCAAAAGTCCAAACTTGTGAGTGAAGCCGACCGGTATACTCTTGAGTCATCTTACTTCAAACCGAGCTGACTCTGCTTTTCATCATCATGGATCCTGACAACCATTGTTGTCTCTGAACCCCTTATAACACTGTGTATTTACAGCATTCTTCTGAACAAGGATCAAAATTGACGAACCCTATTGGATTTATGCATAATTGCAGAATCTTGCTTCATAAATATTAGATCTTTGTACTGACATTGTTCTGTTTATTTTTTAACAGGGTATTGCTTGTGGCTTGTTGGATAATGGTCTCTGGCATGTCACGACACTGAACATTGGCCCCGTTCACGACAACTCTCTTGAATGTTCTGCAAATCCTCGATTCACGCCTCAGTTCTTCGAGCTCAAACACCTCCAGTCCATCTCCTTCTTCAGCTGCTTCAAAGCATCCACCACCATCCCTTCTCAAAACTGGGAAAAAATTTCTAACACCCTAGAATCTCTTGAATTCCGATCAAACCCAGGTCTCTCCGGTCAAATTCCGGCCGTATTCGGTAGCACCCTCCGGAATCTCCGATCCCTCGTTATCATAGAAAACAAACTAAGCGGCCGGTTACCTGAAAACCTCGGAGAGTTACTTAATGTGAAGCGCTTTGTTTTAGCCGGAAATCAATTCAGCGGCCCAATCCCGAACAGCTTCAGCGGCTTACAAGAACTACTCATCCTCGATTTGAGCAGAAACTTCCTATCCGGAACTCTACCTCCATCGGTTGGAGATCTGGGTTCGCTTCTGAAGCTCGATTTGAGTTACAATTACTTGGAAGGCAAGCTACCAAGTGAACTAGGGTTTCTCAAGAACTTGACCCTTTTGGATCTACGAAGCAACAATTTTTCAGGAGGGCTGAGAGTTTCGTTTCAAGAAATGACGAATCTAGAAGAGTTGGTTCTATCAAGGAACCCCATTGGAGGCGAGCTCAAGTCCGTGGCATGGAAAACCCTTAAAAACATGACAACTCTCGATCTCTCCGAAACAGGTTTGGTCGGAGAGATTCCAGAGACAATGCTGCTGATGAAGAAACTAAGGTTCCTAGGGCTCAGCAACAACAATCTATCAGGACCCCTGTCGATAAAATTCGAAACTTTACCAGACATAAGCGCGATATACTTGAATGGGAATAACTTCACAGGGGAGATCAGATTCTCTGCAGAGTTCGTTGCGAAAATGGGGAGGAGATTTGGGGCTTGGGACAACCCTAATTTGTGCTACCCACTTGGTATTGGCAGTGCTCCATACAGAGTAAGGCAGTGTGTGGAAGAAGACATGGCTATGGAGTCCAGGTCTAATCCAAGAGGTAAGTTATTGAGTGATGGAGATATGGAAGGAAGTAGTTCCTATTCCATGCCATCTTTGGGATTCACAAGCAATGGGGTTGGTGGCTTTAAAGGTTGCAACTTTAGGGTATATGTGTTAATGGCTGTTGCCCTAATTTTAAATTCTTCTTTTCTATAGCCTATACAAGTTATTTTCAAATTGTGTAGAGATTAAGGAATCTTAATTATGTTAATTAATGAAAATGGTTCCTTGCTAGTGGAGCTTAATTCAGGGTAAGTGAAAAGTAAGTTTATGAAACATTCAAATTATTTTCTATTATAGACTTTTTATATTAACAAAATGAAAGTTTGGACTACAAAAAATTGTAGCTTGAGGTTATGAGAAAGAGGCAGACACTGCAGTAATGTCTCCTCAATACAATGAAAATGAAACCTTGATTGGAAAGGAGTTGAAGAAGGATGGAATGGAATTGGAAAAATATCAAAGATTTCTCTTTTTTGCAGCAGAAAAAAAAAACAAAATAAAAAAAAAAAATGAAATAATTAGAAATTCAAAGAAAAAAACATATTTTTTAATCGTATTTAGGATGGTCTAGTGGTTGAGAGAGCTGACTCCCAAGTGATTTGGTTGAGAGTGCTGACTCGCAAGTGGTGAGAGTGCTGACTCGCAGGTGGTTTAATTACAGGGTCACGAGTTCGAATCCCCTGTGAAAAAGGGAAATGAGTATGACGTTGAACCTAACGGGTCAAACTCTCAATCCTAAACTGCTGGTAGGACTGAGTTTATTGCATACGCTAGTTTCCTAGTGCAAGTTTGAGTACTGTGACTGTTCTCAACTCAGCACTAGATAAGAGCGCCTCTCTCTCACCCCGACCTGACCCTAGCCGCCTTTGCTCCTGCCACTGCTGCGTCTTCGTCGGAACTTCAGCACCGCTGCACCAGCACGCCGACAAGCTTGTCTTGCCTTGAGGACACCACCATCACGCTGTCTTGTCTTGCCGGAATCGGCACAGACCTGTCAAACAAGATCGGCTGGCGGCTGGCTCCGACAGCTAACGCCGACTTGGAATTAGGAGGGATCGAGACTTTTTCCTTTGACCAACTCATAGAATGTCCTCCAAAAGGGTTGCAAGTGCAACGGCAGACTCATAGTTATAATTTTTGTCATACGTGGTTAAATACATCATTAAATATTACACTTTTTGGTCAAATTAATAATTTTACATTCATGTCATGTCATCGTTATTTTTTTAAAATTACACATCACAAATCGAACTTATAAACGTTAATTTAAATTTATTTTTAACCTAGAATTAACAATTTTGAATTCATTTTTATTAATAAAAATATAGTAATGATCAATGAAAAAAATTAAAATATTTAACAGAAAAAATAAATATATGATAAATAACCATCGAGGTAATTTACACTTTTTACTTTTACAGGAATATCTCTAGGATTTTATGGGAGAGACAATAATGAATGTACCTTTACTGCGATTGGACTTTCCCAAGGCTTGAGGCTTATTTATTTATTTATTCGTGTTAAAAATAAAATTTACTTATTTATTGTTATTCCTTTTTTGTATTTATTTATATTTTATACTAATTTCACTAGCTTTCTGTCCATTGGAGAATGGCACACGACCTATAGCTACCATTCATGTCTTATTTTTTAGATCTCTACATACTTATAAATTAATTAAATTAAAGGCACTTTTTTTAATAGAACTAATTTACAAAAAGAAAAAAATGTATAATCAAAATTATTTACACCTACGAATAATTAATAAAAATGAGTTCATTTTATAATTTTAAAAAAAAAACTTTTAAATATGGTTGAAATTCAAAAATAGTATTTTAATATCTTAGGTAAGCAATCTTAGAATTATGTCGAGAATAATTCAACTTTAAGATGTTTTTTTTTTTTTTTACAAAATCCTTTATTTTCCTTGAAAAAATGTTATAAGTAGTATGGGGCTTAAATTTTCTTAGTCGATATTGGGCCTGGCACGTGTTAATCAATCCCATGCTTTTACATATACAAATTTAACTTTATACTAGGGTGACAATCGTGTCATGTCATAATCGTGTCGTGTCTAAACATGTCTCGTGTCTAAACGGATAGATTTTAAACGTGTCTAAACATGTCTCGTGTCTAAACGGATAGATTTTAAACGTGTCTAAACATGTCTCGTGTCTAAACGTATAAGTCGTTAATCGTGTTTAAACGTATAGAGTTGTTTAGACACGGGATCCGTTAATCTCAAACTTATATACACTTTAAATCAGATATATACACAAATTCATATATATACAAATCCAAATATACAAAGTAAAGTCTTCATAGTTCAATATTACAAAGTGAGTATTTTAATATTTTATTATTATTATTATACTTAAATGTGTATAAACGTGTCACATGTATACATAACACAATTAGACACGAATCGTGTTTATACATATATCCGGAGATCTGAGTTGTTTAGACACGATTAATAATCGTGTCTAAACGTATAAGAGTTGTTTAGACACAGATCCATTAAGGTCAAACTCATATACGCTTTAAAGCAGATCGTGTCGTGTCAGAAATTGGCAGCCCTACTTTATACTATGATAAATGTTCGAAATTCTTATCATGTATAATTTATTTCATATTAATTAAAAATTATATTCCAAATGTGTATAATATCACGAATAATATATTTATGCTTTTATATTTTATTTTCAAATGAGAAATCATTAATTTACATATTAAAAATGCACTAAAAAATAGAATAAAACCTATTGGAAATAATTGAGAATTATTAATAAATAAAATTCTCAAAAGTTAATTTTGTATAAAGATTAGAAGCACGTAAACAAATTGGTTTATGAAAAAAAAAATAAGGAATAAAAAAAGTTTTTAAGATCGAATAAGGTGTTTTGAAATAATTTTTGAAGTGTTTACACTTTACGTATATAAAAATATGATGTCAGATAATCGTAAAGGATAATTTAGATGGACTAATAGAATTAAGGACAAATAATTATTTTGGTTAATATTAATATTTTATACATTTATTAAAATTAATATATGGTGATATAGATTTGATAGTCAGCATATCGTCACATATTTCATATTTGGGTACGTTTTTTTTTGGTCAACATATTTGGGTACGTAGTAACGTAAGGAATAAATACATATTATAAAAATTGCGAGTGACTATAAAATAAAAAAAATTCAACGTGAAACAGAAATGTGTCTAAATCGAATATAGTGGAATTAAATAAAATAAGAAAAACGTTAGACGCATAACCACGGGATAAGAAAAAATAATTCAATTAATTATATAATAATCCAAAAAAGTAGATTTGGTACGTGATTGTGAATGGTGCTGAAACTCGGTCGCATTCGCATAGCTACCGAACCGCGGTGGACGGTGGATCAGCTGACTTTTTCAATCTCTTTTATGATTGGGTTAAATATTAATTTATTAATTATATTTAAATTTCATTAATTCAAATGAAAAAATATGCGTGTCCATGAAATTTAATTAGTATCTTTAAATAAAAATTCAATTAACAAATGTTATAACAATCATATAATTGCAATCTACCTTAATAAATTACGCTTATATAGATTGAAAAAAATATATAAGAAGTAGTTAAAGAAAACAGAATATGTATCTTGTAAGCTAAGATCATACATTATACTCACGTCATTAACTCTGAACGTAAAATTATTTATTTGCATAGATATACAAGAAGTTTAGTCATCACAAGTTACTTAATATAATAGATTAATGTAGATGAAACATATTTTTGATAAATTATACCAATACACTAGTGTTATCAGAATTGGATAGGACCAACAATCCGACCGGGACCTGGACACCTGCCCGGTTTGGTTCAGCTAAAAGACCGAAATGCATATGAACAGTGTTTGAATCGGGTTGGGTCGTTCAGTTTTTGAAAAAATTGATCGGTTTCCGGTTCTAGTTTTTTGGGGGTGGTTCTCTTCGGTTTAAACCGACTTATTCAGTTCGACCAAGCAACTTTTTCGGTTTAGAAGTTATGTTTAAAGTTTAGACCTATTGTATTTGATTTTGAGACTATAGTGTTATGTATGTTCAAAGTATGAGTTAATTATATTGTGTTATACTGTGTTTGAGAGTAATGTGTATGTTTAAGACTATGTAGTTTTGTGTGTTTGAGACTATGTAGTTTGAGGTAATTATGTGTGTGTTTGAGAATATGTAATTTGTAATTGTATTTTCAGTTTTTTTTTGCTTTTGAACAGTGAACCGCATGGCGAACCGGGTCCGATCGAGTTGGATCGACGAACCGATAATCGACCCCCTCACCGGTTCGAGGGGTGGTCCGGTTCTGATAACAATGCAATAGACATTAATGTAGATTAACGATTATTTTTATTTTTTGTATAGTTAAACGATTATTTACGTTTTAAAATATGACATTTTGGTTAAATTTTGTGCTATTTAAAACGACAATTTTACGTTTCCCTTATTTTATTTTTCATGTTCATATTCTTCATCTCCTTCATTATTTTCAATTTCTTTGTCAAATCAAGAGCAAAATATATTTTCTAACATAGATTTGCGCAAATCAATAATTCTTGATTCATTTACTCAAAATTCTTAGATTTCTAGGCTTGGTAGCCTAGAAATTTCTGCTTTCGGGAATTTAAAATTTTGAGATTTCTAGGTTCGATATTTGATTTTGGTTATTGAAGAAGTTAAAAATGAAGATCAAATAAATAAAAAGAAGATGAAAAATAAAGGAAGAATAATATTTTAATTATTGTTTTCATAAAATTTCTTTATAACCGATCAGTTACATTGTGAAATATAAATGATTGCTCGTACAGTCATATGTGTCAACATAATTGACTGTTGATATAATTAAACCTATTTTTTAAGAAGTTGTTTGTGCAAGTTGTAACATTTTTTTAATTTAAATAAAATTTCATAAAAACTAGGCTTGATCATTTAAACCGAGTCGACTGAACTGGTCTGAATTTGGTTTGGTTTGAACCGGTTCAGCCGAACTAGTATAAAAACCAGACCAGTGTTTTTAGGCTTCAAGTAGACTAGTTCAAAATAGTACCAAAAATTCAATTCGAATCGACTCATTTTTTTATACTGGTTTATACTTAAACTTAAATCAAACCACTGTAAACCTATATAATTTTAGAACCGGTTTGAAGCAAAATAAACTAAATCGGTTTGAAATTAAACCAAAGCTAGAGATGTCTTCAATAAACCAAATCTAGAGATGTATTGGACTATCGTATGTTGATGTTGGACAAGATTTTAGTTGATTGTGGAACAGATTTTCAGTCGGTTCAATATGTTTTTCAGTCGATTCAGTGTGTTTTTCCAGTCGGTTCAGTTTCGTTTTGAACCAGATTATTTGCTAACCAAAAATGTTATTAAAAAAACAGATCAAACCAGTTCGAACCGATTTTGAATCGGTTCGAACCAGATCAATTTGTTTTACTTAAACAGACCAGTTTTTTTAGAAACTTAAAAAAGTACTGATTTTTACAAAGCAAACCAATTCAGTTCTGAACCGGTTCGAGATCGAACCGGTTCATGAACAAGCCTACTAAAAACTAGGTGTGTGTTTTCTCCGACACTTACGGTCACCCATGTTGTTACAAAACTTTCTATATATGAAACTTAAAATACACATATCACTTTGATTTAATTATTAAAAAATATCCCCCTTTTTCGTATTGTTTTGAATTTTCCTGGTCGTTGACACGGTGCCGTGTCCTCCATTGCACTTGACTTACCACTTCCACCTCCCTCTCCAATCCTATCAGTACAACCATAAATGGCATCCCCAACCCAAAATCCAGAAAAACCCTACCTTACCAAACCAGACATATTATTGTTCCTCCGATGACGTCTTCTTCTTCTTCTTCTATAACTGCCAAAGTTCTCCTTCTGGTACTCCTCCTCCTCATCGCCAGCTCCACCTCCGCCGCCGCCCGTATCGGCCCAACTCCTGTCATTCTGCAGGTTCCTACGTACCTTACAGAAGCGGCGTCGAACAGCCATGCAGGTGTAAAGACAATCAAGAGCTTCAGATTTAAAGAACTGGCATTTGGGTTTCTTCCGAAAGGGTCGAAAGCTGCGCCTTCAGGTCCGTCGAAGAGGCATAACAGCGTGGTGGCTTCCACGCCGAAGCATTGAGATTAGGCCATGGAAGGTCGTAGATCGCCATTAACGGAGCTTTCAATACTTATACTGTATAGGTTTCAGATTACTAGATTAGGGTTAGTTCAACACTGCCAGGTGAAGCTGATCAAGCATATTCGTTGATTCGTTATATTGATTTTGTAATTTTTTTATGAAGAGCAATTTCTTCTGTAGACATTTGACTTTTTGGCGTGATAAATAATAGTCCAGCCATGAATAATGGAGAGAAAAAGGAGGCCAAACATGGCAACTGGAAAAGTCAAACTAAGGTACTATTTCGTTTGACTGTAATACAAGTATACGTTCCAGGAAATTATTAACACGCGTTATTATGCACTGTTTTTATAATTGATTTGTTGTGGGTGATAATGATATATTTTAATTGCTTTAAATAACAAGTAACTACATGAATTTTGGATGTTTTGTAACGAGCTATTCGAACTTTAAAAATTCAAAACGGGTTACCTCAACTTGGACGAATGCGCAAATAGATACCTCCGTCTAATTTCTAACGAAATTCCGATCAAATTATGTCAACAGTTAACGGTAAATTGGACAGAGGTAGTTATTTGCACCTTTGTCCAAGTTGAGTTAGCCCGTTTTGAATTTGTAAAGTTCGGATAACTCGTTCCAAAACATCCAAAGTTCAGGTAATTCCTTGGTATTTAACCCATTTCAATTTACATCTTACAATCAATTTTTTTTATTAAATTTTAAATATTAAGACATGTTAAATTGTTAATAAAACAAAAAAGATTAAATATTATTTGTCTTCTTAATATTGAGTCAAAATTTAATTAACTTTATTTTTAAAAAAATATAACATGATAACACGACATGCAATGCATAATTTTAAAAAAAAGTATAATCATAAATGAATATTTTTTAAAAACATAAAATTGAAGAAAGAATACATAAAAGTGTCTAATATTCGGTATTTCTATTCTTAATTAATCGTGTTATGTATATATTATATGTTGCCGATTTGAGGGGGAAAGCAACCCATTATTGAATGGTCAATTTTAATACCTTTTCTCCCATAAAATCTAGGATTGGCCAGAGAAGAAGGCAATGGGAGGTATTGGAGATGAGGTTGTCGCCTTCCATCCATATCGATAACGACAGTCACAACTTGGAGGTCACAACGAATTTTTTAGTTTTTTTAGAAAAGTAAATATAGAAAAAAAATATTTCGAAAAATAGGTATACGCGCACCCCGGGTAGCGCGTATTGACAATACGCGCACCCAGGGTGACGCTTATTCAAATGGGCGCAAGAGACATTCTCGAGTGGTTTGGGTTCAGACTCTGGCTAGGGGACCCCCAATGTGGCTCGAATCGAATAGAGATTTGTCTGTAACATTAATGTAAATTTGTAGGATTTAGTTGTAACATTTAGAAAAATATTTGGTTAATTTTGCAAATATGAAAAATGTTGAACAGAAAAGTAACGGAGATACCAATTACCATCATTTTCAAATTTATTAGACCATTAACCATCACAAAAAAACATGTTTGACCAATTACCATTTTGTGCAAACATGTTGGACCATTTTAAGATTTTTTTCCTTTTGTATTTTATCTGTGTTTAGATACCAGAACATGACACATACGAGAAAAGTCTAATTTTTTAGTATTTTTCTAAGTAAGTCTCGTTTCATAACTTTTAAAACTCTATTTAATTATTTAAGTTTTAGAACTTGTCTAATGTATATTAAGAACTCGTGAATTTGATGTTTTGATCCATAATTCTTACTATGAATTTTGATGTTTTCTTAATCTCGTATGTGAGCGCACGCAACACAATAATCAACATGCGCAAAAAGTTGTGTTGTGTTGAGAAAACATGATACGATAAGCTCATTATACATATTCATGTTTAATAAATTTATTATGATAAATGTATCAAGCATCCTTAATTGTAGTTAGATATGTAGAATTATTGATAAACTAAAAACATTTAAAAATAAATAAATAAATTGTTATAATATAAAAAAATTGAAGGGTACAATTGTCATTAATATTCGCAATCCTATTATGACGGAACAAATGAGATCTATGGTGGGTATTCAATTTGGATGTCTAAAATTGACCCAACCCGTGGGAGATAATTTTGACCCACGGGTCGTGTTTGAGTCACGACATTTTAATCCACGAGTTATTTTGACATAACTTATGAATGATCCATAAAAATTCGGATCAGTTTTGGGTTAATAGTTTTGACTCATGGGTCAATCCGTGACACGTTGAATTATTATATATAATTCAATAAAATATCACAATTGTTCTTGGTTTGGGTCAACTCGTGATCCATGGGTCAAACTTGCGGATGTTTCTGATTTTTTAACTGATGGTGGATCGAACGGGTCAGTTTGACCCATGCCTTTGTTAGTACTATTACTAAGGGGTCAGCCTGACACGTAGATCAAGTTTGAGTTTCGAAAATTGACTCATACAAATACACGGGGCGTGTTTGGGTGAGACGATTTATGACACAACACGTGGCTGACACGTCCCATGGGTCGACCCATGACACGAATTGACACCCCTAGTATTCAATTTGTTTATTATCCAAGATTGCTTCTGCAATTTTCTAATATGTGAATTTATAAATAATATATCAAATATATAAGTTTATATATATATATATATATTATACTATTATTCAATAAAAAAACTTCAAAGTTCCTTATTTTCGAGTTTTTTTAATCAAATCGATTTTCTTATTAGATCTCTGACCATATCCGAACTGATTTCTCAACTTTGAGGATCAACAACTAAAACAACAAGATAAAGGATCAAATCATGCTTATTATAAATACGAGGACCAAAAAAGACTTCGCCCTTTTTCTCCTCTTAAGATTCGTCTTCCTCGTCAATCATCGCTGCGTTGCTTTCCCCCTAGATTCTTTTTCTTTTTCTGTCTGAACTGATCAATTATTCTCTGCTATTCTCCTCGGCTCGATCTCCGCAATCTCTCACCGATAACACCTACCTGTTGATCGAATTAGGCTATGACGCTGGGGTCTGGAGGATCGAGTGTCGTCGGTGAGCCTTGAGTTCTTCCTGATTTGCCTCATTCTTATCTACGATATGCTGTTTTTTATTTGATGCTTCAATTGCTCTCTTTGAGCAATACCTTTGGTGTTTCTTCTCTTATCTTTTATTTATGAAGAATTGGAATTTATGTTGTGGTTGGTGAGGTTGTTGATCTTGATATTGTCAGCTCAAATTTGTTCACTTTCGTACGTTCTTGTTAGCATTCGAGAAAAAAAATGTAGGTACCTGAACATGTTAAGAATATTTGCAGGTGCGGGCTAATGATTCAGCTGCATTTGACTAAAATTTATTACAAAATGTTCAAATTAACGGGGATGGACCTGAGGCTGAGGGGCCATTTGGAGCTTATAAATTGGGTGTGTTTTTTCTCTTCATTTTTTTTCCTTCTCAAAACGTCTCACGCTCTGTCTCCAGCAGTGAATTTTCTATATTTTATGAACTCATTGGTTAACTTTTATTAAACACAACCTTCAAACCACTGTTGGTTTTGGTTGATGATGTTCAGTTCACTTATATCATAATGCTAATCCGAATCTATTCAACCTAAACCATTCATTTTTTGTTTACGTGAAAAGCTTCGGTGTTCTGCTGTCTATTTGATCGATGCATGCCTAGATTGACTGACTTCCTGAGAAAACAGAATTCGTTTGAGTTGAACATGATAATATTCTGCTGTGCTTGTTTCTGTGTGTTTTTCTCAGGTGATGTTAGTGGTTATTGATGTGAGTTTATGCAGGCTTATGAATCTTATGGTTCCTTTTAGTGAACAATTCTTGGGTTGCCAAATTTGCTTATTCAAGTCTTCGTTTGGACAAGTGTGCACGCAAATGTATAAACTAGCATAGTATATGGTATCACAAATTGCCATTTTTTTCTTGCTGTGTTGATCTTGCTGAAAATGACTACAGGTACATCTTATATGGTCAGGTGAAACTATATAGTATATATATAGTTATATACTGCTTATGGGGTTAGGTGTTTTTTTCCATAGCTAAGATCTATAGTAAAATAGAGTCTTTGGCTCATTTAATTGTTATATTTCGGTTTTGGTGCAGTTCCTCGGAACTTTAGATTGTTGGAAGAACTTGAACGTGGTGAAAAGGGTATTGGTGATGGCACTGTTAGCTACGGAATGGACGATGGAGATGACATTTACATGCGATCTTGGACAGGCACTATAATTGGCCCTCATAATGTGAGCTTCCTCATCATTAACATTTCTGTAGGACTTGTACTAGCTCTGAACCAAAAAAGAGGAGTTCACCTGTTCTTCATTATTATTTTTTCGATTAACTAATCTTCTACATTCGGTTGAAAAAATCACTGCTCATCTGGTCATTTCCCAGGTATTAGAATCTTATATCCAACAACAGTAACTCTCCTCATCTTTTGTTTCTTTACAGTTCCTATTTTAGTAATATCTTTGTTGTCTCCTTCTTTCTCTAGCATGTCATGGAATTCTGTTTAGAATTTGATATTGATTGTGTTTCTGTTTTACAACCAGACTGTGCATGAAGGTCGAATCTATCAGTTGAAGTTGTTCTGTGACAAAGATTACCCTGAAAAACCGCCTTGTGTTCGGTTTCATTCACGGATCAACATGACTAGTGTCAACCATGAAACTGGAGTGGTAAATTCTTAGCTGATGATTATAGTTTATATCTAATGGATTCAATACATCAAGTAACTGTGTTGGTGCAAAGATCTAATGAGCTTCTTTTGATAAGGTGGAGCCGAGGAAATTTGTACTGCTCTCAAATTGGCAAAGAGAGTACACAATGGAGAACATATTGACTCAATTGAAGAAGGAGATGGCTTCTCCCCACAACCGAAAACTGGTGCAGCCTCCAGAAGGGACCTACTTCTAGCATCAAATTAACACTAATAACAAGGTTCATAGTTCATACTGCATAAGGCAAGCAATATATTTTGTGTATGATGGATGGTGACCTGTCAATCGTGTTGGTCTTTATGAACCTAAGGGAGTGTGACCCTAGAATTTACTGCCATATCTTGTGGGGTTAATTGCTTCTTTGTCAGCATTATCTTGTGGAAACTTTGTTGATGGATGTTGTTTGGATTGTGGGATTAGGGTGTGTGTCAATTTTGAGTGTACTTCTGTTTTCAAGCTCTTGCATATGCATCTCCATTCTCCAACTTCCACGTCCTTTTCCACACGTAATCTTAATGATAGAATTATTATCTAAATTTGTTGGATCTCGAAGTCCCTTCTTTCTCCGGAATCTTGTGTTGGGCGCTCCACTGACCTGCAAAAAAAAATCCCGGGATCTTGTGTTGGGCGCTCCACTGACCAGCAAGAAGGAAATCCCGGGTTGTTTCCGTCGTTTCCCCTCCGATGCCTAAGTTAGTCGGAGTTCGTATGAATTGTGGAGAGTATAGGTAAGGTAAAGAATGTCTGTTGCATTAGTTCTAAAGTTAAGATGAGTGAAGATATTTATAACTTCACCCTTCACCTCATTTGAGTCATTTTTTACCATGGTTGTCCTAGGTGACGCTCGGTTAACTGAGTGGAATAGTCTCTAGTCTTGTGCTACCTGGTGTCTCGTGCCTAGTGTCATTGTGCCTTGTGTCTCCGTTCCACGCCGGGCGTGCTAATGCCTCCATTCCCTATTGTCGGACCTCGAATCCTGCACTTGTCAGAGAGGAATATAGGGAGAATATTCCCCCGTGCGCGCTTTGACCATCTTGGTGCGCCCCTAACCGATGAGCTTCAGTATTGGGTGGTCTGATACCCAATTGTCATGGCTCAAATGCGAGGATCCATCATGTATCTTAATAAGAGTGCACTAATACATATTTAATAAGGCTAAATATCAATAACCTACATAAACTTTTAACGTTTTGCAATAAATTACTCGAACTTTAAAAAATCAAAACGGGTTATTTCAACTTTGACAAAGGTGCAACGAACTACCTTCGTCCAAATTACTGTCAACTGTTGACAAAAATTCGTTGTAAGTTCATCGAAAATTCGTCAGAAATTGGGTACCTTCGTCCAAAGTTGAGGTAGTTTGTTTTAATTTTTTAAAGTTTGATTAGTTAATTGTAAAACGTCCCAATCGTGTACTTAATATTCTATTATTATATCAGACATTCTGCGTGGCGTAAGGCGTACCTAACGACCCTTTCTTTCCCGTTTTATTTAAAGCCCGTCATGGCTTCGTCGCTTCGCTGCACTATTGGTCAAACCCTCATGATCTAAGCCACCAGAATACCACTACCCCTTTCGATCCAATGAAATTCTGCCACGTTGAGACCTTACAGCTAAGTAGCTGCGCCTGATTCCGCCTCCGCCTCCGTCTTCTCTTTTCTCCTACTGCTTTACATCCCCGACGAAGAAGCAAACAGTGTGTAGTATACTGATCAAATCCGCCATGGTCGTTGCAGTGGGAGCCAGCGAAAGCTTTCCCTCAATCTAGCGTGCATCCTCTTAAGGGTTTCATCTCAAGACCCACGCTTTTAGCATTTTCCTCCTCTTTCCCTCCTTTTTCTTGGCATTGCAAATTTCTAGAAGGTACCGCTTCTGCTCCACAGTAATCCTCTTTGTTTACCGTTTCAGTACTTTGAATTGGAACCTCTGATCATCAGCTTAAACTGTGAATTTCACTACTTGATTTTGTGGTTTAATCTATCCGATTGTTGTTTTGTAGGAGCCGTCGACGTTTGCGGTGTATGATAAGCTCTGATTGCTGGATCTGATACAGTATAGGAGCAATGCCGAGGCAAATCGGTGACATGGAGGATTTAATACAAGGCAAAATAAGAAAACGAGGTTGTTCCCCTTCAGCCTCGTCTTCATCATCCATAATCCAGAACTACAGATTAAAGAAGGCTGTTCTTGTGGGAAAAAGAGGTGGATCAAGCACGCCAGTGCCTACATGGAGGCTGATGAGCTCTCGATCCCCATCAGCAGCAATGCGGGGCGTGGATTCACCGAAATACGCAGCGTCTCTGAGTGGCAGATCAAAGGCTCAAGCTCCTGTATCTGCACGGAAGCTAGCAGCTACTCTGTGGGAGATGAATGAGATGCCATCTCCTAGGATGAATGATGAGTTGGTTGACCAGAGATTGAAGAAGGAATCGAAAGGAAGGGATAGGATCCCGAGATCGGTGCATTCTGGCCCATTTCCTCCACATTTGTCTGATCCTTCTCATAGTCCTGGTTCAGAAGTGAGCTTTTGGTCCTTTCTTGTTTATCAGTTGGAGATACTTTTGTTTATATGCTTAGAGATCTTCTACTGATAGATATGTGCTTAAGGTGTTGCGGATTTGTTTGTCAGCTTAGATGGAACTCAACTGGGACATGCTTATAAATTCTGCCGCCCTTTATAATTGTTTTGGCATCAACAAACGTAGTATAGATAGATATCATCCATATTATGCCAAAATTCCTCAATCTAGAATATCTGCTTCTATATTTTTCAGAGGTCAGATCGATCAGGAATAAGCAGCCATAGAAGAGCATCATCCATCTGGACCATCCCCCAGAAGCTTACGTTACCAGAGGAAAGTGCAAGAGTTTTGGCTTCTATCAGCAACGCTAGTCTAATGGAGGTAAATGCTCTCAATTTATTTGATCAGAATCAAAACTTATTCATGCTTTCAGATAGATTATCTATACTGTGTTCATGCTTTCACATTTTCAGGTTGAAACAAGATCACGAGCCCATACACCATGTGGGTCCACTCTGGGAGGACTTAAGACTCGGCTTAAGGATGTAAGCAATGCTCTTATTACATCCAAAGAGCTTCTGAAGATCATTAATCGCATATGGGGCCATGAGGATCGACCATCCTCAAACATGTCTCTTATCTCGGCTTTGCATTCTGAACTTGAAAGGGCGAGATTGCTCGTGAATCAGCTGATCCAGGAGCAACGGTCTGATCAGAATGAAATCAACTATTTAATGAAGTGCTTTGCTGAGGAAAAGGCAGCATGGAAGAACAAAGAGAGGGAGGTCGTTGAGGGTGCCATTGAATCAGTTGTGGGTGAGCTTGAAGTGGAGAGGAAGTTAAGGAGAAGGTCTGAGAGCTTGAACAAGAAACTCGGAAGAGAACTTGCTGATGCAAAAACTTGTCTTGTTAAGACAGTGAAAGAGCTGGAGAGTGAGAAGCGAGCAAGAGAGATTATTGAACAAGTTTGTGATAAATTGGCTGCCGATGTAGAAGAAGATAATAAAGAGAAAGTGGAGGATCTGAAATTTCATGAGAATAGAGGTCAGGTATTGGTTTCTGAAGCTAAAAATGTACAGTATGAGAAGAATGATGCCATTGATACATTGAGGAGACAGCTCGAGGCTTTCTTAGGAACCAAGAAAGTTAAAGAAAAAGGAAACAGAAGCCTTTACAGTTATGGACACGATGAAGCAGCTTCTGATTACTTCAACAGAGTCGCCCACTTTAGAGAAGAAGAAGAAGAGGAAGAGGACACAGGTGAAGTAGTAGACAGAATTGAGTATCGAGAGAAATCAGTTGATAGCGATCTTCATTCAATAGAACTAGAAATGGACAATAGCAGCAAGAAGAGCTTCAAATGGGGGCATCCCCATGTCCATGACCCTAGAAGAGATCATCATCAGTTTGATGAAGAAGCCAAAGGTAGAAAGTCAACCTCTTTCCCGATAAAAGGCTCTTTGCACAGGAGTATATCGGATGGAGTTGAATTGTGTGGGATCCTTAACAAGTTTGATTTGGAAAAGGATCACTTGGATGAACACCACGAGCACAAGTCAGGGAAGGGGGGTTTTATGGACCGCCTTCTATTGGGCACCCTAGGGTCTCCTAGAGCATTTGCTAGTCCTACCAGGCAACCGAGGCCTTCAGTAGGGCCGGGAAGTTCAGGGAAGTCCAGGTTATCAGATGCTAGAACTGAAATCATCAGCCAGAAATCAAAGAGATGAGAAAATAAGAATCTTTACTGTCGGTTTTTGTTTTGTTTCAGTTGACTGTTAAGTTTGATGACTGGTCTTGATTCTTTGAGGCATTCAACTCTTTGTTGGGTGAGGATGCAGTTTTTTAGGAGGAAGATGTCTGTTCTGTTGAAGCCGATGACATGAATCCTAAGAGGTCTGTTCTTGAGGTTGTTGGATAAGCCAAAATGCAGCATCTGCTACTGCTCAAACCCGTATTTACCGCCTTTGTTCGTTACTAATGTCTGTTATTAAGAGATTTTGCGTGAAAAAAACAACATATTATCTAACTGTAAGATTCTCTATTGTTATGTTGTATGTGAAGCTAAGTTTTCTCTGGACCATACTAAACTGAATGTCCTTGTTAATTATGTCTATTGTTTTATAACATGAATAAACTCTTAAACCCGACCGAGATTAAGTTACTTGCATACTAAGTTACTGATACCACGTCAAGTATGGAACACAAAAGCAGAGTACTCATGTTCTGTTGCCAAAAATGCATCTACCAAGAAAACCGATTCGATTCGGGGATTGATTGCTATCTCCATCCATTTCGCGCTTCCAACGTCATCCATTCCGTGTTTCGGGAATCGAACCGAATCGATTCTGGTACTGTAAAAGATAGGAATCTTTCAGTCTTCTTCATCCACTTCATGAAAAGGAAGTGGCACTGTCTTCACTGCTCTAAACTTGCCTGCATTATTTAGATGCTCATTCTCCAACCTGAAGAAGAAGAAGAAGAATCAAACATCTCATGTTTCTGTTGATACGAATCTCATTTATAACATGAAGATCGAATCTTACCTGAAAAAATTCCACAACCCTCTCCTCATCACTTCCATGGCCGCCAAAAACAACCCAGTTACTCGATAATCAACCCCTCCGAAACTGTAATGAAGTACGGACTGCAACCATGCAAGCCTCAGAACAAGGTTCAAACCCTACACAACAAACCAACAATTCGATCACTCCATACATAGAATGAAACATCGAATGATTCTATTCTACTCTGTTCTGGTCACATATTCGATGTTCTGTCCCTCATACTAGGAACGGAACAGACGATTCGGCATCTTAACTTCTTGGAAATTATTGTTTCCACTACTTATCTTGAGGAATATATTCATGTTCATCGGATGAGTTGTCGAGAATATGTACCATTGACACGTAGTAAATGTATTTCTGACGCAGCATTAGCTCGTTCCTAAGCCATGGGTTCGTTGAGTTCACCTGCAGTAAACCCCAGTCCTTGACAAAGTCCCAATACAGTTGATATGCTGTGGCACAGCTCGACATGAGCACAGAAAGCCAGAGCCAACCGGGACTACGGTCTTTCTCGTATGCCACCTTGGCGCCTGCTGCCAACATGGCTGACACGTACTTCCCGAGGTTCACTAGGTGGCTCGTCTCGCCTTCGTCGAACCATCGCCTCGCACACTGCAAAACAAAGATGTCACTAGGGGTGGCAATCATGTCGTGTCGTGTCTAAACATGTCTCGTGTGACTCGTGTCTAAACGGATAAATCTTAAACGTGTCTACACTTATAAGTCGTTAATCGTGTCTAAACGTATAGAGATGTTTATACAGAGGATCCGTTAATGTCAAACTCATATACGCTTTAAAGCAAATATATACACAAATCCAAATATAGAAAGTAATGTCTTCACAGTTCAATGTTAAAAAATAAGTGAGTATTTTAATATTTTATTATTATTAGTATACTTAAATGTGTCTAAACGTGTCACATGTATACACAACACGAATAGTTAATTGTGTTTATACATATATCCGCAGATCTGAGTTGTTTAGACACGATTAATAATTGTGTCTAAACGTATAAAACTTGTTTAGACACGGGATTCATTAAAGTCAAACTCATATACGCTTTAAAGCAGATCGTGTCGTGTAAAAAATTGCTAGCCCTAGTTGTCACCATTTTGGAAAGTTCCAACTACTTGGATTATGACTGAAGTACCTGCATGGCTCTCCAGTAATAGGGAAGGAAGGACACCACGTAGGCAAGATCCCTATAATGTTCGGTTCTCATGCAGTAGCCATAGTCTTGATTTCTGTAGCTTCCGGTTATGTAATAACAGGCTACATACTCAAGGTTTCGGAGCATCGGCACCTGTAAAAAAATAATGTTTTTAACAACAGTCCCGACTTCGAAAGTTCAACTAAATCTACATTTTCTGACTGATTCCTGACTTAGAAAAAGGTTATTACATGGTATTACAAGTTGGAACAGATGATTCACCTGACTGCAGAGTTGATCAGCCATGAAGAAATCGAGCATGAGCACCTTGTAGAAAGGCGAGAAGACGATGTTTCGTATAACCCGAAGAAATCGCCAACGACTCGAATGGTAGCAAATGTTAAGTGGGCATGTTAGCACTAGTAAGAAACCCTGATTCAAACCATAGAACGGTTAGAATTCAACTTAAAAAGTATATTTTTCTTAGTTATATGAACTCTATTTTAACTATTTCACACTTACCAGCAGTAGAAACCCTGGAATGACTTGATCTACACGGAACAAATACCCTTTTGTGAGAAGAGACAAGTGAACAAACAAGACACCAACCACAGCAGTCATCGAAGTGGTGCAGATCAAGAACAAATCTCTGTACTTGAGCTCCTTTGTCGGGGACAGCTCAAAGATGAAGCTATAGTTTATACGTGTCTTTCTCCATGCAAAGGTATTGCAGCCGTAGAGGAACAAGTGCAGAAAAATCAAGCTAAACATGCTGCAAAACAGCAACTCTTTCATACGAGGAAACTAACTAAAATCAAGAGAACAATAACGATGCAACATGATGATACTTGCCTTAGAACAGGGTACACAGTTTCCATATAGACAGTGTCCTCTTGTCTTCTATACGTGCCCGTAATATGAGCCATGATTACATACCCGACAAGGAGTGCGATGAAACAACCAGTGAATAATCCTGCATTATGAATTAACCCAAAGAATTGTTTTTTTTAAGAAGTAGAAGAAAAATTCTATTTTTAAAATTATAAAAAAAATGATGGTAGAAAAGCTAGCATATGTACACTACAGGAGAAAGACCATTTACTAGCTGAAAAATGTTTTTTCAACTACTGAAAATGAAACCGCTAAATTATCACAGTTGAGCTGTGACATAAAGCTTCAGGGCAATTATCACGGCTCAATGTAAAATGAGCCGTGATAAGTCCGAGCCCAAAATCAAAAGTGCCAAAAAAAATAGGGCACCCCTGCAACAGTGACCCATATATATTGCCCTATTTTTGTAGGGTAAGTATAGAGGATCATTTTTAATTTTAATCCCTTGTACGGCTAAATTTATTTGTATATTATCGTAACATGCAATGGGACCCTAACTTTATTGCCCACCAAGAAAAGTTGACATATATCTAAGTGTCCAATTCCTTCTTCACCTGATGTTTTATATCCATAGTGCCAACAATCTCATAGATTTCCACTTTATATACAAAATATTATCTCGAAAAAAAGTAACCTTTTCACATTTACATGCAGGAAAACGTCAGAAAAAACAACGAAATTAAAGAACTGACCAATGAAAAAGGTTTTGCCATGGGAGTCCTTTCGGTGTTGCGGTTTGAGGTACATGAGGGCCTTTCTCTTGTCTTCCCCAGCAAAATGATGCAGAAATAACTCCTCAACTTCATCGCTTAAATTCATTACCTGCAACAAAAATAATCACGAAATAAGATTTGTTTTTAATAAAAAAGATAACATTTTCTGAGTAAGTTAAGATTGTTGTAAAAGATATGGTCTCTGAGTAGGATTCAAGGAAAGTTGTCGAAAAGCCTCGAGATCAATGGCCACTTGGAAATGTCGGCGAATATTCACAGAGAGACGGATAAATGGTGGAAAACATTCGATTCAACAGTGCTCAAGAACATGACAAGTTGACAACATTGTTTCTTCAAGAAAAAAAGAGAGATTTTTTTTGGGTGGGGTCTCTGCAACTTTTTTTTTTTTACCTTGTCTGAACTGTTGAAGTAGGAGCTCTCCACCACCCTGAGATACACCGGAAGGACTTCTTTTCTGGTAACCTGACAGGAAAACCCCACAAAACAGTGATGAATCTGAATATAATGAAAAAGTGTACGCATTAAAACCATAAGATTATTTCATAAGTTTTTAAAAGATAAAATTGAAACTGATATAAAATGACCCTATTTGCATCAGGTGTGTATATATGTTGCCTGATAGAGATAGAAAGGAACTGTCTTATTTACTTACTTTGTCAAACTTCTTCAATATCTTGATGAAAGCAAGCATGTTCAAGTTCCTGAAATGTCACAATCATTTTGGTTAACACTTAAACATGTTCTTAATCCCAAATGAACTTTAATAAAACCATATATATATATATATATGTGTGTGTATATAATATACCTGTAGGTATTGAGATACGCTAAGCCTTTGTAGAGCTCAACTAGGGCTCGTTTAATCATCTTCTCGGCATGGCGCAACCGAGTTCTGTTAATCTGCACCTTTCCACCTTCCAAACCACATTTTTTCGACGAAGGACTTATTAAATCCTCCCAAACTAAGTCGCCGATCGCTGACAAGGTACGTGAAGGAGTAGTTAAGGGAATATTGATCTTCAAGTTCTTGCCTTGACAGCTGAAAGAACGACTCGAAAGCGACCTTAATTTACTGTCTTCTCTCTTCAACATGGGTATCGTCGATTTTCCCGATTGGTCGGGTTTTGGAGATTCTGTGAATGGCTCCTCGTTTTTCTCCATTGATTCGTCGCTGCCATTTTCTTGCAGCAGCTCCTCATCTACTCCCAACAGAAGAAATTTAGCTCCTTTATTAGATAGATGTTTTTATATTCATAAAAAAACAGTTTTTACTTTATAACTTTTTAGTACAAACAATTTAATCTCCCCATGCAGCTTAGAAAGTCTTGTACGTAAAGACCTAGATTTTACAACCATTTGTAGCCTCTATTCCTAATTCATAAAATTAAGATAATGAATACCCAGATAGAAAATTGCAGAATAAATCTGTTACACGTATGCAAGAATCATGTGGTATAACAATAACTAAACCTGGACGTAACATGTTTCATAACTGAAAATATTGCATCAATATCTGCATGTTTTCATGGTAACGTGAAAGAGAGGGTATCGAGTAACGACTACCGCAAGATAATGTGCAGGAAATTGAAGAATCATCTCCATGATCCTGAGCAAAATTGACATCTTTGCCTCCTCTATGTTCCTTGAGCTCGACCAGGATCTCGATCTGTCTCTTCAGGGTTTCTCCGCGATCAAGAAACTCCTTCTCTTTCGACTTATAGAATTTGTTCACCTTGTTTAGTTGAAGATCCAAGAAAGTGAAGAACTCCTTGGCCGCCTCAGAATCTGACAACTGCTCAAGCAGCTCGGTCTCATACAAATCGCCCCTACTTACAGATGATGCCAATTTCTTATGCACCTTCAATAAAAAAGAGGAAACCTTAGTTAGTGTCATGAGTAAACATTATAACACTTAGGGATCAAGTGAGGAAGAAGAAGAATACATGAATGACTCCATGTTGTTCTCTATGCTGATTCAGAAAGGTGAAGTTTTTAAGGGAGGAGAAGAAAGAAGAGTGCTGTTCTTTCTTAGATGGAGTGGTAAGAACACTGATTTTTTTCAGTTCCTTCTTAAGTTTCCAATAATCAACAAAGGCTTCTTTCCACTCAGGAATAAGCTGCCCTTCAAACTGTTTTGAGAACTTCACCATCTCTGCAGTCTCTCTGGAGAATGGAGGAGAAGTGTGGAGAAGGAGTGAATTCAGTTGAAGCTCAAGAAGATGTTATATATGGGTTTGGAAAAGGGTAAGCTAACTGTGAATGATAAGCACATTCTCAAATATCCCTCCACTTTGCCCGTTATTCGATTCCTTTCCATTCCTCCACTTGGTTGCCGGGAAATCTCCGGTGAGGATGCCGGAAAATTCCCATGTTGAAATGAGGGAATGGGATGAAGTGGGGGAATTTAAAGGGGATTATTTGGTACTTGTGGGGTCAAGAAAGCACTAAAAAGGAAGTTGAGTAGTCCATGAAAATAGGTCATTTGGTCATTAACTTCTGTGGGTTTCTACCAGATCTTTTGCTTGAGGAAAAGTGTGCATATATTTTTAGGGTTATTTTGGAGACTAATGCATTAACTATAAGCCTCATGGAATGCTTCTTTGGAAGTGATTGTCTAACATTATAAAACTCCACATAAATAAAGGTATGTTGATGGTATAAACTATAAATAAAAGGATTTTAATATTTTTTCTTAATAAAAATATTAAAAATGGATATACAATATATACAAAGTTCATAAAGTATAAATTAATTTTGTATATATTGCGTATTAATGTCTAATATTTTCATTAAGGTAAAATAAGTCCTATATTTTTATAAATCACATAAATCTCTAATGTTGTGGGTTAATTTGCAAATTGATCTCCATACCATTGACTCGATCACATTGCGATGGTAGTTACTTAATTCTACCAAACCTGCATCAGAACTCGTAGGTCACAAATGCCGTATACCAAATTTTGACAGTGCACTGTGTGTTCGTGATGCATCAAAATCCATTAATATCTGTAACACAAATGAGACGATAAATGCCTAAGTAGCGGAGTTGATAAGATAATGAAAATTTTCAAACACTCATATGCTTAACCATCATTGTAGTGATTTATTTTAACTAAGTATGATTTATTAAGAAAAAACCATTGTATGATACAAATACTTACAAATTTCAAATATTTATAATAAGGTAAGATCATGAATAAGGAGTCAACATTTTAGGTCAAATGAGTTTTTTTTTTACAAAAAAGAAAAGAAATAGGTTTAATATATATATATATATATATATTTCTTCACTAATAACCTTAGGATATTTTTAATTGTTGAACTATTTAATTGAACAAGAATATATTAATTTCAGTCGAAAATTATTATGAATAAATAATAAAGTAGTTCTAGAATTCCTGGAGGCAATTGTCCCGTGACCCATAGTTAGCGTGGCCCCATCTTTGTTAGTGACCTTGTGCTTTAACACGTAAAAAAGCATACGGTATTTTCTAGATAAAAAACGTAATTAAAATAATAATTTGGAATCGATATTTACTCGAAACCGAATCGATAATGTCATTATTTTTTAAAATGACATAAATATTTTTTTTACTTTGATTCCTTTTTTTATGATTAATTTTATTTGTTATCGTTATTTAATTACATCAATACAAAATAAACAAATATTATAGATATTTTTTACTTTCATTACCTTTTTTAAATTAATGAAATTATTTCACTTGTGAATTTAATAGGAAAGCTAAAGAACAACAATACATATGAAACACACACATATATATATATATATATCATAAATATAACATTTAAATTAAATTAAAAAGCATTACTAAATATTATCACATTAATAACATATAAATTTTATTTTTATACAATAATATTTATGTCTAAGTTTGTGAGACGAATTAAACTATTTTTTTAATTGTAAGGTCTAAATGTTTTTTTATATTAAGAAGAAGATAATGTAAATAAATTTAAAAAGAGGGAAGCACAACAATTTGCAATCCGAATCAGACCATCATTTTTGTGGTCTCTGATTGGCCATGTTGGAACAAATAAAGCAGATATATATGAATGTATATTATATATGAATTATGGGTACTAACCTATATCAATAATTATTGAATCTATAAAATCAGATTGATAAATAATCATTAATAAAAAATATATATTTTTTCTCTACTAATTGAAGAACATTCATTTTAAATTTCTTGAGAAAATAATATACATATATAATCATATTTTAAGTCATTACAATTTTTTTTCCAATCAACTAATTCATTTTGTTATTATCATTTTGGATATAATTTGGATTTTCATGTGGACAAGATGCAGTGTTATCAGAACCGAACTTTGAACCAACAAGTGGATCGGTTTTTGGTTCGTTCGATTTAATGTGTGGTTCACTGTTTATAAGTAAAAAAAATATATATCCCTTCTCCCAGTCCTCCCGCCACCGTCTCTCTAGTCTGTCCTCTACCCTCCCTCTCCCCATCCCACTCCATATCCTCTCCTCTCCTCACCTCGTCTCTTCCAGCCCCCTCGAAAAAAAAGTGAACCGGAAACCAACCGATTTATAAAATAAAAAAAAATTATTAACACTGGTTCAAACACTATTACTATAAAAATCGGTATTTTCGCTGAACCAAACCGAACATGAATCCAGTTCTTAGTCAGACCGCCGGTCCGGTTTTGATATCACTGACAAGATGGAAGGAATCCCACTTTGGACATGATTGTGTGATGTGGCGAATCGTGACACACTAGCTAGCACACTCATTATGGAGCATAATTAGTATTTGTAAAAAACATGGTAGTAATTAATTAGATAATATTATTGTTTTATATTAGTAGATACATTAGACATGTTTATTACCTTAAAAAAACTATACTTCTATGTACCTTCATTTTTTTTTAAATTCATCAAACTTACGACATAGTTAATAGCGTTTATTTACAATTAATTTCACCCATTAATGAAATAAAGCGATAGATAATTCTATGGCATTCGATTCTGGATTTTAGCTAATCTAGGGTTTCCGAAGTATACATGCAAAAAGGAAAGATGCTCTCTCCACGTTGAATTAAGGAGAATATCCCATAACGTGCCAAAATGCCCTTAATTCATTA
The DNA here is from genome assembly GCA_946814005.1 of Chamaenerion angustifolium. Classification (NCBI taxonomy): domain Eukaryota; kingdom Viridiplantae; phylum Streptophyta; class Magnoliopsida; order Myrtales; family Onagraceae; genus Chamaenerion; species Chamaenerion angustifolium. The sequence goes on from OX328276.1 coordinate 1,007,604, forward strand.
CAAACATATATATATATATATACATACACGCACAATACTCGTCTAGGGATGGAGCTATCAAGGGATGAGGGGGCGACACCCCTCAACTTTTGACTTTGTGTAAATTTAACTCTAAAAAATGTAATAATTTTTAATTTAACTTTTAAATCATATATATGTCCCCCTGATTTTTAGTTCAACTATCTGAGCTTACTCTTATAAGTGCCCCCACTGAAGAATTTTTTCCTCTATTCATGTACGAGAGACAATTCAAAATTAAAAAGCATATACTTTACATATTTCTTATGCTGCTCCCTATCATAACAATTATATTCATAATATTCTTGCGGATATATAAAATGCGAATATTGTATTTTTATATAAATTGAGTTACTATTTTTATGAATAAACGAAATTCGAAACTCACTAAATTTGTTACCTTATAATTAAGAATTTTAATAATTAATATTTTAAACCCGAAGTTGCCACAGTAAAATTAGGTTTCCTTTTATTCCATGAATCTTACTATTTTCGGTCTGGAACGCGTCGGCCGTTGTCTCGGCCTTCATATACAAATTTCCAACTTTTATTATTTGGGCCCAAAGGCCCAAACGGCACTCTTAAAAGGCTTCCATTTACTGGGCCTTTATTTTTCGGCCTAATAGAATCGAGTCGAATAAATATCAGTCGTTCCTCTTCTTCCTAAGATCTCGTCTTCAACTGTGTACTTTTCTGTGTTCACTGCAATCATCTCCGTTCATTCATCAATGGCTTCAACCGCCATAAAATCACTGTTTCCCGCCATTTTCTGTCTCCCCCCTCGCGCATCTGGGTTCGCTACATCTCTTGATCGCACTCGCTCTTTCGTTTCATACAAGAATCTTTCTTGTTGCTCCAGTTGGAAACCCAGCGCGAGTCTCTCCAGGTAATTGATCCTTAAGCACTTCTAAGGTCTGACTTTGGCTTTCATGATCATTATCTCATCTGGGTAATCTTGAATATTTCGTTTTAGTGATTAATTTTCTCTGTCTTCTTCTTAATTTGGTTGTTTCTTTCTCTTTCTTGGAATAGAGAAAGAAAGCTGCCGTATGGGAGACCCTCGATTTGTGCATTGCAGGATGGAGTTGGATCTGGCCAGGAATCAGGAGTGGATGACTCTGAATCGGTATACGATTGTGATAATACTTCAATTCTATCCAATTCGTTTGTTTTTTTCTTTCTAGGCCACCTTCCAAATTAACCATTTTTTCTCACATTTTTGAATTAATGGTCAATTCATCATAGCGAGTGCTGAATCAAGGAAGCTCAGCATTCCATAGATTTTGCAAATTTATTTTGCTCCCAACCTTAATGATAGGGTTAATAAAAAAAAGAACGGTTGAACCGAATTTTTGACAAGACCGGCCCGAATAGGACCGAGACCGAGCGGACGAATTTTTTTCTTCAAGGTCGGTCTCGGTCTCGGTCTTTTCCCAAGACTAGGACCGGATCGGCCTGACCTTGAAGAAAACCCTAGAAATTCATGGCATAACCCTTGAAACACTAATAATTCATGACCTTGAAGCATTCAACAACCCTTAAATCGGTTTCATAAAGTAAGAAGCGGGTTTAAGACCAAAATTTCGGTTATTTTTTTGGCTAATTCAGTTGATTTTGCTTTTATAACCAAAAATTTCGGTCCAAGACCGAAACCGGCCCGAGTCAAGCAAGACCGACTCGGGTGGACTTTTTTGATCAAAGTCGGTCTCGGTCCTCCAGATATCAAGACCGAAATTTTGGTCTTGGTCATGCCTCCAAGACCGGACCGGCCCGTCCATGATTAGCCCTACTTAATGAGATTGCAAGATATTCCATTGATTAATTCATGACCTATTGGTTCCCGGCAGGCTGCCACTATTGACTTGAAACTGCCTAGAAGAAAATTACTGGTACAATTTACTTGTAACGAATGTGCTGAAAGAACAAGCAGGCTTGTCAATCCATTGGCCTATGAGAGAGGTCTTGTTTTTGTACAGGTAATTTCATAATTGTTGCTTCACCGGGACTTGAAACTGCCTAGATGTAAGAGGAAAACGTACTAAAGGTTATTAACTAATAATTGCATTCCTTTCTCATTAGTGTGCAGGCTGTCTCCGGTATCACAAATTAGTTGACAATCTTGGGTTGATTGTTGAGTATGATTTTCGGAAAGAAAGTAATGGCGAGTCAGATAATGATCCCCAAGAATGACTTGCTGAGAAAATCATAGACTCTTGTCAGTTTCAGTAAGAATTTTTGTGGTCTACCTTTTGCTTTATTTATCTCATTTCCCTGAAAGTGTAAACAAGATTGAATTCATCTAATTAGATCAGTGATGCCAAATCCAATCCCTGTCAACACCTCAGATGTTCCTTGCTGAGGGGAGGCTGAGCCCACCATTCTGTGAGAAGCAAGTAACAAAAGACAATAATAGTAATGCTTTATCATTGCATACTGAACTTCGTTTAATGCATTTGTTTACATATATATTTATCCAATGCAGATGCCAAAATTAAGCAAAAGCATACAAACTTTGGCTATACAATTATGTGCATGAAGTGAAAACTAAAGAGACATAAAAAACTAAAGCTGATGTTAAAAATGTTCCACATGTATATAAGATTACCGTGTTTGGTGCGGGTGCTGGGGCTGTATCATCTGATTCGGTCAATGTAGGTGGGGAAGGACTTTTGGGACTACTGTAGGTGCTGGAGCTGGTGCATGATGCTTCTTGTGTTTGTGCCTCCTCTTGTGTCGGTGGTGTGAATGGTGCAGGTGATAGCACTGAAGCTGGTTCCGGTGCCAGTGCTGCAGTGGTGTTTTGGTGCCGGAGCTGGTGATGGTATTACCGGTGCAGGTGCTGGTGGTGCCTTCAATGGTGCAGCAGGTGCCAGAGCTGGTGGAGCCTTTTGCCGGAGCAGGCAAGAGGTGGTTGTTGCAGGCTAAGACTGAAAGGCAATGAATGGGAGGAAGCCATTTTTTATGAAGATGGATTCCCTCTGTGTATGAAGAGTTTGGTGTTTTTAAATGAGAGGTGGGAAAGAATAAGGGAAAGCTTCTTAAGGTATAAGATTATGGTGGGTATGCATAAGTAGGCAGTATAGTCTTTAGTAGAAAGAAATGTAGCATTCATCTGACGCCTGCATACTTTCGAACATGTTTCGTTGGTATATATAAGCGTAAATGTTAAAATCCTCATTAAGTTGACATCTCCAGTTGAATTCCAACTCACTTCATTTCATAGTGGAAGTCACAAGCAAGTCAGTCTATAACTCATGCTTCTTGCAAATCAGTTCATCTTCTACTCTACTATTATCTATACAAGCTTGGATTTTTTATATAAAATAATAAAAGGGGAAAAGTATGAAAATGGTTAGAACATGTTTGCACAAAATAATTTTTCGTTTAACTTTTTTTTGTGTGTGATGGTTAATGTTTCAATATGTTTGAAAATGATAGTAATTGGTACCTCCGTTACTTTTCTGTTAAAAATTTTCGTTAATTTTATTTTTCATAATTGCAAAATTAATTAAATATTTTTTCTAAATGTTACAATTAAACTGTACAAATAAGTTTCAAATAAGTCCCCATACCTATCACAGCGAGGCACGACCGACTAAGATGGCCTTTTGCTAAAGATGGCGCTATTTCAGTTCGGTCCGCATACCATTCACTACATAGGGCGGATCAACCTCAGGTAAACCTCAACCGGCATCCGATCATGGATCTCCCTCAGGTATGGAAAGCTATTTGGAATGCGGAGGTGTGGCCTAAAATTAAGGCGTTCATGTGGAAACTCGCAAATAACATTTTGCCGACACGAGAGTCGTTGGCTAAGCGCGGAATTCAGTTAGATGCGAGATGCCCCCAATGTAGAGTGGTTGAGTCGAGAGAACACCTCTTATTCAGGTGCATTTGGTCGAGACAGGTATGGACACACTTTATTACACAGGTTTCGATCAACACCGGGATGCAATCGGTCGAGGGGTGGCTAGCCGAAGCCACCCAAGGACTTCCTCCTCACAACCGGACCGGGAACCAAGCTTGGAGAACTATCATGACCGGGTGTTGGGTTATTTGGAAAGCTAGGTGCCGTCTTGCATTCGACAACATCCAGCCGAGGATAGACGCACTCATCATCGAGATCCACTCATCTACCTCGTCAAACATGCGGCCAATTTCCATGCGTCAACCGACACCTTCCATCACGGCTTGGTCACGGCCACCCCCCAATGTAATCAAAATCAATTGCGACGCGTCCTGGAATAGCTCGACTTTGAGAGGAGGAATTGGGAGCGTAGCTCGGGACCATCTCAGCAACCTTATAGGGGGAAAGGCAACCGTCATCCTCTCGGCCACGGTCGAGGAATGCGAGGCCGATGCGGTTCGTCTTGCGGTTACTTTGGCTTTGGAAATGGGATGGACGAACGTCATTATCGAGTCGGACGCGTCCATCGTCATTGATCATATTCACAATAGGAGCTTCGCGTGGAGAGTTGATACCATTTTGTCCAACGCGGTTTCCCTAGCTTCATCTATTAGGGATATCGCATGGGAAGTCACTCCTAGATCCGCCAATGCGTGTGCGGATTGGATTGCGAAGCATGTTCTCTTAGGGTTGTGTCCTTCGGATTGGGTGTCATCACCTCCAACCCCATTTCTTAGATGTATTACTGCGGATAACATTTTGTACACGGACTCGGTTTCCTAGTTCAATGAAGTATTATGTGTTTCTTGGCAAAAAAAAAAAAAAAAGTTTCAAATAAGTCTTGACTCGATTCGAGGCACACTCCCTAAACAAAGTTTGAACCCAGACCAGGTCACCCAACACTGGGGACCTGGTCTGGGCTCGAACCCAGACCATAAAACCCCCAATTGAGGCTCAATTGGAGCCCCGTTTGGACCGAACTTGTCCCCAATGTTGGGCGACTTGGTCTGGATTTGGTCCCTAGCTAGGGGACCCCCGATGTGGCTCGAATTGAGTCGGGAATTGTTTGAAACATTAGTATAAGTTTGTAGTGTTTAATTGTAACATTTAAAAAATCTTTAGTTAATTTTGCAAATATGAAAAATATTTAACGGAACTTTTTAACATAAAAGTGCCGGATATACCAATTACCATCATTTTCAAACATATTTAATAAAAACAATTGCTTGAGTTGGAAACCCATTTTTGTCAAACATTTTGCACCATTTTCAAACTTTTCCTAATAATAAAGTCTTGATTCTACTCATGCAATGTACATGTAGGCAAAATTTGGAGATATACTTAAGGAGATCCACTGAGGCACCAACACAACATCATCGATAACTAACCAAACAAGCCTCTCAGCTATAAGGTTTGTTAGACACGCGAACTTAAAGAGAAACGGACAACTTGGTACAAACAAAAGGCAGATGTTACCTTACAGACAGAAGGGCATGTGAAAGATGTTCCTGAGGAGCTCTGCAGGGTTGGGGGAAACGGGTAGACAAGAAGGAGGTGTTAGTGGGCGTTCTTGTTTTGCTTTCTTCCTCCTTCGCAGCTGAAAGAACTGCTGCATCGTGTCTGCACAGTCGGATGCCAATACCCCTCGCCGTATTGTCATCTTTGGGTGAAAGGGATGAACTGGTGGTTGAGGTTTGTCACTCGTTTCTGAGCCGTCACCTTCTTCCCCATCACGAAAAAGTCTGCAAATGACATGCACAATCAAGAGATGTTTAAAACTTTATCAGCAGTAGAATAATTTGTCATCAGATTTTCTAAGAAATTGATGGCTGAATTGAATGATGAAATCGGTAAGAACATACCTAATCCAGCTGCCATCCGCTCCAAGAAGTTTATTGGGAGCTCCCCAAACAAGAGTGTCGACCCGGGCTTGTAGAATTGCTCCAGCACACATTGGACATGGTTCAAGAGTCACATACAGTGTAGTACCCTTGGTAATCAAACAGAACACTGTAAGAGTCCATTTCTCCATTAAAATGAATTAATATGGCTTCATAATCACAAAAAATATTTAAATAAAATATGGAAAACTCCCATTTCTCCATCAATTTTATATGTGCTCCGTGATCTTTCATTTATCAGATCATAATAGTGAAAGCTCGTACAGTTTGTCCAATTTCCCCTTTTTCTTTTTGGCCAGAATATCCAAGTTATTATCAACCAGTTTCAGCTGCCTAAAACTTTTCTGGATGCAACATGTTTGAAATTTGAATATGAAGAAACAAGCCTGAGTGTGGAAATAACAGATCTATAATAGAGTGCAGATTAAATGGGTTAAGGAGCAATTACCGAAAGACGCCATGCACGGAGAATGTTTGAGGCTTCTCTTATGCATATCATTTCAGCATGGGCAGTAGAATCACGCAACTCTTCCACCCTAATCAAGAATCATCATAAGAAACCATTTGAAAGTACGAAAAGATTCACAAAAAAATAATGATCTTACAAGTTGCACCCACGAGCAATTATTTTCCCATCTTGCACCAGCACAGCTCCAACCGGAACTTCCCAATTATCAGCAGCTTTTTTTGCTTCTATCAGTGCTTCCCTCATAAACGTCTCGTCCATCTTTCGCTGCTCACTTTCAAATACATACGCCTCTTCCCAATCGTCGAATCTATCTTTCAAAACCTGTTTATTCCGTTGCAGTTTCCTTTGTTTCATCTCTCCACGACTGGGTTGCTCTGTCATCCCCATCGGGACACTGGGAGGAGATACACTAAGCTCACTAGTAACAGATGTTGCTTCTAGTCTTGGACTTACTTGACCAGTCAAAGCTTCAGGATGTAATGAGCCTACTAGTGGAGCACTTCCAATTTTCTTTTCATCTTCATGATGCCAACCAAAAGATTCTTGTAGAATCACAGACGATGTAGGTGTTGATGTAGTACTTCCTGGTGTAACTGGACGAGATAAGTGTTCCTCAAAATGCTTTGATGATGCCTCAGTTTGAGTTTCAGAGAAACCTTGCCCTGTTTGCAACATCTCAGAAGGTGTTGCTTCTACTGGTGTGCTTCCTTTATCGTCATGGTCACGTCCAGTTAACCAAGCCGCACTGGTAGCAGACTCAAAGGATGGACTCTTCTTCCAAGACTGTGCAGCTGAGGGTGGAGTAACAGGACCCCAACGCAATCTTACTATATCTGTTATCGTGGCCCACAAGGACTTACTTGTCCTCTTGACAATTTGTCCACCTGGTGCAGTGGAATCTGCCACCTTGGAAGACTGCTCGGTGGCGGAATCTGTCACAAGCCATTTTTCCTCAGATGGGCCCTTGGTGACAGAAACCCCGGATGTGTTTCCCTCCAAGTGAACTTCCACACCAAGTTGAACAGAGCTGGGTAGAGTTTGACTTTGGTCTTGGGAGAAAATATCAGTGCCTGATATGGAAGTTTTGGTTTGAGAAGATACAAAGTCATTGCTAGCCAGACTCGACAGTTGCTCGGAACGATGAGCTGAACCAAGAGAATCTCCATCCTTCTTGAGTTGCAAGGTTGTTTCAGTAGTTTCATCTCTTCTACTGCCATCAACAAACTCAAATGCAGGATTTGCAGGTCCTGTATATGTATCTTGTGTAAGAACAAAACCTGAGGATGAATCCTGGACTTGGCCTTCTTTCCCACTCTTCCTCTGAACATACTCTGATTCCCCAGTTACCATCTGAGAAGGTGGAACCATTGGAGCTGATGTCGAGGCGCTTTCATATACATCGAACTGCTTCTGTTCTGGCTGAATTAAGTTCAGACTCTGGTTGGTAGACAATGATACCTCCGAGATTGTCAAAGGTGAACTGAATACATTAGTTCCCCTTTCATCTTCTTTCTGAGACTCAATTTGTGCGACCTTTAGGGTGGTTTGGTCTTGGCTTCTGCTTACTCCCTCATCTATGCTACTCCTCTCCGACGCTTTTCTTTCAGAAGTTTTTGTAGAGTAAGCAACCCTTTCCTTTTCAATCGATGACTTATTCTGGGCAATGTTGGATTCTTCTCTTGAATGTTGGGTGGTCCGGGGATGTTGTTCGCTAGAGTTCGAGTATGGATAAGACAGTGTGCTTCTATTTTCTTCCAAACGCTTCTTACTGGAAACATATATATTTTCAATATTTTGACGAGTATCAACCGATGAGGCATCACTTTGCCTTCTAATCTGTTCATCTCTTTGGACATTTTGCTCCTCCTTGTAAGATGAAGTAGACGGCACATTCGTACTTTCCCGTTCCCATTTACTCACCCTGATGTCAGTCCTCTGCTGCCTTCTCAAGTCTGACTTACCAAAACTTTCACTTGCCGCTTGATTATAAGATTTTGATTCCACCCTTGTAACCATATCCAGTTTCTCATCTTCTACAGTGAGACGTTTATGAGAACTTGAAGCTTTTGACTCATCATATTCATGGCTTCTTGTTATTCTAGATTTAACCAGGGATGACTCTTCTCTATTAGATTCAACTTCTCCTATCGACACTTCATTAAGCTTCTTCTCCGACTTCTTTCTCCAGTCCCATTCTGCAGTACTCTTTACTGCAGAATCTCTCTTCCCTGAAAATTCATTCTCCTTAACATCCTCATAACGCTTCTTCGACTCTTGCATTCTTTCCCTTCCAATCTTATGTTCTTCTTTAATAAGCATTTCTTCTGCATAATCAGAGTCCCTCAGTCCGTCATCTTTGATCTCCTCTGTGTCACTCTCAAAGTCACCTGCAGACGAAACTGTGTGATAGGATGAACTACACGTGCTGTTACTTCCTATAGGATTCTCCCGTCTCAACAGATTTTCCTCTCTATCCTTTTTCCTCACATTGCCTTCTCTTTTAGACCTAACCATCACCGATTCATGGCATTTTGAAGCACTCAAATCAGAACCCATATTTTTCTTCCCGCTTTTGGAACTTTCACTACCATAAGTTTTTCTCTTCTCCACCTCCACTCTCTTTGAGGAGTTTCCCCTTCTATTTCTACCAAAAAACGAAGCCGATTCGACTTCCTCACATAACAAACTAAGCAGAGCTTCAGCATCATCCTCGTATCGGCTCAAATTGGGAGCCTCACTACTCTCTTCAGAAACCCTACATACGATTTTCCTCCCCTTCACATCCCTCTCCCTGGAATCACAACAAACCTCACGAAGGTCTTTCTCGACTTCATAATCAGGACAACGAAAATAACTCCGATCACGACCATTCAAGATCAGCGTTCTAGATGCTGACCTCTGGAGCAAAGAGGACTGCCGCAGTCCGTACGAGAAGCTAGTACTAGGCACTCTGTGGCTACTATTATTATGTCCATACGTACCAGAACAAGAACAACGGCAGCAATAACTACAACAGCAAGACGTATGCAGCGCCGGAGATGGCAGTCCACACCAATCGAGTCTATCGAAAAACAAATGGGGATGGGGATGGTCCTTGAAGGGGAAAGAAGGAGACCCTTGGACCCGAAATGATAGAATCGTTGAGCTATACATGAAATTCTGCTGCTGATGCTTCAGGGTAAGATGAAGATTGAAGGTCTTCCCTTGACAGATTGTCGGAGCTCAGTCTCCGAAGCTCTAGTAGATCGGAGCTAGAACCATGCTGACAAAGATGGGACCAACCCCGAAGATAGGGGTGAAAAATGGAAGTAGCAATCTAGCAGGACTTATCTCCTTCGATTTTTCGTGTCCCAGAAAAATCCGCAGCCAAAATCTCAGAGGTGTGTGCTTTGCCTTGTTGAGCGGAGACTCTTCTTCGCTCCTTCACCATTAACTCATTCAATTTAGGATAATGGTAGCTAGTAACTAGAATGACCTTATGGCCAAAAAAAAACAAAAAAAACAAAAAAAACTAGAATGACCTTAAAAAATTGAGATAATTACTTAATTGGTTATACATGTTTTATCATTGAGCAGAATGGTTACACATGTTTCAAAATGTGATTAATTGTTTTTGGAATATGACTAATTGGTTTTTTTACTGTTCATCGTAAAAAATCACAGTTAAGTCACTATTTATATACATAAAATGACATAATTACCCTTTCATACACCCATGAGCTGTTCTTGAGTTGTTCTTCATTCTTCTCCTTGTCTTCATTCTTCATCTCCTCTGTGGTCAGGTACATCTTCATTCTTCACCGAGCTATTCCAGGTACGAACCCAAAAATACTATTTCTGCGTTCTTCAAGAATCCAGAAATGCTGTTTATGAGTTTTTCAAGAACCCAGAAATGCTGTTTATGGGTTCTTCAAGAACATCGAATTGAATTTGATTCGATTCTGGTTCTTCAAGACGTTTATGTGTTCTTCAATACAACTAAGTGCATAATTGTCATTTCACAATTCAATAATATGTTTAAAAAAATAATTAACGTTAAAATTAACGGTTTACTAACAGAATAATCAATTAATCACATTGGGAAAAACATGTGTAACCAATTAGTCACATAGCAAAACCAATTAATCACATTTTGAAACAAGTGTAACCATTCTGCATAATGGTGAAACATGTGTAACCAATTAAGTAATTAACCCGAAAATTTATCTCTTTATATACCATTATATAGATAGAGTTGATCCGTTGGTAAAGTGATAACCACGCTATATTCTCTGCTTAAGACGGATTTGAGTAGCTGTGTTATTATAGGTTATTCTTCTGTCAAACTGTAGCGTGACCTCCCATTCGTCACCGTTCGGTGGAATGTAATCCCAACCTCATGTAAATCTGTTTCTGTTTACGCAAAAACAATTGCTCTAAAGAGTAATTTAAATATGTGTATTTAGACAACTGCATATTGTTGTTCATGTAAATTGCAATATTGATATCATAGTTATAGTAGGTTGGTTATCGAATTATGTGACCGCAGTTCAGCCCTGGTTAGACGTAGCCACTGTAGCTGTGGCTCGGCCTTTGCTGACCGCAAACTTAATGGTTGCGGCTCAGTTCAGCCTCTGTTGTCTGTAACCTTTATGGTTACGGCCCAGAGCGAAAAGAGATATCGCAACCAATATGCGGTTGCGGTTGCGGCCTCCCCTAGGCGGGGCCATAACCTTCGTGGTTGTGGCCCTGCATCTGGTCGACACATCCACATCCTTAAGGCTGCGGCTCCAGTCGCATGAGGGGTCCGGTCAGTCATTGGTGGCTGACCCACATGTGATCATTATTCATTAAACCGTAACAGGGTCATTATTCATTTATTAATTATAGTTATATTTATTAAGATATTCAGAGCTCTAAAATTATGTGTAATCCATCACACATTCTTGGATTAGCTCATTTTTGGCACATTGACACTATTGTAAAAAATAGTCTCTTTTTGGCAGGTAGAATTTCAAATATGTTGTGGCATAGAATACCAAGATCCGCAAACCATTGTGCGGACTGGTTAGCTAAGCAAGCTGTTTGGGGGATGTGTCCTAGCGATTGGGTATTTCGACTCCCATCCCCCTTGTCTCAAATTTTGTTGTCGGATTCTCAGTGGGTCTGGGGCCATCCCGAACTCCCTTTGTTTTAAGTTAATATACGGATTCCTTTGGTCAAAAAAAAATCACTAATCGGTAGTAATAATAAATATAAACCTAAATTGAAAAAAAATAAATAAAAAATCCACAAATTCAAGGTGCTATTTACTATAATGTTAGCACTTAGCACGACATACACACGAAAATATTATGTGCATTGCGTCAATCCATAAGAACTCTACTAAGATAAAGGAAAAACAATGACCGTCGGATCGCATGGTTTTCCAGTAAATTGATTAAACGTATATGATCCAACGATCCACAATAAAAAAGAGACGAGATGGGTACAAAATAATAAAAAGAGACCACATGTCAAGTTCGATCTCTGCGGCCCTACTTGACGGCGGAGCCGAGGAAATCGGCGGCGGAGCGGGCCATGATTGTGGTGAACTCGTTGAAGCTAATAACGCCGTCTCCGTTGATGTCTGCCTCCCTCATCATCTCGGACAGCTCCTGGTAGGAGAGCGGGTGTCCCATCTTGGCCATGGAGCCGGCGAGCTCGGACGCTGTGATAACGCCGTTGCCGTCGCGGTCAAAGGAGCGGAACACCTCCAGCAGCTGCTCCTGGTTGATGAAGATCTCCTCGGAGAGATCAGGTAGGATGGCGGCGACGAGCTCGTCAAACTCGATGGATCCATTTCCGTTGGCGTCCATGTTGGAGAGAAGCGCGTGGAGTTGGTCACCGGATGGCTTGTGTCCGATGGAGCGGAGGAGCGCCGCAAGTTCCAGATGTGTGAGGCTGCCGTCGGAGTCCATGTCGAATCGGCGGAAGATGTCCTTGAGCTGCTTCAGCTGCTCAGAATGGACGGCAGTGGCAGCCATTGACCTCCTCCGGAAAATAAAGACGTCACAGAAATCGAAACCGATCGATGGGGAGATCGAAGGAGGCGTAAATTGGCGGAATTTTCGATAGAATTGTTGGTAGGGGTTGCTGTGAATAGTTCAATGAAAGAGAAAAGGAGAATCTGCGTCTCCTTCGTCGCGATTTCAAGAAGAACCCTAGGAAACGGAGTTGAGACAGAATCTAAGAACGGACGGTGGAAAAAGAAGGTTCCAGGAAGTTAAAAGGTATATATAGAAAGAGATTCGGGGGCCCACCAGGCTGTCGTAGGTGACTATTATTGGTAAAACCTTGAGGCTTGAGCTGGCTCGCTAGATGAACATAATGAATTGTGGGTTGACTATTTAAGTATTTATTTTGGGGTGTGGTTGACTCGGATTAACTCAAAATGAAAACTACATTTATTTGATTTTTTATTTAACTATATCAATTAGGTGTAACGATTTATGCTATTAGCAAAAGAAATAGGGTAGGATGAATATACGTAAATTATATTTAAAACTCAAATTTACCTTCTTAATTTATTAAATTTGCTCCATTTTTATGTATTTTTTAAAAATAGTATATATTTTTAAGGTTAAATACCAAGTGAGTTACCTGAATTTTGAACGTTTTGTAACGAGCTACTTGAACTTTAAAAATTCAAAATGGATTACCTCAACTTGGACGAAGATACAAATAACTACATCCGTCCAATTTACCATCAACTGTTGACGGAAATTCATCAGTAATTGGACGGAGGTACCTATTTGCACCTTCGTCCAAGTTGAGGTAGCCCGTTTTGAATTTTTAAAGTTCGGTTAACTCGTTACAAAACGTCCAAAGTTCAGATAGCTCTTTGATATTTAATTCATTTTTTTATATATATTTTGGATAATTATGTGAATTTAATATAAAAACAAAAAATATAGGTAAATTTTTGTTAAACTTTAAAAATATAAATAATAAAATTTGAAAAAGTAAAGTTCAAATATTTTTTTTAAAATAAATAATTGAAGTTTAGATTTTTGGTAATTAACTTTTTTTTTTAAATAATAATTTTTCAGATTAATAAAAACAATAATAATAATAATGATATGAAAGATCTCTACCTATAAGAGTGAATGCTAATTGGAACCAGTTCCATTAAATGAAATTGTACAACATCCAAAGGATCCCTAATTTCTTGACGGCCACCGCCATTGAAGGGTCGACCCCAAAAGCTCCCAAATCCAAACTCCCCTCTCTCAACAAACTCCCCCAACACCCTCTCCACTTCCCCTAAATTACACCATCTCCTTCCTTCTGCAAACACACGCAGCACTTCTTCATCCACTTCCCTGAAACCCTTCTCCATACACGACAAATCTCCATTGTCAGACTCGTAGAAGAACTCCTCTGCAGCTACCGTCTTCTCCCTTCGTCTTTTCCTTCTGCACCGAAGCCTTCTCTTGCAGAGCTCGCTTGTCTTTCGAACTAGCTTACGAGGGAGACCCACCATGACGAAGACGATGATCTGCAGAACCATGCACTGGCAGCAGCAGCAGCAGCAGGAGATCACGATGCAGTCTGCGGCGAGAGAGTTGCAGTCTTCCATGAGAATAATGAGAGAGAAAGAAGAAGAAGAAGGTTGGTTTCTTGAGGAGAGAGGATATTATTGGAGGTCATGTCTCGCTTGCAAGAATGGAATATGTGCTTTGCTCGATGGGGGATGAGAGGTTTGAAGAAGGACGTGGAAGCAATCTACAGAGAGAAAACAAGCATTAGGTTTTCGTATAATTTTTCATTATGTAGTTATAACTTATAACAATTGTTAGAATTCACATGATCAGACATATACAATCGACTAAATACACATATTTAGATTACCTCTTGGAATGATTGTCTTTAGCGGAAGCGGATCTGTCTAAGGTTAGGATCATAATCTGTCGGACGGGAGGACACAGTAAGATTTTCTGTCTAAATTGTAGATGACAGTGTGGTTGTCAGGTTTTTCAACCTAACCACCCCTATATATAATGGTATATAGAGGGAAAGATTTTACGTCCAGATATGCTATTGGACTTATTTGAACAGGTCAGATATGTTACTGGACTTATTTGAATGGGTCAGATATGTTAAATGACTTATTTGAATGAAGTGTCACTTATTTGTAACACATTATCCTAAAACCAATTAAAATAATAAAAAAATTATGCACTCATTTTTTTTTTTAAATAGAGACTAGTATTTTTAAAAAAATATATATATAATATTTCATTGGGTCGTGTGACTTTCATCACGTCTTTAAGTTGCTTTAACTTAAGGTGCAACTTTTGCTTTCCATTTCAACAAAGTGATTACTTGATTGTTGTATTGGATATCTTCCCCATCAAGCAACGACATGGATCCGTTATTTTCGGTACCCACATAATCTCTGCAGATAATTTCGTCCTATAATATTTTTAGTATATTTAATAAAATTATAAATTTACTTTTTTTTAAAAAAATATTATAAAACATGTCGATTTATTGTCCATAAACTTATATATAATGAACCACATTACAAATAAACGGCTAGTTTTTAGTGAAGCTATTTAGGCTAAAATACTCTGTGGTGTAACCATGGCTTCGCAGCTGCATCCTCCGAAACGCGTCGATTACTCGAGATTGTTCGTCGGCGTGAAACATCTCGCTCTCGCCGAGCCGCATTCCGTTCATTACGTCCAATCTAGCCACATTATTGAATGCCCTTACAACCTAAGTATCAATAGGACAATATTTACTAGTTATATATATATAACTATTTCGATATGAACATAATTGAACAATAATTTTTTCCCAGAATATACCATAAAATAAACAAATACTGAAATATCTTCGATTTTGAAAAAAAAAAATCAAAGTATATCTACTCGCGAATGCAATTCGCGGGTGCCGTTTGTATATATATATATATGTATATACATATTTTGCTTTAAGTCGTGAATGCTCTTCGCGGCTTACGCATCATACCAGCTCCAATAACACTTGTTACCTAGGGGTGAGCAAAAAATACTGGTTGGACCGAAATCGGCCCAAGACCGGTCCGAGACCGAGCGGGCGGGTTTTTTTCTCTAAAGTCGGGCTCGGGATCTGGATTTTTCCCGAAATTCCCGATTCGGCCCGGCCCGAGTTGCCTAAAAACCTAATACATAATATTATATATACTATACAAGTATAGTAGTATACAGCAACTCACAAAGTCTCCATGTGTGTTTGGATTGTATGTTCTATATTTATAATGTGGGTTTGGATTGTATGTTTGATACTTGATTTATTGTGTTCGTATGTTCTAAATTTGGTGAAAATTCGGACAAAAAAGTGTATTTTTTTTTTGGACTGAAAATTTCGGTAATGGACCGAGACCGGCCCGAGTCAAGCAAGACCGACTCGGGCGGGTTTTTTATACCAAAGTCGGTCTCGGTTTCGGTCCTCCAAAGATGAAGACCGATATTTCGGGCTCGGTCTTGCCAAAAAACCCGGCCCGGACCGCCCAAGCTCACCCCTATTGTTACCCACAAATGGTCTTCACGGGTGATGGATTTTTGGAAAACCCACGAATGACATTCGTGGGCACGAGTTTTTAGTATACCCAGAAGCGAATGAGGTGTGTATATTTTGGTATTTTTTTTTTAAAACAGATGATATTTCAGTATTTGCTTTTATTTTGAGGTATATTTCGGAAAAAACAAACAATCACCTGACCATACGCGGCCTTTTGGCTGCTGAATGCTGCAAGCAAGTTGCAACTGGGATCATCTTCAACATTTCACTTTTTACATAGTTGTTGTCAAGTTTCAGATCGATCAATGGTCTGAATTCTTCGTTCTCAAGGGCGTGATGGAGCAACGGTCGAGCCTGAGGTAGGAAAACATGTGTAACTTAACGAGCAAGTAACCTATTTTACCATTTCAGGACTCGAAAAGTTGAGGTTTCGATTTGTGATATATCCGTAATGCGCAGTAGCCTACTAGAGACACCAAGTGACGGTGGTGCACGCGGCTAATAATCTCCAGTTCAGCCTTGAACTCCTGCTCGGCCCCTTGGGTGGCACCGTCTTTAGCCGGTTGCTGCTTAATGGCTACCTCACGGCCACCAGGCAAGCTCACTGAGATTATGGATTTCAGTTGGAGTATCAGCATTTGCAGAAACAACTAATGGAGGAGAAGGAGTTTTTTAGTGGAGGAGAAGAAGGAGAAAGAGCAAGACTTGGAAGTGGAGATGATCTTGTTTGAGGTGGTTTAGTTGCTGAAGCCTGTGGTGAGCCTCTTGGAGCTTTCATGGAGGGTGATAGTGGTGAAGTTTGACGCTTCTTTGAACTTTCTGGGGCCGGTGGTGCTGGTGATAGTAACAGTGAATGCGGTGCATCTCCAGGTGGAGGTACCGATGGAGGACGTGATGGTACGTTCTGGGGAGAGAGTGGACGAGGTGGTGGTGTCGGCACGGCCGCAGTAATTGACGGTGGTGGGGCTAGGAATGGAAGCGGAGGAGGAATAAAGAGTAAATTGCTACTTGGTGGAACGGCTGGAGATGGAGGGGAAGCATCAGTAGGTGACTCAGACGGTTCTGTGTCCTCAGCCTCTACCGGCGAAGGTGCTGCCGGAGAAGAAGCTGAAGCCGTTGGTGAAAGCGAAGGACCAGAAGGTGACAGCGGTACACGGCACTGTGGGAAGTGATAGGTGACGGAGCAGCCATCTGCAATGTGAACTCTTACGCCATTGTTAGTAGAGATGTTCTTTGTTCCGGTCGTTCCTCCTTTCTGATCCAGAAGAAGCCATGGATGACCTTCAAGAATCATAACCAGACCAATGGCAATTACCACGGAACCCGTCCAAGTCAACCAAGTCCACGACGACCCAATAATAATAAATAATAAATTAACGTCATATGAGGACTGATTTTCCATCTGCATTCTGCATCTCCAATGAAAGGGACAGTCGCTTTTATCCAATTGCTAAGAAACTTCCATTTGTGACTAAATTATGAAGAAACTTCTAACTTTAAATTAAGGTAAATGATATATAACTATCTATATTTTACACAATAATGACACGACACGATTATTAATCGTGTCTAAATAATTATTATATGTTTTGACAAGATTAATATTTGTGTCTAAACATATTTAACATGCAAATACACGGCTAAACATGATTAAGTATGTTTTTCTAATATTTTGATTTATTTTTTAAGTATTTATAGATTTTAAAACTTGATTATGAAATTAAATTATAGAATTTGTGAATTTCATATTGTATTATTTCTTTCGTGTCATTTCTTGTCATATAACACAGTTTGTCTTGTGTATATATGAATTTTTTATTTGTTCAAAAAGTTAATGGTGCATTATCATATGTTTTATGTGTGATTTGTTTAAAACTCTATATGTTTAAATACGACACATTTAAAATTTATCTATTTACACACGACATGATTAATAACACAACAACGTTAGATACCCCACCCACGAATTGTCACCCCTACTTTTAAGTGTTTTTTTTTTGTAAGTTTGGCCAAAAAAAAAAAATAAGCAAAAGTCGATAATTTAGGGGAATATTTTGCAATTCTGAATAATGGACCCATGACCATGAGAAGTGAGAACCCAGGTTTGGCCCATAGGAAAGACGGCCTCTTCTCTTTCTCCATTTAAGACACCAGCAGACACCAGCGATTGGTCTGTGGGACAGCTGAAGACTTCAAAGAAAAAACAAATAGATAATTAACAAAAAAGACATAGCTAAATAAAGTTTGTTCTCTGGTCAACATTTGAATTTAAATTTACTAAAGTTATGGGTAAACTGAGTTTGCAAATTCACTAGTCATCAAAGTAATAAAATACAAATATAGACCATATACAAAACACAAAGATGGTCGGTCCGGTTCGACGGATCGATCCCGGTTTACAAAAACGAATCGGCTTCCTTCTTCTTCCTCGAACCAGACCTTGACCAACTCGGGTACTGGTACTGCCCAAACACCCATTTCCAACCCTTGAAGCTTCTTCTACTCTTCTTGATCCCTCGCTCAGACACCGATCCGCTGCGAAGAAACCCATTTCGGACGAACCCAGCTCCGGCGGAAAGGCTTTCTGCACTTCTCATGCTTCCAAATGCAGATTTTGAATTCGCAAAAGCGCTTATTTTGGGTGTGAAGGTGTCCGGTTTGTAATGATTTGTCTCCGATGAGGAGACGAATTTAAGGTCAATGAAGCCCTTCCCTTCCCCGCTGCTAAATTCAGTCTCCTTGAGGGAGAATATCCGTCTGGTAGAATCGCCGGCTTTCTCTTCAACGGTGCAGCCGCTTTTTCTGGGTTCGGCTTCACTGAAGCCGCTTCGCCTCGGTTCGGCTTCGCTGAAAGTGCTTTTTCGGGGTTCGGATTCGCTGAAGGTGCTCTTTCTTGGTTCGGCTTCGCTGAAGCCACTTCTCCGGTCGGGCTCCATGGACAGAGCGACGCTGGAGGGTCTGGCACCGGAGATGGAGCTCCGACCGTCGACGTCTTCCGACTCGAAAACGCCGCAGCCTCTGAAGCTGTTGAGAGACCTGCACCGGGACGCCGCCCCTCCTCCGCCCGTTCTTCCGTCATCAACCACCCACATCTCACTCTTCGAATCTGCATCCATTGACAAAGAATCGTCAGCTGTTAGAACAAACCAAAAGACAAGATAAGACAAAGCTCTAGAGAGAATAAAACTGACCGGAATCTACGAGTCCCTTCTGCCGTTTCTTACGGAACAGCCGCCCGATCTTCCACAAACCATTATTCCTCTTGATCTCCACGCAGCTGCTGCTGCTCCGCTTAAGGACCAAAACCTCGTCAGACTTGACATCAGCAATGGGCTTGGAGTTCGGTTCCGGCGACGGTTCCGTCTTCTCGTTCTCGATGAGGAACGAGATCCTCCCCACACTGCCGATCTCGACGGCCGAGGAGTTACGGTTAGAGGAGATGTCTGAGCAGGAACACGACGAGAGTCGTTGCTCGCCGCAGTCGGAGCAGACCAGCTTTACTAACCGGTCCTTGAGGCAGAAGGCGCAGATCCCGATCGGAGACGCTGACGGGTGTTTCCGGCAAGGAAGTCCAGACGAAGAGTCCTGGTAGCATTCTGAAAAAGGGTCGTCGTTATCGAAGCAGACAGCTTCCACAGTCTTGCCTCGGTCTCTCATGGCGACGTCGCCGGAACCCTATAGACTCAGAGGATGGAGGAGCAGGAACGGCTTATAAAAAGATAAGAGTGGAGAAGAGAAGTGATTGACAGATAGATGTAGGGAGATGCGTTAGCTTTACGTTTCCCTTTTTCTCCACGGCACTGTGTGGAAGGTAGGGAGGGAGGAGGTGGCGGAAAAGGACGATAATTGGAAAAGCAGAGGAGTAAGAGAAGTGGAAGAGAGAGCGCAGGTATTATTATTGCGTTGTGAAGGAGACGGAGCAGGAGAAGAAAGCCAGTGACTGACGGAGGTGAATAGAACAGAAAATGCATGAAAAATAGGGAGGAAAATTATAAATTATTTTTTAAAATTTATTTAATTCGGCCAAAAAAGTCGTTTTTTAAATTAGGCTTCTTTATTTTTCATTACATTTACATTATTTCAATAAAAAAATTTACTTTACATCTTAAAGTATACATTATGTGCAAAATTTAAAAGAATATATGTATAAAAAAAAAAGAAAAAAATAAGAAGATTAATTGGAAAAAATACTAAAGACAAATGATCATATAAAACGTAAAGAGAAATAAATATTTCTAAAAGAAAGTATTTTTTTAAAGCATGACGAGATAAAGATAAAAGTGTAAATGAATTCTAAAGAAAATTTATAAAAACATATAAAAGTGATAGAAAAAAATACATGATATACTAACATGAAAAAAAAAATTATATATAGTTTTGTATAGGGTTTTTTCATTATTTTTAGGGTTAATTACCAAATAGGTACCCCAACTTTACATGGTTTGGCAAGTAGGTACCTAAACATTTTTTGCCGCAAATAAGTTGCCCAACTTTGTGATATTAGCAAATAGGTACCTACCGTTAATTTACCGTTAAGAAAAAAAGTGGTTCGACCGAAACGGATTTTGAACTGGTTTAGGTATCTACTTGCTAATTAGTGTAAGTTCAGGTACCTATTTGCCAAAACATGTCAAGTTCAGGTACATGTTTGCTCCTCACATGCTCCTCACGTGATATTTTATGTTTACTCTTAACGGTAAATTAACGGTAAGTACCTATTTGCTAATTTCACAAAGGTGAGCTACCTATTTGCGGCCAAAAAAAGTATAGGTATCTAGTTGCCAAATCATGTAAAGTTGGGGTACCTATTTGATAATTAACCCTTATTTTTAAAGTAAAGTGTAACATTGTCCCCTAAAAGTTTTCGTAGATTTTAAAATTTTCCCTTAATGTCTAATGTTTGGAAATGATGAAAAATTTCACATTGCCAGATGCTCTTTCAGGGAGAGATTTTCCATCATTTCTAAATATTATAGGAAACTTTAAATCTTAAGGGAGATTTTTAAAATCGGTGAAAACTTTATAAAACAATATCGTATTTAACCCTTCTTTTTAACAACTCTTTTTTGTATCATATTATATTTATTTCTAACCTTGTTTTCAATTTGTCTTATAGTTTCGTACTTTTTGTTTTGTAAATTAAAACCCACAAACATTTTTTTATATTTTTTTTGATAGGTATCTTAATCATTTATCTTTAATATTATTTTTTTCCAAATGTTTTCACCTTTTAAAAGTTTTATAACTCATCTATTTCATCTACTTATTTTTTTTCTTGATTTATTTATTTTATATGTGTCGTTTTAGATTATTTTGCAAGATGACATATACTATAAGATGCAAATTAGAAAATAAATATTTAAAAAAATAATTATTTTTAAGGTAATTCGGACGCCAAGTAGAATATAAAAAATAATTTTTTTCTTTTTTTTAAAAATATTTTATAACCAAGTCTATTTAAATTTTCACTCTAAAAACAAAACACTATTTTTTTCTTTCTTCCACCTTTAACAACAACAACAAAAAAAGTGGTGACACATCCTTTAACTTTTGCTTGTTTACTGTAAATTGCACCCTCATCTTTGAAGACGTTGCATTCATGGAGGTTAAAGGTTAAAAGGGATCAAAGTTACCCCAAGGTAAAAAATTAATATTTCACAGTTACTTATTTTTTTTATTTTTTTATTAAAGTCGTTATTTAACTTAATTCCCGACTCATATTACATACACTATAGCTAGACCCTCCAACCTTATTTAATCTTTGTAATTATATTAAAGTATTAATTTAATGCACGTGTGGTATTTGACTTGAGTCATATCAACATCAAATGGCAGTGTGATGGTATTAATTGTCAGATTGATGGAATGACGTCATTATTTGGAATATGTGAATTTGGAATTAAATAAAGTTGGGAAAATCAGTAAACTGATACCGAACATGATACTTATTAGCAAGTATGTAACTGAATTTTTTTGTGTAGTAACGAAGTAGCCGAACTTATTAAAATAAGCAAATAGGTACCTACCGTTAATTTCTGTTAAAAATAAACAGAAAATATCACGTGAGGAGCAAATAGGTACCTGGACTTACACGAATGAGCAAGTAGGTACCTGAACCAGTTTAAAAATTAGTTCAGAATCGGTTCAAAAATTGGTTCAGAATCGGTTCGGTTGAACCACTTTATTTTTTAAAAAAATTGGGTTTATATATCAAACACTTCATGACTCAACTCCAGACGCTTTTGGAGTGTTCATTGATGTACCGAAAACGTCTGGAGTTGAACCATGCATGTGTTTAGTATATAAACTCTACTCTTTTTTAAAAAAGTGGTTTAATCAAATTGGGACCGAACCGGTTATTAAACCGGTTCAGGTACCTACTTACTAATTAGTGTAAGTTCAGGTACCTGTTTGCTCCTCATGTGCTCCTCTCGTGATATTTTTCGTTTATTCTTAACGGAAATTAACGGTAGGTACCTGTTTGCTTATTTAAAAAAGTTAGGCAACCTATTTGCTATAAAAAATAAGTTCAGGTACCTACTAACTAACGACTGTCAACCTATTTGGATACATGTTTGGTAATTTTCCCAATAAAGTTTAAGGGTGGGATCAACCAATAAGACAAAATTCTGAGGACAAAATGTTTATAAAAAAAAAATGCAACAATAATTAATATATATATATATATATATATTGTATGTCTTCTATTCGTCGTGTAATGTATTGATTGATTGAAAGAAGTAATGCAATTCTTGCAAGTAAAAAATTGTGTTGTCTCTGTTGTAGTCAGTCAGGAAGCAAATGATTATTGAAATGATATATAGATAGATATATAAATTAGGAAGCTTAAACATTTTTTTATAATATTAGATTATATAAAATTAAATTCTTGAATTTGTTTTTATTAGTTCGGGAGTAAATTATGCTTTGACTTTTTTCTTAAAAAAAACGTACTCAAAGACTTATGAATGTTGTTGGGCCAACGTTGTATCCCATGTCTGTAAGGGACAGTAGAAATCAACACGCATATTTATCTCTTTATCAACATCATCATTCATAGGTCGGAGAAAAATTGTTTCAAAACCATTTTGAATACTATGTTCCGAATCTAAGTCCGAGATAGGACACACAATGTTATAGTGAACACCCGAAAACCATGGTTATAACCGTTATTTTTTTATATGGTTAACCGTACTATTATGAAGTTGTGCATTTATGGTGATGTTATTGTATTTTAGTCATTAATATATTAGTATATACTAATAATAGAAGTATAATTTTTACTTTTTAAATTGAAGGAGTTCATAATTCTAGAGTGAACTCTATTTGAACTAATTCAAACTAACTTCTAATGATCCATGATCGGAATATTTATTGTTACATATGAATAGTGTTTTTTTTGGGACAAGACACATGTTTTAGTTCATTAACTTATAAATTAAAGTCTTTAGTATACTATTAATATATCTTAACCGTAATAAAATTAATATTAGAGTTAAATACAAAGCAGATACCTGAACTTTGAACGTTTTGCAACGAGCTACCCGAACTTTAAAAAATCAAAATGGGTTACCTCAACTTTGGACGAAGGTACAACGAGTTAGCTCCGTCCAATTTCGGACGAATTTTCGACAAACTTCCGACGAATTTCCAACTAATTTCTGTCAACAGGTGACGATAATTTGGACGGAGTTAGTTCGTTGCACCTTCACCAAAGTTGAGTTAGCCCGTTTTAATTTTTTAAAGTTCGGGTAGCTCGTTACAAAACGTCCAAAGTAACTCTTAATATTAATGTAAATACATATAATATAAGACGAATAATGGTTTATGTAGGCACGCTCCACGCATGCCCCCATCGCACGAATCATTGGTCCACATAAACCGAACAAATTTATTTTAAATGTTTTTTAAGGAAGCTCTTTGTCTTGCTGAAATTGTAGGCAATGATGGTGTCTGATATTGGGTGGTGTCTGTCTCATTTTAATTAATTTGTTTTACTGTCATTAATTAATTAATTACTTTAAATTTATTTAGGGTCTTAAATCTTAATCTTTGTCACGATATATATTGGCAAGGCTAATCATTTCCCACACGATGAAAGGAACTTTATTTGATTGAATAACCGACACTCCATGCATACCATTTCAAATGGGATAAGCTTTATGATCACAATTATTGTCGGTATTTAATCGAGAAATTAACGGAGATAGTAACTTAGTAAGTGTTATTCAGATAGCACTTTTTTATAATAAAAAAAATAGGTTGTAATTTATAAAGTACTTAAAATTATAATAATAATTTAATTATTAACTCTTAACCCTTAAATCCTAAACTCTACTTGACTATATATTTTAGACATATAACTATTTGGATACAATATTTTTTTATGAAATGAAAAGACAATAGTACCCTTCTGAATTATTTTCATTTTATTCATTCGTTCATGATTTATGGTAGTTTTATTCAAAATATTTTCTTCTTCAAAATATTCTTCTTCTTCTTTTTATTTTTCTTCGAAATCCAAAAATTCTACGTGAAATCTTAAACTTTTTCTTCAAACGAACTCATATTGAATTTGTAGGTTCGATTTGCAATGAATAAGATGAACTTAAAGATGTACATGATAAATATAAAAATAAATATAAAGCATGAGAAGATAAGAAAAATGGTAAAATTATCGTTTTAGTAATTATTTAATCATTTTTATCAAACTAACTAAATAACACAAATTGTAATTAAATAGTCACTAACCATTAAATATATTAGCAAAAATAAATGTAATTCATATAGATAGTATTGCGTCACGGGTCCGGAGTCTCTAAGCCCCGCGACAATTGCATGTAAGAAATGTTATTAAATTCAACGTTAATCAATAAATTACCCAATTAATTGGTAAAGCATTACTAAAAGTAATATAAGTTTGATGTGTACGGTTAATTGAATCATTTGGATCCAACCCCATATTGAAGTATGTTGAAGCGCTTGGCCAAAAAAAAAAAAAAAGTATGTTGAAGCGTGTAATCATTTTGTGAGCCGTTGGATTTTAATTTAATCGTATTTTTTGTAATCTTAATCATTAATATAGTAGTATTTAGTGGCCGTCACACTTATTTACTTTCCTTTTAATTACACCACTGTTGGACATACAAGCGATCTATGTGGGTCAGATATATAAGCTCTAAATTTATTATTTTTTCGAAATCTACCCAATATAATGCCGTTTATTAATTTCTATACTTGGATTAGATAGGGCAATGGTATGATTAAAATACATAAACCATGATTTTCACACTTTTTTTTATTAAATTCTGATTAACCACACTATTATATCATAGGTTTGTAGTTATATCATATGGTGATCTTTGGGTGATGTTATTAATGCATCCACTTGTTTTAAATTATTGTTTTGTGCACCGTGATGTTTGAAGATGTTGTTAAATGTACCCCACCTGCTGTTTTGTGCACCCATATGTTTGGAATTATTTGCACCTCATTCACTTTCACCGTTAATTTCGTCCGTTATCTCATCACGTGTTAGTCACATTGTTCTGAAATTCAATTGATTTGAACCATGGTGATAAAGTCTGTAAAACGAGAAAGTGTCTCTGTGGTCACACGTAGGGGTGATAAAAAAAGATTGGTTGGACTGAATTCCCGACAAAATCGGTCCGAGACCGGCTCGACTAGAACCGAGACCAAGCGTTTTTTTTATTCAAGGTCGGACTCGGTCTCGGTCTTTTTTCCCAAAAGCCCAACTAGGACCGGACTGGGCCGACCTTGAAAAAAAAACTAAAAATTCATGGCGTAACCCTTGAAACACTAGTAATTCATGACCTTAAAGCATTCAACAACCCTTGGAGCGATTTCATAAGGGAAGTGCAACGGAAGACGAAAAGCGAGCAAGTTCAAGACCAAAACTTCATTGATTTTTTTTTGTCAATCCAACCATTTTTTTTTACCAAAAATATCGGTTCAAGACCGACTTGGGCGGACTTTTTTGGTAAAACAGATGGGGTGCATTTAATGTCTCCAAACATCCGAATTCCGGGTTCATTTGGGCAATTTACCCTTATATCATATATGCTTCTCACATTCTATTTGGTTTCTTGCCTTGCAAGGAAATATTTGCATAGTAAATTTCCAATGGTTCATAGCAAATTTTTCAATCAACTACACTTGACCCAATTAGTCAATTTCCCTCCTTAATGTAAAACGACAAATTCGATACAAATTGGCATCAAATTCCTTGCAGTATTTTGAAGTTTGGTAAACTATCTTCGGAGCAAATATCTCCGCATTCTTCCATGATTGCATAAACTTCCATCCCGATGACCGCCAATTTCAACATCGAGATGTTCTTCATAATGATCTGTGACAAGTCGTGGCTGATGCTGCAACTTCAAGCTTCCTTTCTTGTTATCCTGTCAGTTGGAGCAAAACTGTGCATCAGAACTGACCCAGGAGGCATCTCAACAGACATTCAGCTTGAATAAATGTCGTCTTTATCCATAAAACCTTCCTTAGACTGTTCTTTGTTGATCATCATCACCAGAATTGAAGTATTTTTAGAAAAAGGTGATTTTTTTAAAAAATTACCTGAAGCAGTAGATTCCCAAGACAGTCGTGATCTCATTAATGACAGATGTTGCGAAGTGTAGGTAAAGTCCGGCTGGTTTGAATCAACATGTTTCAGATATATATATGTATGAAATAATTCTACATTGCTGATTTGAATCATTGAGATGGTTTCTAGAATAACCTGTGAATCCACAATAGCCAAGAACAACCCAGAATTCATCCACTAAAGGAATTCTGCAGAAACAGCAATATACATATATATATATATATATATATATATCTGATAAATGTCGAACATTGAATAACCCACAATTCAACGACTAAAGGAACTACTTTCAAAAATGAAAACAAAAAGCGAGATAGATACCCATCGTTCAGCTTTGCTGTAAGTGCATTGGCAATGGCAAACGGAAGGTACAGCAGCGACTACATAAAGACGGACGATTATTTCTCATAATGTGTGTTTGCAGTAATATAAAAATGTATTTGTCATGTGTTAAATTTTAATATCGGGGCAGAGCCACACCCAAATAGCAACCACATTATACAACTCGGGCTCCATCCTAAAACCAATTGGTGATAGGAGAAGTTAGCCTTATTGTATTATATGGTGCCCAAATTATTTGAATGCCACCATGTTTACAGTGGCTTACTCTTCAACACTCCCCCGCACTATGACAACTCGTATTTATAAAGGCACGGCACCGACACATTTTAATCCAGACGGCTTGGGACTCAACGAATCCCCCACGTCCAGATCCGACCCGAACTCTGGTACATGGAGTAAATGGGACACAACAAACCCACATCGGGTACCCACAACGGGAAACAACCCAACACCGTGAAATGGAATCGGACTCTGATACCATGTCAAATTTTAATATCGGGGCCGACCCACACTCAAATAGCAACTACATTATACAACTCGGATTCCATCCTAAAACCAATTGGTTATAGGAGGAGTTAGCCTTATTGTATATATGGTGCTTAAATTATTTGAATACCACCGATGTGGTATTTCTATTTTATGTCACAGTGGCTTACTCTTCAACATCATGAAATAGTACATACCATGCACATATTAGTTTTCAAGCCCTTGGGTTCATCGCACAAATGAGCCAAAATCATCCTTCCCTGTCAATGAAAACATACATTACTAAGCAATAGCACCAATCTTCATGGTTCTGTTTTATTTATTTATTTGAATAAAAAAACTCGTTCTTGAAAATCCGCGCTTTTCCAAACCCAGAAAACAGACGGAATTCTAGGATTAATCAAAGCTATAATACAAGATTATGCAGACAAGGACATGAATCATACCACAAGAAAACCGAATGCAAGTCCAGTTCCTGCAATAACTAAATGTGGATAGTTTCCCATAACGTCAGATGGAGATAAATAATCCCTGCAAGTGAATTCTTTTATAAGGACTACTAGGTGAAATTATAAGGAAAGAAGACAACTTGCAGTGTTTGTCTAAGCATACCATGCTAGCACGCCAGACATCAGGGCAACGAAAGGATAAAGCTTTTGAAGAAAAAACAAACAGAGAAGTTTAGATAGAAACCTTCAGTACAAGTTTGAATTGGTAAATTATAATTGAAGTTCATCAGGAGGCCATTGATTAATTACCATTGCTAAAGCGAGCAGCATATTCCCTTTCCGTGCCTTGACTACTTTATGAACATTAGATATGCTGCATAGCCAGGGTCAGTCAATTGCATGCAATAAGACCCATAAAGTAATATAATAAAGGGTTAAATACCAAGAAGCTACCTGAACTTTGGACGTTTTGCAACGAGCTACCCGAACTTTAAAAATTCAAAACGTGCTACCTCAACTTTGAAGAAGGTGCAAATAGCTACTTCTGTCCAATTTTCCGTCAACTTTTGTCGGAAAGTCGTCGAAAATTGGACAGAGGTAGTTATTTGCACCTTCTTCAAAGTTGAGGAAGCCCGTTTTGAATTTTCAAAGTTCGGGTAGCTCGTTGCAAAACATCCAAAGTTCAGGTAGCTACTTGGTATTTAACCCTTTAATAAAATCAAAGAACCGAAAGGGTATGCGTTTCCAAGGATCAAAATGATTTAGTATTATACGCCAATAATTGCATCGTAAGTCGACCTTTACTTTACAAGTATGTTATTGCTTACTTGAATATAACAGTTGGCATGATGCCAAATGCGATCATCACTGTGAGAGCAACTTTGTATGTGGGAACGTCTGAAAGAGGAGCAAAGAAAGTGTAATGAAACTGCAGGGTAAATTATCGCCTTGAAGAATCAGATGATTACAACAACTTACCACTAACAAATGGCACCCAGCTCAGAAAAGGAAGTGACTTCCCAAAAACTTGGGCCCACCACTCAGCACCTAAGCAAGAACGAAAAACAGGAAGATTTAGTATTTATCGATGGAATTAGGGTCGGCAATGGCATAGTGAAAAACTCATAACCATGGTTATAACCGTTACTGTTTAATATGGTTAACCGTACCATTATGGTGCGTTGCGGTTATGGTGATGAATTTTATACCTATAATGGTTATGGTATTTGAGTTATACCCATGGATTAACCATGGTTATTATATAAATATAATATTTATTTATTATTAATAAACTAATTTATATAATATACTAAATATAAATTATATAATTGAAAATTTGAAATTGTTGAAGATTGAAGACGCCAAAATCCAACGATGGTAATATAGATTGATGTATTTTTTAAAATAAAATTTTCGATCTTTTATTATATTACATGTGTGGAATGAATATGGGTATATTATTTTAATGGTTATGGTATTGAAAATTATACCCATAATGGTTATGGTTATAGTTATGGTATGTGTTTTAAAAATATGGTATTTATCATACCCTGACCATACCCTAACCATCGACAGCCCTAGATGGAATCCCCATCAAGCAGAAGACATGATTTTATCCGAGAAAAAACATTGGATCATAAGAGAGCATACCAACAAGAAATGTAAAGAAGTGGCACATGTAAATCATCATGAGACCCTCTGTCGGTCCATTAATTACCGGAAGGATAAGAGTGTTGGTGAAAAAGCTGGATCACAGAAAAGAAACATTACTGATTAGAGAAATATGTTCACAGTTGGTCATCAATATGATGAAAAGAGGATCTAAAACATGCAGTTTCTGGTGGCATGTAGAGTAGTTATGCCTTTTTCAGTTGGTTAAGACTATTTTGAGATGGATAAAAACAATTGGTGCAGTAAAAATTTGTTGGTCTATCATATTAGCAGTGATTGTCAAAGGAACTTACTGTTCCCATGTTGCACAGTAGAACGGTACTGCTGAAAGTACCCAGAACCAGAATGAATCTCTACCGCACATAGCAGTGCTTCCAAAAGCCATGGTTTCAAACTGAGGAAAAACAAAATTATTTGGTTGAAAATATTTGGTAAGAGCTGCAATTTACACATCAAAGAGGTGGAAAGGAGAACTGACCGCACATACGAGTGCATCGCACCCTGCAATGCCGTGGCATCAAGAGACATGTCATCAATCTTATCAACTAAAATGTTAAAAATCAGTATCATATGGTAAACTTAAATACCGTGATCAAAGAGCTCCCCTAGAGGACTTGAAGAGTTTGTTCGTCGAGCTTGCTTGCCATCAACCGCATCAAAAGTCTGCGGAAAGAGTTCAATGTGAAAAAGAAAAAGCAGTCGGGAAAAAAACACGTGCAAGTTTAACTTACAAGCTACACACAGCCACATACATTTGCAAGTTTCTTGTCCTATAGTAAGATGAATTAGCTCACCTGATAGAGAAATAAAAGCAACCCATGTGCAAGGTGAATCCATCTCGGTGGAGGAGTATCCAGACGAGGAGAATATATCTGGGATCAATAACAAAACCATAGAGACCGAATCAAACTGATAGCTGCAGAAAAATATATATCAAACTTCTAATTCATAAAAAGAATTAGGGTTAAATACCAAGTAGCTACCTGAACTTTGAGCGTTTTGTAACGAGCTACCTGAACTTTGAAAATTCAAAACGGGCTATCTAAACCCTAAACCCTAACTCCGCCCAATTTTCCGTCAACTGTCGTCGGAAAATCGTTGGAAAGTCGTTGGAAATTGGACGGAGGTAGCTATTTGCACCTTCTTCAAAGTTGAGGTAGCCCGTTTTGAATTTTCAAAGTTCGGGTAGCTCGTTGCAAAACGTCCAAAGTTCAGGTAACTATTTGGTATTTAATCCAAATAATTAATATATTTCACTAGTGCATCAGACTGTAGGGAAGACGAACAAGTGACCAAAGGAACTAGATAGTGCTTAGGTCCTGAAACTGACGTTTTGTAGTCAATAACAACTCATTATTTCGGAAAGTTAGGCTTTTTACCTGCTTAAGACCGTATTTAAGCAATTAAATAAGCATGAACCAATGAAACATATTAACTCGGTATGTATTAGCAGCCAATTGCATAAAGCATGAGAAGGCTAAGCCTTATCTATTACACGGTTTATGAAGTAACAATTGGGTTACCATCAACTATTAAAGATGAGCTTAAAACGAGATTCCAACAAACATTTATACTCAGAGAACAGTTAAGCAGGTTAAGACTAGCCAAGACTAAGTTTTTACTATTGAGAAGGCACAGAAACCAGGAAAGATGCTTGAAAACACCAAAGTTTATCATCTAGAAAGACAGTTATACTCACATAGCCAAGCAAAGCAGAGGCGATCACAAACATAAAGCCTGTAAGAGTAATCTGTGGATAGAAAAGCAAATTCCAATCATTGAACATCCCATTGTACAATCACAAAGACAAAAATTGCAAATTCTGATAAGGAAAACTACTTACCATGTTTGGTCTGCATCAATACCAACAGAGACGGAGAGAGTCAGCACACACCAGAAAGTTAACATATCAAATAGTCTAAACAAAAGCAATTAATCATTGTATTTGAAACCAAGAACAGAACCCCTAGCATCCAAGGTCCAACTGGGAACTACAAGCATCCCGTCCCACCAGAAATGCTTGGAATAGAAACTTTATTTAGGTCCACAGTCAAAGCAATACAAGTAAATTGAGGACTTTTGAAATAAAACACCCCAAACAAATCATAAGGTAGCATCTTTTATAAGTCCCTCAACCGCAATCACACTGCGGTTTTGCAGTTCCTCAACAGATAATTCAAGAACTGTTTCATTATCAGGAAGAAAAAAAATGCAACTTTTAGCAGCTCAGACTAGTTTACATGCCTTTATCACCCACAATGAATTCTTCTAGAACATAAACCACAAAATGTCAATGTTACAAAGTCAAGGAAAGTGGTTGGTGGGAGCAAATTCAAGTATCATTCTAGGTCCTCACAGACCGATTTTTGTTTTTAAATAGCTTTTAAGCAAGGTCAACCTATCATGACTTATAAGGCCAATAGCACCTCCGGTGAGATTCCATACATTAAAAGAGTTGTGACAGAAAGGAACTCACGGCATCCATAGAGGAAAGAAGTTAACACAGCGGCTCCAAAAGGGCTGCAAGACATATTTAGCCACAAACGAGTGATCCACACCACTGTACTTGTATCTATGCAGAGCTGCTACTCCATGAGCCCCAACATACCCCATACTCGACTCCTGATGCTGCTGCTGCTGCTTTTATGATTTGCGTAATCGAATTTACCGCTGCGAAAACGCAAAATACATTATGATCAATCCATCATTTCTAAAGTGGGATGCTTCTTTGCAGCCAATAACTAGGTCGATTCTCATCAATATCAAAGTCAAATTTCTGACTGATTTGTGCGAAACCCATATTGTAAAGATAAATTGTAACAGTAATCAATCCACAAACGCGAGGGAACTAAAAAGGTATAACCGACCAACAGCAGAGGATTTATGCAAGAATTCGCTGGTGGGCCGCGAGCAATAGATGGATCTGTACTGAGAGTGATTCAGCGTAGATCTGCGCAGTCAAGTGGACGGCAAAGCAATGTGGGTTCTTAAGTCAGGATTTAACGAAAAGGAGAGAACTTTTTTACCTATTTTAGGAAGGAAGGCGAGGCAGAGAGGACGGAGCACGATATTTGTGATAGTTTTGCAGAAGCATAAGGTTAATGAAGATGTAAAATCGGAATGAAAAATCGGAAGTAATTCGGACGGCGTGGGTGGAAATGTGATTTCCTGTAAAAAAAATTGTTTCTTGGGCTTACAATTTACATGTGTTCTTCCCCCAAAAGGCATCTTCTTCCAATGCGCAGTACAACTTTGAAATTCATTTTCCATTCGATAGTAAATTTAAAAAGTATATGAAACAAAGTGGAATTCAACAACGTTATCTAATCAGCCCTATTATTACATACAGTAAACAATTTTTGTTGAATTAAGTCCCATTGGGTTACAAGTTACGCAGTTCATCAACATGCCGAGTTTGTTGTCAGGTACTCCACTATACATGGACCCAACCCAAGGAGAGCGGCTCACGGCCCTTCTCCTCCCCTACCCAAAAGTTCAATGCCGCTGCAGCAGTTTAAACTGAGGTGCTACACTTCCTAGTCTTCACCATAGCAGCATCCTATAACTGGCAGAGGAAGTTTCGGCCTCATTTGCAGAGCCGTTTAGCCGTGGAAGAGAATCCTATAACCAGTCACGGCTTAGAGATCGTAAATGGCAACCTAGGTGGTCGAATACCTGATCATTCAAAAATCAACATGCCCTTCCATCAATTCCAAGACGCTAAATCAAACAAACAGTGAATCAGAAGAAACAAAATGTTACCAAGTGCCTCTAATGGGTTCTTCCTAGGAACAGGGTCTGGCATTCTCCTACGAACAGGTTTTGGCAGCTTGATGTCAACTACCACTGCATCAGATGTTAGAAAAGTTTTTGCCACAGATGCAGCATGCTCTAGGCAACACCGGACTACCTGTTTGTTGGGTTTTATTCAAAACAATGACAATAACAGTAATAAGTAAAATTTGAAAAAATGTAGAGAAAAAGGTTTGACCTTTGATGGATCAATAATTCCAGCTGCTACCAAATCCTCATATTTGTCTGTAGCAGCATTGTATCCGTAGTTCACGTTGTCACGGGATAAAACCTGCATAAGATTAAGGATCTTCTTGAGTATGCAGTTTTAGGACATATAATCTACAAAAAAAGATTAAGTTTGGGTCAAGAATTACTACATTTTCTACAACCACGCTGCCATTTACACCTGCGTTTTTTGCAATCTGTCGGACAGGGTAGGTTAGAGCTCTTTTGAAGATATCAGCTCCAATCTGAAAACATTTTAGATGATCAACCTTTTTTGCTACAAAAAAACAAGGGTTAATTATCAATAAACAAACCGAACTTTAAGGAAAAACCAAACAGCAAACCAAACTTTTTTTGTTAACAAACAACAAACCTACCTCAAATTTTCATTATGTTTGAACAAATTTTTCAATGTTTGAGAGAGTTATTAAGTCGTAATAACCTTTACTTAGAATACTTTAACTAATGTTCATTTAATAACTCTGTCAAAAATTGGAAAATCTGTTCAAACATGATGAAAATTTGAGGTAGGTTTGTTGTTTGTTCAATTCCAAAAGTTTGGTTTGTTATTTGTCAACAAAAAAAGTTTGGTTTGCTGTTTGGTTTTTCCTCAAAGTTCAGTTTTTATTTTTGGTAATTAACCCAAAAACAACCTTAAATGATGTTATTCCACACCTTTTGTTCTTCATTGTCTAAAAATTCTTTGATACCATCCACTTTTGCAGACAGTCTTAGAAGACTACACTTTTGCAGACAGTCTTTGAGAGAGTTATTAAGTCGTAATAACCTTTACTTAGAATACTTTAACTAATGTTCATTTAATAACTCTGTCAAACATTGGAAAATCTGTTCAAACATGATGAAAATTTGAGGTAGGTTTGTTGTTTGTTCAATTCCAAAAGTTTGGTTTGTTATTTGTCAACAAAAAAAGTTTGGTTTGCTGTTTGGTTTTTCCTCAAAGTTCAGTTTTTATTTTTGGTAATTAACCCAAAAACAACCTTAAATGATGTTATTCCACACCTTTTGTTCTTCATTGTCTAAAAATTCTTTGATACCATCCACTTTTGCAGACAGTCTTAGAAGACTACAGCCTCCTCCAACCACTATACCTTCCTCAATTGCAGCCTGAAATTCACTGACTTAATTAATCAGACAACCATCACGGAGATGAAAAAAGAAGAAGCAAGTTATCTACCTTAGTTGCATTTAGAGCATCTTCGATCCTAAGTTGCTTATCTTTCAACTCCACTTGTGTTTGAGCTCCAACCTTTTGTTTCAATTCAGCATTAACTCTAAGTCTGTCGAGTGTACATAAAATCTAGACTAGACACACTAAGAAAATCGATGCCTTTGTCACCTGAAGAATACCAATTCCTCCCGATAATCTTGCTATTCTCTCATTAAGAATCTTCTTTTGGAATTTCTCTTCAGTGCTCTGCCAAAAGAGAAAATTAATTTCATCTGCACCTGAGACCAAGATGAAGGGAAATGCTGTTCAGGAATATCAATCTTGACAAATATAGAAGTCAAACCTCGACAAGAGCTCGAATTTCAGAGACCCTTTTCTCAACTGCAGCACGAGTACTCCCATCAGTAACTATAAGTGTTGAATTTTTGGAGATGACAACTTTAGTAGCTGTTCCAAGCATATCCTTTGTAGCCTTTTCTAAAGTCAATCCGGACTCCTCTCTAATTACAGTACCTGCAAATAAATATAATTCTTTTAAAAAAATATATTATTTTCAAAGAAAATTCATTTATAAACCAAAGCGATCATCACCTCCTGTCATGATGGCAATATCATCAAGGTAATGACTTTTTCGTTCTCCAAAAGCAGGCGCTTTTATAGCTGCTGCCCTGATCACCCCTTTGAGCTTGTTCCTAATTACTGGAGCTAGTGCTTCTTGTTCAATGCCCTCTGCTATGATTAGAATCGGGTACTTCTCTTTTACAGCATTATCCAAGATTTTGAACATCTCCTTCGGATCTGTGATCTTTTTGTCTACCAACAGTAACTGCAGTAAAATGTAACTGTAAATATCATCATTCCAGAGTAGGATTAAATACCAAGTAGCTACGTGAACTTTGGACGTTTTGCAACGAGCTACCCGAACTTTGAAAATTCAAAATAGTATACCTCAACTTTGAAGAATGTGCAAATAGCTAGCTCCGTCCAATTTCTGACGACTTTCCGACGACAGTTGACGGAAAATTGGACGGAGGTAGTTATTTGCAAGCCGAGGTAGCACGTTTTGAATTTTCAAAGTTCGGGTAGCTCGTTGCAAAACATCCAAAGTTCAGGTAAATACTTGGTATTTAACCCTTCCAGAGTATATAAGACTGAAATCTGTAATAGGTTTCAACCTTGCAGTCGTGGAATTCAGTGGTCATATTCTGTCGGTCGTTAACAAAGTAAGGAGACAAGTACCCTCGATCGAATTGCATTCCTTTGACAATCTCAAGACTGCATTCAGTGCTCTTGCCTTTCTCAATTGTAATCAAACCCTTCTTTCCCACTTTCTGAATAGCATCAAATATCATGTTTCCTACCACATAATCGTTTCCAGCACTAACTGCAGCAA
Source organism: Chamaenerion angustifolium (assembly GCA_946814005.1). Taxonomy (NCBI): domain Eukaryota; kingdom Viridiplantae; phylum Streptophyta; class Magnoliopsida; order Myrtales; family Onagraceae; genus Chamaenerion; species Chamaenerion angustifolium. The sequence continues at coordinate 1,043,601 of OX328276.1, forward strand.
CATCGACTAGTTCATGATCCTCAACCTACAATACTTATGTTATTATTATGATCAATAAGAACTAGGAGCAAGTTCATGTAAGATGAGAAGAAAAAAAATCCACCTCTCTAGTGATGTTCTTCAGTTCATGAACAAGGGCTTTTGCCGTGTTTTCAATCCCACGAGCAACTTGAACAGGATTGAGACCAGCAGCAACAACCTGACAAGTGCTAAAACGGAAAATGCCTAATCGAAAATGAGTCAAGATTTAGATCACCACTCACAAACTAATATACAAACTCTGACCTTTTTATCAAACTTGGCAATAAAACATGTTGAACACACTGTGATGTGGGAATACCACATCGGTGGTTTCTCCAAAAATTAGGCACCATATATACAACAAGGCTACCTCCTCCTATCACTAATTGGTTTTAGGATGGAACCCGAGTTGTATAATGTGGTTGCTATTTGGGTGTGGCTCGGCCCCGGTATTAAAATTTAACATGGTATCAGAGCCCGCTTCCGTTTGACGGTGTTGGGTTGTTTACCGTTGTGGGTGCCCAAAGTGGGTTTGTTGTGTCCCGTTTACTCCACGTACCAGAGGTCGGGCCTGGACGTGAGAGGGGATTTGTTGAGTCCCAACCCGTCTGGATTAAAATGTGCCGGTGCAGTGCCTTAATCGAGTTATCACAGTGCGGGGAGTGTTGAACACACTGTGATATGGGAATACGTGGTTTCTCCAAAAATTAGGCACCATATATACAACAAGGTTAACTACTCCTATCACCAATTGGTTTTAGGATGGAACCGAGTTGTATAATGTAGTTGCTATTTGGGTGTTGCTCGGCCCCAAATTAAAATTTAACAAAACAAAAGAACAAACACTGAGGTCTAAATTTGGTGCAATATTTTATCAAGAGCCATCCGTGAAATTCTTATTTCATAGTGGAGAACAATCTTTCCTTTGCTAGCAAAACACAAATCTAGTTCGATCATTCGTAAGGACACTAATTAGAGCATCGAAGTGGTACCTTCACGCCTTCAGCAATCAAACCCTGAGCAAGAATAATGGAGGTAGTGGACCCATCACCAGCCAGTTCATTTGTTCTAGCACCAGCTTGCCTCACCAATTTCACACCAACATTCTCAACAGGATCTTCCAACTCTATCTAAATTGTCCAATATATCCAAATTAAGACACAAACACGAATAACTGCAGAAAGACGTGATCTTAGCAGAAACGAGGTACCTCCTTAAGAACAGTCTCTCCATCGTTTACAATCTTGGGAGGTCCGTACTTGTTCTGAAGCACGACGTTCCTTCCTTTTGGACCCAGTGTTACCCCCACCAGCTCCGCCACAAGGTTCACTCCTCTCTGGAACCACGAAATATATTTTTTGCAGAAAGAAATAAAATTTGTCGGATTTATGGACGTTAGAAGTGCAGTAGCTACTAACCAGAAGTTTCTTGGTAGCGGAACCGTCGTAGTTGAAGTGAAGCTCCCTGGGTCTGGGGATGGCCTTTGGGACTAGCAATGTAGATTGAGGAGGCTTCTGGAAAGGCATCGGAGTGGTGAACGATAAGGTGGGGATCGATGTCCGGAGACAAGCCATGCTGTTTTAGCGAAAAACTGTTCCTTTTGCTTCAATCGTCTGCGGATAACTTGAAAGAAGGTTCCTGGACGAGACCGCGACAGGGAAATGGAGTCCAGTTGGGAAAATATCTGTAAGATTAAATCAAAGTTAAATTTGAGGGGTAATAATAAAAAAAAAAAAAAATTCAGAAAAAAAAAATAGCAAACCAAATTTTTTTTGTCAACAACAAACCAAACTTTTGGAATTGAGCAATCAACAAACCTATTTCAAATTTTTATTATGTTTGAATTGATTTTTTAATGTTTGAGATAATTATTAAGTCAACATTAGTTAAAGTATTACGACTTAATAACTCCCTCAAATATTAAAAAAAATACGCTCAAACATAATGAAAATTTGAGTTAGGTTTGTTGATTGATCAATTCCAAAAATTTGTTTTTATGTTTATCAACAAAATAGTTTGGTTTGCTGTTTTTTTGTTTCAAAGTTCATATTTTTTATAATTAACCCTAAATTTTATACAAAAACTACATATTCTTTTTTTAAAAAATATAATTGTAAGTTTATTATCACTTTTCTATAAATTTATTCTATCAATCTATTTTAAAAAAACTGAACACACAGCTGACTCATCACTATTGCAAATTTGCAATCTTGATTTTAATCCAAGAAAATAAATTGATCCGACCAAGGTAATGAATGTTGTCTCTCTGACGCCCTAAAACACGACTGTCCAGTTCCCTATGAAGGAGATGAAGAAACGAAGAGAGCTTTGACTAACGACACAAACTTGATCATTAAACCATGGGACTGAAGGCAATGCTTTGACTTTAAGTTTAGGGTCTCAAGGTTCCATCATCATACCATTGAATTCAAAGGAAAAATCTGAACCTCATTTAATTACCACGAAGCTCGAGATATCATTGAGTATCTATTTATGAACCACCATTTCTCTGTACATCTCCAACAGCTCTCTTCACAATTGTTGAGAAGGACATGGCAAGAAAGTTGTGTCTATGTTTATGTATCTTCTTCACACTCACTGTCTTGTTCTTACAGATGTCGGATCAGTCCAGAGTTGTTCCACTGAAGAAGCTATGGGTAGAGACCGCTCTACCACCTTCCCCCACTCCATCTGCAGTAACAGTAAGCAACTTTTTCCAAACCAGGACTCATAAAGAAGACATCTTTCGCAGTGATTTTGCTTGTTTTTTTGGTGGTGGTCTGCTTGATATAGGAAGGTGAAGTAAGCTTCGTTGGTGAAGATGAAGAATGTCTTCTTCGTAAATTTCTGTTGGAACATACAGATTACATTTACACCCAAGACACTGGATCTGGACATTAACTTTGTGTGTTTTTCCACCGAGGAAAGGAAGAAAATGGTAGATCTGCATGGAACAAGAAAGTAGATGGATCACTGTTTTCTTTCCACGATCTTCTTCTTCTTCACATTTAGGTGTCTGTCTGTACAGTGAGTGTCATTAATGGCCAACCAGCTCCACGTTATTAGAAAGAGATGGTCGAAACAAGTGGGATTTTCGTTTAATGATTAACGAGATACCAAAGCAAATAATGGCTGCAGGGAATTCATTAGGCGGACTCAGATAGATATATCATGTCGTCAAATTTATGGCTTGTCGGGTCCTATAATTGTATTGTATGTTCAAAGTAAACACAGCAGCATTCCAACATTAGATTAGGCATTATTGTCAACTAATTAGATCAAAAATAATCAGACCGTTTTTACAACACCATAAATTGCACAATATTCCAAACTTATATCAGAATAGAAACAACACAACTCAGACCGTTTTTATATATGAAAAACTACCAAATTTGTACCCGAATTTGTGTATGATTAGCAAGTATAGGTATCTAAATTTTTTTTAGCAACTAAGTAGCTCAACTTATGAAAATTAGTAAATAGGTATCTACCGTTAATTTCCATTAATAATAAATAAAAAATATCATTTGAGGAGTAAACATGTACCTGAACTTACACGAGTGAGCAAGTAGGTACCTGAAACGGTTCAAAAACCGATTCGGTTGAACCACTTTAGTTTTTAAAAAAAATGAATTTATATACCAAACGCGTGCATAATTCAACTACAGACGTTCTCAGAGTGTTTCTTAATGCATTAAGAACGTCTGGAGTTGAGTCATGCATATATTTTGGTATATAAACTCTACTTTAAAAAAAAATATAAAGTGGTTCGACCAAATCGGTTTAGCTACCTACTTGCTCATTCGTGTAAGTTCAGTCACATGTTTACTCCTCACATGATATTTTCCGTTTATTTTTAACGGAAATTAACAAATAGATATACCTATTTGCTTATTTAAGAAAGATCAGCAAAATATTTGCTACAAAAAAAATTAGGTTCCCACTTGCTAATTACGCACGTTCGCGTACTATTTTTTCCTTTTAGATATCGTGATTAACTATTTTGAAAGTTTTCAACAAAAACTACAAAATGATTTCACTGTAACTCCTCCAATTCCTTACTTATTTCTGCTTGAGGCTGCTGTTGTCTTTGGATCTGCAAAATCAACTTAATCTATCAGTGTCACACTTTACATGCCATGAAGTTAGCACCACGACATGCTCTGTTAAATGTTCTCTCTTACCGTAACTGCTTGCAAATCTCTATGACTTCAGCAAGAGACGCCCAATCTCCGAAATTCCTCTCGATGAACTGATACGCAATTCCGCTCTTACCACTCCCGACAATGAATAAGCCACCCTTGATTTCGCCTTCTCCTCGGAAGTTCTGGTCCACCCCGACGGCCTTGGCGCGCTTGTAGTTAGCAATGGCTCGAGGGTTCAGAAGGAACCCCAGTATGAAGCTCTCCTTTTGAAGCTTTCCTCCGCCTAGAGCTTTGAAGAACTCCATCCCTCGATCGAGCAGCACCATCCCGCCCCAGTATCGCGGCCAGAAATCCTTTACCTGAAGCTCACCAATGTATATATATATATATATATATATGAAGGGACGTGAATTTCTTTTGTAAGTAGTTACCTCTGACTCGATGTCTTCATGCAGAACTGCGATGAGTTGGAACCCTAGGGCATCAAAGATGGGTTTTCTGGAGTAAAGCTGATGAGCCTCAGCTCTGCACATTATGCAGCTGTTATCCCACGCGATCGACTTGTATTATTAGCCTCGAGTTTTTGTTTTTGTTTTTAAAATTGTTATAACCGTAATGGAGTTTACGTATTTAGAGTATAAATTTACCCGGGACGCCGGATACATACGACGACAGCAGGCTTGTCCCGCCACAACGACGAAGCCTTCATCGGCGGCGTTTTGGTCGTGACAAGCGTCTCCATCCCATCTTATACTCCGGAGTCAGCCTCTTAACTGACACGTTCTCAATAGCAGAATAGGGAGCCACCGTGTCTACCACCGGGGGCGGCTTCACCCAGCCATATGCTCTCGGCCGGTCCCGTCGCCACGATCCCTTTAAATACATACCCATCCTTGATCTTCAGCTCACCCAAGGACTGGTCCATAGACTTCTCGCTAAAACCGCTCCGACAGGGTGACTTTACGAAGCTCTGCCTCTGATGGAAGCGTCTGAGTCTGTGTTGTTCTTGAAGGTCCCACTGGTTCGGGACGGCGCTCGGGATGCCTTACGTATAGAGACGCCGTAGGACTTAAGACGGTCTGCGTACTGCATCAGGGCTCGGTCGTGTAGGTACGACCGTAGCTCCAGGACATTCTATATAAAACACAACACGCGATCTGTTAAATTTTAATATTATGGTCGACTTACACTCACTCATATAGCAACCACATTATACAACTCGGGTTCCATCATAAAACCAGTTGGTTATAGGAGTAGCTAACTTTGTTGTATATATGTTGTCTAATTTATGAAGAAACCACCGGTGTGGTATTCTCACATCACAGTCTCTTCAACACTCCTAGCACTGTCATATCTCGATTAAGGCACGACACCGGCACATTTTAATCCAGGCGGGTTGTGACTCAACAAATCTCATTTAACGTTCAGGCCCGATCCGAACTCTGATATGTGGAATTAAACGGGACACAACAAGCCCACATTGGGCACCCACAACGGGAAATAAACCAACACCGTCAAATAAAACCGGTCTCTGATACCATGTTAAATTTTAATATTATGGTTGAGCCACACCCAAATAGCAACCACATTATACAAATCGGATTCCATCCTAAAACCAATTGGTGATAGAATGAGGTAGACTTATTGTATATATGGTGTCTAATTTATGGAGAAACCACCGGTGTGGTATTCCCACATCACAGTGTCTTCAACACGATCAACAAACCATGCAAATTTTGTCGAAGAAATTGCACTGCAAATTATGTTTACTACCTTTTGATGGGTCGACATATTGAGTCGATCCATGTCATGAGAGTTGATGAGCTTCAATGTCGGGACGTCGTCCCAACCGCCCTCAAGCAGCTTCGGCAGCAACTCCTTCAGCGCTCCATCGCCGACGAAATCCTCTACTGAGAATGATGCCACATCAATGAAGAATAGAGATATGATTTGCGATCGACAATGGCAATGGCGTAAAACAATAGACATACTATGAAACTGTTTATATATGTGGAAGCTTAATTATTATAGAGAAGAGAAGGGTTTCTTCTAAGTTCTAATAATGTCGAGTCGTTCTACGTCAAATACACACCGACATAAAAGACAAAATAATACATTAGATAGAGAAGTTTAATGTAAGTAGTTATTGCAATTTTTGTTGTGATATAAATAAGTATGAAAAAAAACATTACATTTGTAGATAATGTGATTGAGAGGTCAGCTTATTAGGCTCAAATCGTAATCATGTACCCAAATGAGAGTTTCTTCTTGGAGTAATTCAATTTCATGATCCTGAAGTCAAACCACGTAGGAGTCAGTACTCTCAATCACTAGACTACCACTGTCAGTGGTTATAACTCTAACTAAATTAACACAATTCGATTACATATAAAAACTTTTGTGTCGTGTTTATGTTTAGAAACATAACACACAATAAACTTGTCGTATTCTATAAATGTAATATGATAAACTTCATCCTATTCATCATTTACTAATTATATATGTAAAGGATGGATATGTCGAATAATTGATGAAGGTTGGTCCCTCCAACCTGCTCTTGAAAGACCACATTATAATGTTCCTAATTGGCATTACAAATTTACAACCTGAACTTGATTGGTTCAGTTTTTTTGTTTGGACGTCAGTATTATATTGTATTTTGCACAACAGTTTCTACTCTTTTACGTGGACACGATTTTTATTTTTAAAATTAATTTAGTCTATTTTTATTATATATATATATATAAAAAAATGTATATGTATATATATTGTGGTGGTTAAGATCGATTTTGCAACCTACACATAAAACTTATGAAGAAGATATGGAATTTAGAAATATTTAGGGAAAACTAGAGAGAATATGTGTGAGAGTGTTTTATGTAATAACACTCCTTCATAGTAACCTCTACGACGGTTTTAATATGTATATTGATGATTGTTTCACTCTCTTTATAGAAGACATGGATGAAGAAGTATATATACTACAAAATTCCAAGTGCAACACATTAGCTTGCACAACACTTTTTCGAGCATCATCTAATCGTCTATGTTGCCACCGTTCAGTCGTTCATATTGACCATCGTTCAGCCCATTGTCTTGTTAGGCACCGTCCACAGCTATAGTACAGCCTAAAATGTAGTTCGGGACGCTGCCACAAGACATGTGAACATTAATATATAAAACACATTACATTTTAATCAGACTCCACGTCGTAATAGTGATCATACATATTTTCTAAATTAGGTAAATGTTTAAACAAGACATAAGGACTTCTTCTTTTTTTCACGTTATACATTGGTTAGACTTAACACAATACTCAATAGCCATGACAAATCATTTCCCAATTCAATTTTTCAGGACAGTAAATAATTTTGTGAAAGTGATATTTTTCTAATTTTTAAAATTTTCCAATCAGCTTAACAAGTTTTTAAATTTTGATAATAAAATCATTTGTAAAGATAATCATGGTAGATAATTTAAATTAACCAGATGCAATTGTGGATTAATCAACAACATACTTATATAATGAAAAATAGGGGGAGTTTGTAATCTCATTTTTCATTTTCGCATTTGTGTTTAATAAGTTTATATATATATATATATATATGAATTTGCTTATTTGATTATATATTCTCTACTGCATTGGAAAACTAGCATATATTTTTTCTGAAATATCCCTAAACCCTAATCTGTTCATCGTGGACAGGAGAGATCGATCCTCTCCAGTCTCCAGCAAAGAAAAAAGCACATAGGAAATGGTAGCCGCCTGAGATGCAATAACCACTGAATGAAGACACCAATCCACCACCTAAAATGGCCGCGCCTCCTCCTTCTTCTCCTCCTCCTCCTCATTCCTCGTTAACTGCATGGCGGCAGACAGGCACCAAACACACGTACATTTCGTTCTACGTTATCGCTGTTCGTACGTACTTCTGTTAACTTTTTCCTAGAAAAAGGCTCTGGTTTACAGATCTCTCATACTTCGATGAAACACGATCTCTCTCCCTTTGTATTGTATCTACTTTTACTCTTCTCTTGGACTCTCAAATCTTGAAGAATTGAATGCACTTTCACACACAGAACAATACATACATATATATATATATACATAATATTAATTAAATTTCGGCCAAAAATATTAATTCAAGCTTATTAAAATAGTTTTTGAAGTGTAATTTCATAGGGTATGATAATGCATATATTCAAGACCAAATAAATTGTTCCATTTTTTTCTTATTTTTACGATCATTAAAAGTATATTTTCTAACTTAGTGTTTCTATGTGTACAGGTTTACATATAACATGTTAGTGTAGATTGTTAATGATGGAATATGTAAAACATGCAATCGATTAAGTCACAACATAACACATATATAAGTTACTTCATTTAATGATTGTCTTAGCGGAAACGGATCTGCGTGAGGTTGGGACCACGGTCTGCCGGACGGGAGGACACGCCACGGTTTGACGGACAATGACCTATAATACCACAATTACTGACCTCTGTCTAAATTGTAGGGTGACTATCTATCATCGACATTAAGTTTTCCAACTCTGAGCATCGCTATAAATAAATTGAATGGTTTTGGGCGACTCAATCACCCAAAACCAACCTTTAAGTATTTAGACTTTGATACTATCTAAAATTTTAGAGAATAATAAATATATATTAAGTGAATATATCTCATATTCAAGTATTCAACCTGTTAAACATAGATATTCAAAGTGAAGCATTTATAATATAATATATAAAACGATATATACATTCACCTACAAATTTTTAAAATTATAAAATAATTAGCTATTAATATATTCCCTCTAAATTTCCTAATTCCTAGTAAACTGGCCACAGTTTCGAGACTTTCGTACCATTGGATCCATTTGCCACATGGGGTTTGTCTCCATCTCTCTCGTAAGTCTGCTAGGGTTTCAATATATTAGGGTTTATGAGTTTTACGAAACCATGGTGTGTTTCATTAATTTTATCAAACTTTGCAAACCCAACGTGCTCACAGTCTTCCTTACTTTGACTCTCTTAACTCCATTGGCAGTTTGTTTCATTGATGTCTGTCTATAAATTCAACTGCACTGTCAGTTTTATTCTTCTCCCTCTCTCTCTCTTTCTGTATGTTCTACAGACAGTTATACCCTGCAAGAACAGAAATTGTTGGAGATGGAAGGTCGAATGTTGTTACGTTTATTCCTAGTGATGTTCTCTGTGTCTGCTGGCCACCTAGGTGAGCTTTAGTTCGATCTATACCTATATCTATATATATATGTATACATTTTTTTATAAAGCAGCATTCTTACGTAGCTAGGCTAAACTAAACGTATTAATTATGGTTCCTTCTATCATTATGAAGTTCATGGAGATGATGCAATGGTGCGGGATAGAGTGTCGGCTTCCGTCACAAAGGTTAGTACGTAACATTTTACGTACCAAATAGTGTTATATTGCTAAGGTTGTGCTTAGGTTTTCGTCATCGTTTCCTGCAAATGGCTTAACCATATTGATCTTCAGGCATATCAAGAAAGCAGGAGTTCTTCAGAGCTTAAGTTGGTGGGAAGAAAGTTGGCAGTTGCAGTGGAGATTCATGGAGTTGCAGAAAAGCTGACGGCGAGCAGAAACACAGTGACGGTGGCCGGCGAGCTTTGCGGCGGCGGAGAAGGAGGAGGAGGAAGAAGAAGCATCAATTGCAAGCGAAGGCTACGGCGACGCATCTCGCATGAAGAATGGAATAACAACGATTTTGTGGCCTTCAACGCAGACTACAAGGCGCCAAGGCATCACCCACCCAAAAACAATTAATTAATTATCATTATTATTATTATTATTACAACCAAAATATATTATATTATATAATTTATATCAACCTCTTTAATTATATAAGCATATACATATACGTCGTCAAATAAATATGTTAAATAATTGAACTTTATGCTGAGTCTTCATTTTCTCCACTAGAAGGCCACTCTCTTGTAATGTCATTCTCTTAATTTCGGCTTTGAGTATTAATTAAGTGATTCGGAAGTTATTATTTCTATATATCTATTTATGTGAATAATAATTTATATCGATAAATCATAAAATTGTATGGGCAACAACTTTATACATTAATTATAACAACAATACTTGGGACCTAATGAATACCAATAGCATAGGAACTATAGGAGAAAACAAAAACTGTGTGGTCCGAAAATTTGGGTGAAAACAGAACCGCTTGAAATAGAAAAAAACGGTCCAAAAATGTATGGTTCGGTTTAGGGTCTGACTTTTTTTGGTTTAAAACGTTTTTTAAACCGTTCGGTCTACGAATGTAAAAGACTATGAAATTCGGTCCGGCTGTTAATACGTATATAATTTTATTTATTATATTAATTAGTATTAATATAGTTAATCAATGAATATAAACAAATAATAACTTTGTTATTAAATAGTGATTTTAGTTGTTTAATCGGTTTAGAAAATTATTAAATCGAATTATTTTATTGTTTAATTTGATTTTAAACATTTATTTTAGCTTTAAATGTATATTTTTTTAAATTCTTTCGGTTTAAACTGAAAATCTGGAATCCAAATAGACCGTTTATTTTCCCTTATACCGTCTTTTGACTTTTTTTTTGTTTGTAAAAAAAATCTGATCAAAAAATATAAGCACTTAATCGAAATAGTAAAAAAACAGATTCAACCGGTCCGGTTTCACCCTTCATAGCAACACAAACACCCTTCAAAATGGTTCTGTGGGTCTTTGCTCACTCCTAATAATAATAAGCATTTACCTTCCTCAAACGGGGCCTTTAGGCCTGTTTCGGGTAATGGGCCCATCAATAAAAGCCCACAATAACATTATTAAGAAGTGAAGGCCCGTTTTTACTAATGGGCCGTATTCATAAAAGCCCGTAAGAACAATATTCAGAAGGGAACAAGGATAAATAACTTACTCAGAACCGACCGTGATCGGAATTTGCAAAGTATAATATTTTTGTTTATCCGAGAAAAATGATAAATCATATGAATTTTTAGGGGTTTAAAAATAGATCCTTGTGAGTCTTAAATAAATTTAAGAGGTATAATAAGAACACCTAGTTTTAAAGGTATTATTTAAGAGGTATTATTTAAGAGGTCTTAAATAATTTTTAGGGGTAAAAATTCTAAATTAGTTCGTAGCAAGAATACCTAGTGCTTTAAATATAATAAATAAATAAATAAATAGATCACATAGAAATAAGAGATAAATATATGACCTTTTTTTTAAAGTTTAAGTATTATCCTAAGTGTAAAATACAACTTTATTTATAATGTTTAAGCCACAATTTGATTGACATTTAATTGAGACTCGATCGAAATGAGTTGGGTCTGAATCTTGACTAAGACCATCGTCACCCATGAGTGAGGAAAATACACAAACCCTAGCGCCCTCGAGCAGGACTCAATCGAATTCAACTTAATTGTAGTATATATATATATAAAATAGTTAAGTTGTGATTTTATAAGTATTATATTATTTTTACGGTTTTTAACATATATTATTAAGTGTGAATGCAAAATCTATTAAAATGGATAAATTCGATGATAAAAATATTTTATTTTTTTTAAAAACAACTCATTTTAACTCAAACATTAAAAACCAAAATACATTGCTATGATCGTTCGTGCTGATCTTTCCATCCCAAATCATGAATGCACGTACCTAACACTACAGACAAGTTCATCGTAACTAATAAATCAATTTCATAGAAGTGGTGGATATATATAATAATTTTTATTTACGTCATAAATTATGAATCCGTAAGATTAAGGGTGTCACGTTGTGTGTCTGTAAATATATAATTATTATTTCCAAATGAAACAACACACTGACTGAGGCGGCGTCGATAGAGAAACTTCATCTGCCTTCACACCAAACATTAGAAATTTGTCGTTTATTGGTACCCGACTCGACTTTTATGTCGGACAGAAATTATCAAATTAATACGTATGCTGATGGAATTAAACAACACATGAACTCAAATAAATGACATTCAATACGAATGAAAGGTAGAACATAATTAATGAAAAGACTTCAACGAATATCAACGCAATCACTAAAGGAGTATAAGATTTTCATTTGGACGGTTGGATGGTGATCAAACGACAGTTCGGTTGGATGGTGATCAATCACGGGCAGCTTGGACGGTGCATGTGCATGTTTTCCACATGGAAAACGTGTTGATCTTATAGTTTCACACAACCAACGTGTTCAAGTTGGAGTTTTGTATTTAGTCATAGTTTTGTCTATAAATATTTATCCATTCATGTATTCTAGACAACAATTTGTAAAAGACTTAAACAATTATCAATATATTGAAACCGTCTTGAAGGTTACCTCGAAAATGTGTTACTAAGTGAAATCTATCTCAATTATCGTTATTCTTTATTGGCTTATGTGTTACCATATAATATTATTCGATGTGGTACAATGCATTTAATGTGACGCAAATTATCCCTATTCTATTCCCACCATTTTGCACGGGTCTTTTTCCAGACAGTAGAGGAACGGGTAGCCTAGCAAGGACGTTTCTTGGTCTTCCTAACCTAACCTCATCCTCTTGCTCTATTATTATTATTATAAATACTAACGTCGTTGTCGATACTCTCGATATAACGATGTATTTCATTATTTTAGGATTTAATTTAATGCACAGGTCAAATCACAGAAGAAGAAGCAGCAGAAGACGTCAAATTCATTATTATGTAACGATGATCGAAAACAATGAGGGGGACCCTCGGTTTTCTTAACGATCATGGAAACCATTGTTTTGACCTCTTCTGGGAAGAATTTCGCAGCAAACAACATTGATTGTAGCGACAACATCGTATTTGTGGGAACGAAAATAACACAACCGGGTAAATGAAGTCCTCAATCAAGATACAACAACTTTCTCTATTTTTTAGTTCTACATATTATTTATGAGACAAAACAACCCATCAACAGGTAGGTGAAGAAACAAATCAACAAAGATTAGAGGGGAAAGAAAGAAAATTGAAAGAAGGAAAGAAATACAACCAAATTCTAATCAGCTCAGCTCAGCTCTGCTCCTTAGCTGATGCAAAGTAAAGAATATATACAGCCACCATCACCCCACCTGTGTGCTACGACTTCATCTCCTTCCTCACCGGCAGACAAACACAAACTTCCAACACTAACATTCCACCAAACCTTACTACTACACCCTTGCCACTTCCACACCAAACCATACTCTTACTAAACTTTCAGATTCATTTCGTAATGCCTCAAAACTGGCACGAAGTACCAAGCCTCTGTCTCTGTCTCTGACCTACTGTAATGGACTTGCGATTTGAAAATGCCGGGGGAAGCAGCTCTTGGAACCTTTCTAGGAAAAGTACCCATTCCTCCTCGCTCATGTCGATAAGATTCACAAAGCTAACACTTGCAGGAAGCTGCTCATTTGCGCTTCTGTGACCCGATGAGGAAGAGGAGTTGTTAGTCATGTAGTTATGATCATCCATCTTAGGATATCCATACTTGCTTACTATGTTCAAAGTCTTCTTCTTACTTATAATAGTATTCTTCAGGGACATGGATAGTTGTGACACACTCGCCAACCTTTTCACTATCCCAATCTCCCGAGACTCTTCTTCTTCTTCTTCACTCTCTTCTTCTTCTTCATCCTCCGTTCCCTCCTCGAGCCTAGAGAGTGGGTTACGGCCATTGCCAAAGCCACCATATCCAAAGTGTAGAGGTGCTGTTGCTTTATTCATATAGCCATTTGGAGTCACGTCAACCTCTCCATCCTCACAATCTATGTGGAACTGGAAATCATCATCTGCTGCTGCATCAGATTTTGGAGACAGAAGAAGAAGCTCCCTCTCTACAATGTATCTCCTTGCTTCAAGGCACACAAGCTCGAGCTCACTTGGCTCCTCCTCACCACCGTGGAACTCCCTTGTCATCATTTCACCGATTTCACCAAGGCACAGGCCAGAGGCAGCAGCTTCCTTGAGGAAAATGGTGCACAGGACCAGTACCCTGAGACAGGCATCTCGAATCATGGGGAGCTCTGCTCGAAGCATCTCACAGTCATGGATAGGATCCAGATCTTCTATGTACTTTAGTTCATCTTCTGAGAATGGGATTGATGCTTGAGGCCAATGAATCCACTCAAAGTAGGGATCTTCAAGAGACTCTGGTAGGCAGAGGCCGTGATCGATTGGAATGAGCTCCACTTGATTAAACCTTCCAATGACGTCGAGTTTCTTCACAAGAAGGTTTCCAGCATGTCTGTCGGTGTTGAAGATTCGAATATCTAGAATCCCAATACGATGAACTGACGCAACTGGGAAACTCGAGGTTCCATGATCACTCGCATCAAAATCATGTGCTATGAACTGCTGGACAGATGCAAGCTTGCTGACAATGTTCTTCTTGAAGGGACTGTTAGGGTTCATCTCATCGTTAATGTTGAAGATGGAATGAGTGATTTTCACCAGAGCTGTAGGGGGCACATTTGCAAAATGTCCATGGTCCAAAAGATATGCAGCTACTTCCCGAACCCCTGTTTCACCAACTCGAACAGACCGCTTCAAACCAGGTTGTCCAAGAGCTTTACCAACAAAACCTTTTGGATTGTTAGGCGCAAACGGTTCTTCATCAGTGGGCTTGACAATGGCTACAGAATCCCCTTTGCCATTCCTGAAATAGTACGCTCCTCCGAGACCACCATGAACTGCAACTGGGTCAACTCCCATTTTAATCCCTTTCACAATGTCTTTGACAATCTGCTTAATTCTGCCATTGGAATCAGACCGTCCCAGTATCTCAATTGTCCCACTCTTATCCCTTTGTTGGATGTCCCTTCCAGTGGGTGAAAGACATGGAGTTGATGAACTTCTATGCATAAGATTCCTCTTGAGGAGAAGAGGAGTATCACTTCGAACAGCACTAAGATCGTTTTTCAGAACCATGTCCCCAAATG
Organism: Chamaenerion angustifolium; assembly: GCA_946814005.1. Lineage (NCBI taxonomy): Eukaryota > Viridiplantae > Streptophyta > Magnoliopsida > Myrtales > Onagraceae > Chamaenerion > Chamaenerion angustifolium. The sequence goes on from OX328276.1 coordinate 1,058,744, forward strand.
TCAGTGAGCTTTCATCGGTCGGGACATTGAAAGCAACCTGCAACCTTCTTTTTACAGTGTGAGCATTGTCACACCGATCCAACTCCATACCGAGGACACATCCTGTTTCAGTTTGCACAAAAACCCGCCTTCTTCCCGCAGGTTGCCTCCCTTCACTTCTACTGTTAGAATGGTAATCCCGTATGGGACTTTTGAAGATTGCAACAGCCATCTGAGTCTGAACAGGGCTGTCGGAATCACGAGACATGAACTGAAGAGGAAGACCTCAGGTATTTGCAGCCAACAACTAAGGCAGCAACCGGAGGCAGCAACCGAAGTCAGCTCTTTCCTTTCCAAGAAGGCACCAAACTGCAAGAGCAATGACGGAGGGACGCAGAGGTTGAGAGATGTAGAAGCGACCATCAATAAGGAGATCCAAGTATGAACGCCATCCACAGTTGAAAGAGAAAGACTAAGAAGAACAGGGGAAGGATGATGACGGAATAAACAGGCCTGCTGCTCAATAACTCATCAAGCAACGGATCCTAAAAACATCAAGCTGGGAAGACCAAAATCTGCATAAAGAACATGAACATAAACAGAGGCATTAAATCATAGAGCACAGAGTATCCAGATCCTATGGGCATAATGGAAGAGCGTACTGTAAATTTCAGACATGTGCGGCACAAAAGAGCACCTTTCTAAAATTCTACGTTAACTTATGAAGTATATCCATATACGTAAGATACATACTTACAGGACTGTTTGGATTAGCGTAAACAACAATACTAGAATGTACCACAAAAAAATACATTTCTTTAGGAGGGGGGCAAGGAAGAAAAAAAACATTAGATTGACCGAAAAAATTTACCAGTAAGATTAATCTTGATTAGTACCGGTTCATGGTTGATGATGTAATTATTTGTCAATTCAATCAATACTGGCTACTGCCCAGAGCAAATGCAACATAAAATCAGTAAATCTAGTCACTCAGATCAAACTGAAAGGAAAATACAAAGAGTGTATCCTAACCAGAGCAAATTGCTCGAATCAAAATACGGTTCAGCAACGTCAGAGACAACCGCATCTTTACCCTTCTTAATTAATCGGAGATAAGAAATGAAACACCATTCCAAAAGCAAGATCTAACGAATGAAAATGCGATAACTAGTCCAGCTGCAGATCTTACAGACTACAACATCGATATTGCAATGTAAACGGACGGAATAGGACACCAAACCATAAGCAGCAGCACGATACCGCCACTGAGCATCCCATTACGAACACTCCAAGCAATGAACAGACGATCAAGCCACCGAACCAAGGAAGAATGCTCACCGGAATAAGAGATCTAACAATATGAGATCCACCGAATCGGCAAAGTGGATTCCCGGACGGAGAGATGACACGGCCTCACGATGAGAGTCAATTGAAACGTAGATATTCAAAGTCCAAGAGTTGCAGAAGAGACGGACGGAGACTCCCGACGCTGTGAATCGCACTGAAGCCGACGAGTTAACTCTGAGAAAGACCCCTCCCTCACTCTCTCTCTCTCTCTCTCTCTCTACCGCCTTGACCTGGTCTCTCTCTACCTCTGCGAAGACGACGGACATCAACTTAACGCGGCTGACTTCACTGCTGTAGGTTTGGTTTGATTAACTAACCATGGTTACTTTAGCTTACCCTACCACTCTACCCCATTATTTTCTCTCTTGATCGGGTTCGAAGGCTCTAGAACACGCGGTCAGAGACGTTAGATCTTGAAGCGGTGAGGAATCTGATCCGTTGGATGTAGAGTCAGAAAAACAATGGTTCGGACAGAAGACCAGGCTAGAATTCTTACGTGGGGATAACGGATTGGTCAGTGACATGGAGTAGTTGCCGTCTATTCGTCAAGGGACCGCGAATAATAGACGACTTCACGATTTCCTAGCGCTCTTCTCTATTTTGCTAATATTATTAAAAAATAATGGACCGTGATTAATTGTTAGGCAAGGCAGTACTATTTATTGTTGCCCAAGAAAACATTTATAAATTATTTTATCTTTATAATAAACATAAATAAATTAGTAACAAAATTGAAGAATATCCAATTAATTAGCAGTAGTGTAGATGAAAAACTTCTTAATCCCTCCATTCACTTTACTTTTGACGAGTCGTGATGTGAGATAATATATATAATATAAAATTATTGAGAATATTGTAATTTAACATGTTGAATTGTAAAATTCTATATAATTAAAAATGTAATATCAATTACAATATTTTGGTATGCGAAATCATACGGGGACAACCAACGGTCACGATCGGGATGACAATTGGCCTTGCTGAGGAGGCGTGGGCTGCAAGGCCAAGGGCGGGTATGGCGGTGCCGAGACCGCACTATAGGGGCAACCAACGATGGAGGAGGCTGAGCCAAGGGGTGGTCAAACTTAATTACGATGCGGCGTGGGATCAACATACGCTAAAGGGAGGCATGGGGGTCGTAGCAAGGGACTAGTCAGGATCGGTTCTAGGAGGAAGAAATACGAGGTGTGAAGGTACGAGTGCAAAGATACTTGAGGCAAAGACGATTCTACAAGCAACGGAGTTGGCGATCCATTGTGTATGGACCGAGGTAATCATAGAATCGGATGCTCAATATGTTATCAATCTTATTCATGGCGGGGATGCGACAAAAGATTGGGAATTACGGAGCATCCTCACGGATATCATTGAGATGACTAAGCTTATACCTCAGGTTAATTGACAATTTGTTAGACGAACGGCAAATCAATATGCTAATTGGGTAGCAACGAAAACTAAAAAGAACTCATGTCCAAGGGATTGGATAGCAAGTCTCCCGATTTCTTTTGTACGTGTGTAATGGATTGTATGGACTCATTTTATGATTAAGAAAGATGTTTTTATTGGCAAAAAAAAAAATCATATAAAATGTTATATGTTACATAGATAAACAATAGTTTTATCTTTTAAATTACGTATTATTTTAATAGAGTAAAATATTTTTTGAATATAAATTATATGGATATATATTATATATATAATCCCACTAGCTAGTCTAAGGAATTGCTCATTGTTTTAGACAGATTTGGTCGGTAAATAAGAATTTCTGACTTGGATCGCCCAGTTTCAAGTTTCAACACCACTTTATATTATCACCCCGTTAGAATAATCTGATTATTATATAATAACTTAATTAAGTATGAAGCTATATATATATTAATTTGGCGATAATACTGATAAATAAGCAAAATAAAATTTTCTAATCAATTTTATTTGTTCACCTAGATTGTATGTTGCAATTGCATACGTGACATCATATTTTTGTACACGTGAACATTTTCAAATTGCTCAAAAATCTCATATTGAACCTTAAAAAACGTTTCATTTTACCACATTTATTACAAACCAATTATTCAATATTTTTTTTAAATTTTTTTTAAGCTTAGTTTTCTACATTGTTTTATTAAAAATATCTATTAATAATTATAGATTTTTTTAATACGTTTTATTCATAAATCTATGTTTGTTGGTTTTAAAGTTGTAATTAAAAATTGATTCATTAGGATTTTATTATTTTTAATATATTAAAATTATAATTAAAAATATTAAATAAAACAAATAATCATATGATAAGTATATTTTAAATTTATCATATTAACTAAAATTATAATTATTATAAATAATTGTTAAAAGATACATTTTTTATATGTTTATAATTGGTAAACAATATGTGTAATAGTTACTATAAAAAAAGTAGAGTAACTACAATTAATAAAACACATATATTCAATATAATAGTCGTGACAAATAGAAGATAATGATAAATAATATAAAAACTAAGTTCATGCATTAATTTCATATTAGTTAATATATTTATTAGAGTTTTTAATATATATAATACATTAAATTTAAGGGAAAAGTATGAAAAAGATGTAACATGTTTGCCCAAAATGGTAATCGATGAACTTTATTTTGGGCCGCGGGTATTTGATGTAAAACGTTTACTTCTGTAGGTTTTTGAAGAAATGTTAGGTTTTCTGTTACTTTATCCGTTACAAGTTATCACGTGCCTGTCACGTGACATAAATTTTAAACGTTGCAATAACCAAAATAAAAAATACCCAAACTACCCTCTATGTATTCCCTCCTAATTCTGTGTGAACCGAACCGTTTCCCTCCTCAGACCGAACCGTTCCCTCTCTCCAAAAACATATCACCTGTCAAACATAGCACGCCAGTTCAGTTTCCAAAAACGAAGAACTCCCATCCCATCAAGAACCGAAGAAGAACGAAATCCCCAAACCCTAAAATCGGAGCTGTTGCGTGAAGACTTGTAATCGGAGCTGCTGCTGCATTTTTTAAGGTCGTGTGAAGACAGCAAGTGAAGGCGTTGCTGCGGGAGGTGCTGCAATCGGCTGTCCTTGAAGAATCGTCTGTCCTTGAAGAATCGGCGCGACTGCTCTGTTTGGCCTCATCCCGTCTCGAATCGAAGCTGTCCTTCAAAGGTAACTACCCCATGTTCAGTTTCAAGTCTATAAAAGCCGAAAGTCACCCTCCAATTTTTGTCCTGCATGAAAATTTCCAACATTGGCAAAGTTGACGAACCGAAGGAAAACGATTAAACGATTGATGTTGAAATGTTAATTAGTTACGTTAGCATTGTTTATAAATCTGATATGTTTAATTAGGTCGCTGTTTATGTGTGTGTTGTTTGTGAAATTGCCGAATGTTGCTGTGTTTGGTTTGAGTAATGACCGAATGTTTATGTGTGTTTGCAGAATGTCTACTTCAAATGAGGGCAAGTGGTTTCTTCAAATCCACTACGATGGTAACTGGGTTGACGGTGTTTACAAGGGCAAGGTATGCTTGACGGACTTGATGGACCATTGTTTTTGGTACTGCAATGTGGCCGCTCTACTTGAGTATTACGGTTTGAAGAGTGATGGTGTGATAACGTACGTGCCACCGAATGGAAATCCGAAAAAGGACATTGAAGTGTTATGTAGTGATGACGATATTGCACTAATCAAGGAGAAACAACAAGGTGTGCGGGAGGTCAATCCGTTGCAGACCATCACACCGAAGAAGAAGACTATTCCGAAGAAGCCGACGATGCCGCCGAGGAGTTCCCCTCGTTTCAAGTCGAGCAAGTACACAAAGTATCCGACTCAATGAAGACATTCCGTGATTTCAAGACCATTTTGGATGCCATTTTGGACTGACGCATACTGTTGGTTATGCTGTCAATTTGAGGCGTTAACTTTAGTTTTGTGAACATTAGTAGGTTTCATTGGATGTTTAGGATGAACTTGGTATTGTTTAGGTTGGTTTTGTTGACTTACTTGGTTGTCTGGATTGTGTATGTTATATGCATACTGGAAGTACTTGGTTCTGTTGAAGTTGTCTGGAATGGGTATGTGTTGTGAGACAGGTATTTAATTGCAGGTGTGTTTCTTTTGGATTTAGTCGATCAATTTTTGTCATGTCACTCCAAACATAGTACATCTATTCTCAACAAGTGGCCAAACCTGTTTTTTCAAATACCAACAATTACAAAACATAGGTCATCTGGTCTTTAGACAACATAAACATAGTTACTTTAAAACACCTCGACCCACAAACATTAGTCTTTAAAATACAACTAACACAACACGTTCACCCAATGACCAGTTTTAGGTTGACACCAAACAGCAGTACCGCAAGAACACCAACAGCAGTAATCAACATCTTCTCCCTCCTTCGTACAAGAACCACTTCGCTTTCAATCTTCACATGCATATCCCGAAATTTGTTCACGGTCCTCCTTCCGTATATGCACATTTGCGGATCACACCACTCAAAGTAGCTACAACCGTGGTTCTTCAACAGAAATACACCAAATTAGGGCTTCGAAAATGACTGATTTTCAAGATGACAGATTCAAAATTAAGCTTCAAAATAAAACGAATCGGCAAACAAACCTTGTAATTGGGACACCCATAGAACATGCGACTGAAATTCTTCCATGTCGATGCGGGTTTAGCATGTGTCGTGAAACCACAGTAGCAATGCCAACTCGGGTACTCTACGGCCGACTTCGAGTTCGAGCTTGGTGTACTGCTGCCTGAGTACTGCGGTCCCATTCTTCCTCGGCGACCAGCTTGGAGATACAACAATGAATGGCCGACGAAATCGGGAAGAAACGCTGCTACGGACGCCACCTTGGAGGGGATTGTTGGAGAAGAAACAAATGGGTTCAACGAAGGAGAAGCTGTTAGAATAGGTGAAGTCCACAGGGGCATTTTGGTCTTTCCAAACAGACGGAAACTCATGTGTCGTGACTGGAGGCAACTAACGGCCTTTTTTGACGGACACAAACATAAATTGACGGAATTCATCAAAAACCTACACCAACAAACATATTTCATCAAAAACAAACATTGGGCCGCATTCACCACTTTGGGCAAACATGTTACATCTTTTTCATACTTTTCCCTAAATTTAAACAATTAGATAACATTTTATAAATAAATGCATGATGAATATATATATATACATATTTGCCAAGAAAAATACCAATATATTTAAATATATATATATGCAAAATTAAAACTAGATCATTAATTATGGTGAACTTAACCATAAAAACATAATAAAACATTAATTTTAGAAGAAAAAAACTAAATAACATCTACAATTTTGAATAGAAAAGTAACATGTAAAAATTATTACTATTATGCCAAAAATTATTGTAAATTAACACATAATATCATAATTAATAAATACAGAAATTCCAAAAAAAAAATTATAATCCTTTTATTTGTTAATATAATATGATAAATATTTATTATCTTATATATAAATATACATATATATATGTGAAATTTTAATTTTAAATAATCCTAATTATCTTTTAACATAAATATATATTTATTTAATATGTATTTTTTTAATAATTTGTATTCATTAATAAATTATTAACTTAGTGCTAAAAGTTTGAAGAACATATTAATCATGACGAATATAAAATTATATATTTATTATAAAAAAAAAATCATACTTTAACAAATTACATTTGAAATTTCATAACTAAAATATATATTAGATAATTATTTTATGCATTGTTTAGATTAAATATTTTTCTTATAATAAAATCTAAGTTAAGCTAAATAAAAAATAATATATTTGGATTTTTTTGTTTGTCATAACTATATATATTTAGATAAGATATCTAGTTGTTTATTAATTCAATAATAAATGACGCGCTTCTTTGTCTTGTTTTGTGTAATTAAATCTGTTCTGACAAGGACGTACGTAGTTGTGATAAGGGTAGTATTTTGGAGGGGAAGGTCACGTGCGTCGCAGAAATTCGTTACTTTCATTTATAGAACAACATATTATTTTTTCCTTTCTGAAATTATTTTCATTAATTAATCTATTTTTCCTTTCCTTCTATTTAAGTACGCCAACATTTTAATTAGTCTAGTTTTAATTTCATAACTGTAAGGAGTATTTCCGAAGTTGAGTCGAATAAAGAACACGTGTAGCATTGGCTTGTCCGGTCAGATCTGATGAGGATTATCCTTCCACGTATGACGCTTATATTTCAAGGTAAGTCATGATAAGCCTTATTTGGTTAAATAACTGGGCCAGCAGTGGAGCGACTTTTATGTATACAAGTGAATTTGATATATGCATTGCACGTATAATAAATTTAAACTTAAATGATATAACTAAAAATTGTATCAAGAATTGAGAGTATTTCATTTGTTCCACTAAAATGTTGGTCGGATCTCCAAAACCTAATATTTATGTAATGAATTAAAAAACGGATTACATATGAAAATTTAAAAAGAATATATGATAATTTTACTAATAAATTCTAAAAAATAAAGTAATAAATTACGTACAATACATTTATTTTGTGGATGAGTTTTCGAGAGAAAGTTAAAAAGATGAGAATCTTGAAGTGTTCAAGAGAAAACAAATATATATAAACTTGTGATGCATGAAAATTATCGGTGTGCAATGATTATAATTGTATAAAAATGTTTGTAATGTGATGATTGACTATTGATAAAATTATGATAATTGAAAATTGTAGAGGTATAATAAAAATTGGAGGGACTAAACTTAACTTTTAATATTGAATAGGATATATAATTATATCATATCCGTATTATATTATATTTTTATATAATAGTAATACGTTTTCTTATGTTAAAATGTATTTTTTTTTATTTATTATAATAAATAATAATAATATAATACTGTACTTCAACTAGTGTTTTTTATAAAGATATTAATTATAGACTGCAGTTTGGTTGTAGTCCGATTTTTCCGTCCGCCCCTGGTTTTCTCTACTTTTTCATTGTACTGCGTGCCTCTTGAATAGTAAATGAAAACTCTCGTTTGTTGTTTCGTCGGTGAAGTTTCAGGATAACGTAGATTTGTCTCTGATTAATTCTTATAGTTGTCATGATGTAAGCAACCGCATTTGTTTCTCGATAGATATATCAGAACTTTATTCTGTCGAACTGTAACATGAGTTTCATGTCATCCGTAATAATTAACACTAATTTAATATTTAAATTTTGTTATGAGACAAAGAATTCAGAATAGAGCTCCTTTTGTACTGTTGTGGTCTTGTGGATAATGAAACTTCCTAACTTGTCCTCTCTGTGCCAAAAGTTTTTCAAAATGTGCGATTCCATTTGGCTTTTACAGAGATGATAATCAGACCGAATAAATGAGAAGGGTCATTTTAACAAAACATAATAAGCTTAGGGATATTACTGGAATTACATGAAAGTTGATTTAGGATTGGATGAAGAGAAAGATCGGTCGTTATCAAACTGGGCTTGGAATATCTTATCCTTTGATCATCATCATAAAATAGATTCTATACTTAATCTATTGAGAAGAATGAAATGGAAAGATCATACTAATAAGTATAATAGGGTGTCAATTCGTGTCATGGGTCGTGTCAATTACGAGCCGTGTCAGAAATTGTCTGATCCAAACATGATTCATGTATTTGTATGGGTCAAAAATCACCACCAACCTGACTCGTCAGTACTGCCAAATGCATAAATCAGACGGACCATTTGACATCCTTGACCCGCGGATTAGATTGATTCGTTCGACCCACCATCGTAAAAAACCAGAATCAGCAAGCCTACCTGTATTCTTTTTTGGTGGTTTCTGTTGGTTCCTATAAAAATATTTCAACCACGTGTCGAGCTCCTATGATTCTGAAACGTCGACTTTTATATGAATTATTGGAAAGTTAAGGCATTCTTGATCTCCTATGACCTGCAAGAAAAAAAGCCAGAGTGTTGCCCTTATACAAAGATTGTTGGGTCTATATTTATAGCAAACCATTTGGGTAAGAGAAGATAAAATATCTTAGGAATGTATCATAGACATTTCACAAAATATCCTACATGTTTTGTACACCCCAATGCTCATAAATGCTTTCTGTCACTTCTGTTACTCATGTCAATCATATCACATAATAGTATTAAGCCACTTATGTTACTCATGTCAATCATATCTCATACTGGTATTAAGCGACGCCTTATAAGGAATCAGGGCGTCGTCTAAGTGTCCACTAGAGGCGACGCCCTAGGTTCCATCATTGACGATTTCAGATATCAAACGTGAGTTTGCGGAGTTGATGAGGTCTTGGGAATTCTTCGCGGCTTCATATATATTTTCAACTTAACCTTTTTAAATATTTATTTACTTATATTTTAATTTTTACCCCTCTAAACTTAAATTCTAAATTTATCCATAACTATTAGTACTATAAAATTTACGTATTTTAAAAAATCGCATAATAATAACCAACATTACAACCCAAACACATCTCACACAACCCTTTTTACACCAACACTAATACTTACTTGCATACTAAACCCTGAAACTCTTCTTCCTCCTTCAAAATTTACAACAAAGAATCCCTTGCCTCCACCCCTTTGACTTCTGTAACCGACTCCTATCCACTTTCGCCATCTTCACCGGACTACTATTCCATTCATTCTGCATTCTGCAAATCACCAAGAACAAAACATCAGCAAAGGTAGTAAACTTAAAGTAAACAAACACCAATGGTTATTTATTGTTTGGCTTCGTACTTACATTGGAAAGGCAAAGGATCGGGTGCTAGTCGTGCTGCTTTCAGATCGTAGAGATAAGTTGCCTGAATATGATATCAGACCCGACATTGGCCCGACCATAGAGAAACTCGATTCACCATAAAAATCACGGTCCGAACATGCTAGACTATCAGAAACATGATTCACTTTAGGGTTAGATGAGAGGGTTTCATCATCCTTTATTGTAGCCCAAACACCCTTGGCTTCTTCGAGCTTGCTATTATATGGTGACTCATTGGTAGCTATGGTGTTCAGACCTTCTTTCTCGGAAACATCAGAACCGTCGTGTTCTGGTTTTTTCTTAGGAACTGCAGTTTCGTCCATGCAGATTTCCTTTACTTCATGGCAAATTGTCTGCTGTGTTTCACTGGGTGTAATAACAATCTCAGACACTTCGCATTCAGTGACGTTTTTATCGGTGTAAACACTGAACTCGTCAAGCAAGTTTGTATCATCAGCTACTTCATTACCCTTTTGTGATTTTGCAGGAGACTCAGAAACATCAAAATCCGACACTGGACAGAACCCGACATTGTTTGTTTCGTTCTGCTTTGGCTCAGGAAAAGCCTCAATCTTGGTTTGATTCGCGATTTCTATAATGTCACTGCTGTTCTTTAAGGATTTTGAAGTTGGAGTATGAGCCAGAGATTGGAGAACCGCATTATCATTATCTGTGATGCATTAAACCCGCAATCAATTGCATTTTTCAAGAAGAAATCGAAGTATTTTACACAAATTAAACAAGTGAAGCAAGAAGTGTAAGCAAGGAATTTAGGTTAGAAAGATCCAATACCGAGTTTCATGGTTAACTGGAGTCGAAAACTTGAGGGTAGACTTTCACCAGCTTCAGTTGAGAGAATCAGATCAAGATCCTGAAACCCAGATGAGGAATCACAATCAAGAACCAAAGAAAACAACATATCACCATAGAGGAAAAGACAATGTGACAAATTTCGATGATTGTCGAGCACAGAAGAGATGCCAAGAAGTAAATTCTAGAAAATTTCATCATCATGGGATCAGTGACAATTGCAGAGTAAAACAATAGTATTTCCACCCTTCTGTCAGCTATATACTACAGGACAAGATCAAAGTTTGATTTTTTCGAAACCTCCATATGAATAGGATCTCAACTACTACATAAGATCTTCATATAGTGTTCTGTGTATAGATTATAGAAGACGCGAAAATCCAGCAAATCAGCTCTGCTTTTGTCAAGACAGTATTTCATCAGATCAACCCTCGACTACGGATACAGAGAAAACCCAGCTGGATTTCGCTCAATTTTCAACGATTTTAATCTCAGAATGTAACCAAAATCAGATCTTTAAGCAAAGACGCGGCTGAAATGAAGATCCAAGAAGAACTTATTACAAACCCAAAGAAAAGGAGAAGAAAAGATGGCGCCTTTTTCGCTCCCTCTTTCTTTGATGATAAAGAATAGCAGAGACTGTATCAATTCGCATATTCACTGGTAAAGATAGATAAACACAATCGAAATTCGAAATGACAAAGAAAAGTCAAATCTTTTGACTGACAAGTGACAACGAACATGATGTGATCAAATTTCCTCCCGCAGGTTGCCTCCCTTCACTGCTATTCTGTCCGAACCATTGTTTTTTTACTCTACATCCAACGGATCAGATTCCTCACCGCTTCAAGATCTAACGTCTCTGATCGCGTGTTCTAGTGCCTTCGAACCCGATCAAGAGAAAGTAAATAATGGGGGAGAGTAGACTGAGTAGTAGGGTAAGCTAAAGTAACCATGGTTAGTTAATCAAACCAAACCCACAGCAGCGAAGTCAGCCGCGTTAAGTTGATGTCCGTCGTCGTAGGTAGAGAGAGAGGGGTCTTTCTCAGAGTTAACTCGTCGGCTTCAGTGCGATTCACAGCGCCGGGAGTCTCCGTCCGTCTCTTCTGCAACTCTTGGAGTTTGAATATCTACGATTCAATTGACTCTCATCGTGAGACCGTGTCCCTCTCCGTACGGTAATCCACTTTGCCGATTTCGGTGAATCTCTTATTCCGGTGAGCATTCTTCCTCGGTTCGGTGGTTTAATCGTCTGTTCATTGCTTGGAGTGTTCGTAATGGGTTGCTCAGTGGCGGTATCGTGCTGCTGCGTATGGTTTGGTGCCCTATTCCGTCTGTTTACATTGCAATATCGATGTTGCAGTCTGGAAGATCTGTAGCTGGCCTAGTTATCGCATTTTCATTCGTTAGATCTTGCTTTTGGAATGGTGTTTGATTCTTTATCTCCGATTAATTAAGAAGGGTAAAGATGTGGTTGTCTCTGAAGTTGCTGAACCGTATTTTGATCCGAGAAATTTGCTCCGGCTAGGATAGACACTTTGTATTTTCCTTTTAGTTTGATCTGAGTGACTAGATTTACTGCTTTTATGTTGCGTTTGCTTCGGGCAGTATTGACTGAATTGACAAATAATTACATCAACCATGAACCGGTCCTAATCAAGATTAATCTTGCTGGTAAATTTTTCGGTCAATCGAATGTTTTTTTTCTTCCTTCCCCCTTCTTAAAGAAATGTATTTTTTTGCGGTACATTCTAGTATTGTTGTTTACGCTAATTCAAACAGTCCTGTAGGTATGCATCTTACGTATATGGATATACTTGATAAGTTAACTTAGAACTTTAGAAAGGTGCTCTTTTGTGCCGCAATTTGAGCCAAAATAATCTGGAAATATATTACCCGCAAAGAAAGATAGAATTGTTCCGGTTAATCGTGTCCTTACTCCGTCTCCTTTTCATGTACCAGGATTTCAAGCCCTAGCAGAAGGGGAGCACAAAAATATCTGAGATGTTTTTCCACATTGTATTGGAGAGGAATATGCAACTTCACCCCCGCCATTTCGGGCGCAACCTTAGGGAGAATTTGGTTGCTAAGCTTGTCAAAGATGTCGAGGGTACTTGCAGGTCAGCTCTTTACTTTCCGTATGTACTTGGGGCTCCGCTCCAACCTTGATAGTGAGAGTATAGGAGGTTGCTGTTATTGAATTTTTAAAGCCATTCAATCGATAAATTGGTTGCTAAAACTAGAATAGGGGTCTAATAAAGTTTGGATCAGTTGCAGAGACCTTCTTTCCTTATGAACTTATTTGTTATCAGTAGATCAGAAGCTTTGAAATTCTATTTAGATGGTTATAAGATCAATTTTTGTCTTTAGTTGCAGAAATCAATTTTGATATCCTTAAGTGAAAGTTTGTGTGTCAATTTTTAAATGAGTTCCTTGGGAATGTACTTCCAGCGGCCGACACGGCTTTGTTGTGGCCATTACTGGGATTGAGAATGTGGGCAAAGGATTGATTAGGGAAGGAACCGGATTTGTGACTTTCCCAATTAAGTATCAGTGCGTGGTGTTTAGACCTTTCAAAGGAGAGATCTTAGAAGCAGTTGTGACTATGGTTAACAAGGTAGTAGAATGATCTACCTTATAATCACTGCCAAGCTGCTGTTTTGTTTATTTTCATACTCTAAAGATTCAATTGTATCGGATTTCCTGCAGATGGGCTTCTTTGCTGAAGCAGGACCTGTGCAAATATTTGTGTCGAATCATGTGAGCTGGCCCTTGTTCTTATTGTGGTTGAGCATGCAAAATGTTGACAAAGCCATGTTTCATCTTTGTTGTTTCAGTTGATTCCAGATGATATGGAGTTCCAGTCGGGTGAAATGGCAAACTATACCACATCTGATGGATCAGTAAGGCCTACTATGAAATAATAGCTAAATGAATTTGTCTGTAGTAGGTGTTTAATGAATGGGATGGGATTTAGTGGCAAAATAAGACCACTTTACGTTGAAAGTCCATTTGAGCTCATTTCTTGATCAAGTGGTTCTGTCTGAAAGCAGTGATTTGTTTCTTCTTTAAATAGTATCCCTTTCTCACAAACGAAATAACCAAAACCTAGCTAAAGTGATACTGCGAGGAGAAATGGGTATGTAAGTGGTTACTCTTCTTTAATAACCAATTGGTTGAGTTGGCATCCCTGTCTGCTTTTCAGGTGAAGATCCAGAAGGACAGTGAAGTAAGATTAAAGATCATAGGAACTCGAGTGGATGCCACAGAAATTGTATGTCCCTGTTCCGCTGCATTCATTTATTTATTTATTTCCCTTGTTCATGCTGGAACTCCTGGCGGTTGAGCATGGATTGACTGTTATTGATTCATGCTATTTGTTTTTGTTTGATAGTTCTGCATCGGGACGATAAAGGATGATTTTTTGGGGGTGATCAATGATCCTAGTACGGTATAGTGATGGATGGACAAGCAAACAATCTTCATTCCGATTTACTGTTGAATCTGGGCATCTTTCCTGTTTGTTCTGTGTCATATGCTGTTAGCTGCGTATGGTTTGCTCTGGCCATTAGCTTCCTTCTAATAGATTCATTGTTGTTATATCCTGGACGGATAATGAGGGTTTGACTGTCCACTTGGGTGCTACTGCACTAATGTGTATTTGTATTTTAAGTCATCAGATCATCGTACCATAACTTTGAGAAAAACACTTGCCAATCGGTCTGTTACAGCAGACCGGTTGGCAAAAATTGACATATTTTGAGATACTTTATCCCTCAGTACTATAAAATTGACGTATTTTGCAAAAATAAAAAAGGGAAAACTACCAAATTGGTACCTAAACTTGTAGGTGATTAGCAATTAGGTACCTAAAACTTTTTTTTGTAGCAACTAAGTAGCTGAACTTATGAAAATTAGCAAATAGGTATCTACTTTTAAGAATAAACGAAAAATATCACGTGAGAAGCAAGTAGGTACTTGAACTTACACGAATGATTAAGTAGGTACCTGAATCGGTTTAGAACTGGTTCATCATTTTTTTTAAAGTAGGATTTATATACCGAATACATGCATGACTCAACTTCAGACGTTCTTGGTGCATCAAGAAACTCTCTAAGAACGTCTGGAGTTGAGTCATGCATGTGTTTGGTATATAAACCTTACTTTAAAAAAAAAAAAAAAAAAGGTGCTTCGACCGAATTGGTTCTGAATCGATTATTGAACCGATTCAGATACCTACTTGCTCATTCGTGCAAGTTCAGGTACCTGTTTGCTCCTCACGTGATAATTTTCGTTTATTGTTAACGAAAATTAATAGTAAGTACCTATTTGCTTATTTAAGAAAG
Organism: Chamaenerion angustifolium; assembly: GCA_946814005.1. Taxonomy (NCBI): domain Eukaryota; kingdom Viridiplantae; phylum Streptophyta; class Magnoliopsida; order Myrtales; family Onagraceae; genus Chamaenerion; species Chamaenerion angustifolium. The sequence continues at coordinate 1,074,025 of OX328276.1, forward strand.
TTCGGCACTTATTTGCTACACAAAAAAGTTTAGGTACCTATTTGCTAATCACACAAAAGTTAAGGTACCAATTTAGTAGTTTTCTCCATAAAAAAAATAGCCATCACATAATAATTACCAACATTACAAACGCAAACGCATCTCACACAGACCTTTTTACACCAACCCTCAGAAAAACGGCATAACCCTCTTCCCAAAACTGGCCATCACCCCTACTTACTTGTATACTAAACCCTGGAGTCTTCTTCCTCCTTCAAAATCTACAGCAAAGAATCCCTTGCCTCCACCCCTTTGACTTCTGTAACCGACTCCGATCCACTTTCGCCATCATCACCGGACTACTATTCCATTCATTCTGCATTCTGCAAATCACCAAGAACAAAACATCAGCAAAGGTAGTAAACTTAAAGTAAACAAACACCAATGGTTATTTATTGTTTGGCTTCGTACTTACATTGGAAAGGCAAAAGATCGGGTGCTAGTCGTGCTGCTTTCAGATCGTAGAGATAAGTTGCCCGAATAGGATATCACACCCGACATTGGCCCGACCATAGAGAAACTCGATTCACCATAAAAATCACGGTCCGAACATGCTAGACTATCAGAAACATGATTCACTTTAGGGTTAGATGAGAGGTTATCATCATCCTTCATTGTAGCCCAAACACCCTTGTCTTCTTCGAGCTTGCTATTATATGCTGACTCATTGGTAGCTATGGTGTTCAGACCTTTTTCAGAAACATCAGAACCGTCGTGTTCTGTTTTTTTCTTTGGAACTGCGGTTTCGTCCATGCAGATTTCCTTTACTTCATGGCAACTTGGCTGCTGTGTTTCACTGGGTGTAATAACAACCTCAGACACTTCGCATTCAGTGACGTTTTTATCGGTGAAAACACTGAACTCGTCAAGCAAGTTTGTATCATCAGCTACTTCGTTACCCTTTTGTAATTTTGCAGGAGACTCAGAAACGTCAAAATCCGACACTGGCCAGAACCCGACATTGTTTGTTTCGTGCTCCTTTGGCTCGGGAAAAACCTCAATCTTGGTTTGATTCACGATTTCTATAATGTCACTGCTGTTCTTTAAGGAATTTAAAGTTGGAGTATGAGCCAGAGATTGGAGAACCGCATTATCATTATCTGTGATGCATTAAACCCGCGATCAATTGCATTTCTCAGGAAGAAATCGAAGTATTTTACACAAATTAAACAAGTGAAGCTTAATATTTAGCTTGCAGCAAGAAGTGTAAGCAAGGAATTGAGGTTAGAAAGATCCAATACCGAGTTTCATGGTTAGCTGGAGTCGAAAATTTGTGGGTAGACTTTCACCAGCTTCAGTTGAGAGAATCAGATCAAGATCCTGAAACCCAGACGAGGAATCACAATCAAGAACCAAAGAAAACAACGTATCACCATAGAGGAAAGATAATGTGACAAATTTCGATGATTGTCGAGCACAGAAGAGATGTCAATAAGTAAATTCTTTAAAATTTCATTATCATGGGATCATAGACAATTGCAGAGTAAGACAATAGTATTTCCAATTCCACCCTTCTGTCAGCTACAAGACAAGATCAAAGTTTGATTTTTTCGTAAGCTCCGTATGCATAGGATCTCAACTACTAAATAATATCTTCATATAGTGTTTAGTGTTATGTGTATAAATTATAAAAGACGCGAAAATCCAGCAAATCAGCTCTGCTTTTGTCAAGAACAGCATTTCATCAGATCAACCCTCGACTACGGATAGAGAGAACCCATCTGGGTTTCGCTCAATTTTCATCGATTTTAATCTCAGAATATAACCAAAGTCAGATCTTTAAGCAAAGACGCGGCTGAAATGAAGATCCAAGAAGAACTCATTACAACCCCAAAGAAAAGGAGAGGAAAAAATGGCGCATTTTTCGCTCCCTCTTTCTTTGATGATAAAGAATAGCAGAGACTGCAGCAATTCGCATATTCACTGGTAAAGATAGATAAACAGAATCGAAATGACACAGAAAAAACAAAACTTTTGACTGACAACGAACATGATTTGATTGTGGAAATAAAATAGTAAAACGAGACACCCTACTATTACTCACCTCTAGACAGACCACTTGTGTGAAGAATCAAGAACACACATTAATTTCTCCGAATAATAAAGCTATAGCTTGATTTCCAGACCATTAATCAGCGGAGATGGGTAGTCTTCAACTTCAAGTATTAAGGGAGGGATTGATTCAGAGAAAAGAAATGGATGGTGTTGGTGTTGGTGTGTTATGATGATGAATGGATGAATCTTTGTACCAAAAAGGCAGAAGAAAAAGAGTTTCTAGTTGCTGTATGTATAAATTAATGAATGTTCTGCTTATATTAATCAAAGGGTCAACTAAGGCTTCTTCCTAGGCAACCTCCACACACAGTCCACAGTTATTTTTCTGTAGGGAAATTTCTACCCTTTTTCTTCATTAGAGACTATTACGTCAAGAATGAGATAAATAAGAAAAAGAATTGGGTAGGATGGTACTAATTTTTAGTGGAATATATAAACATTAGTATTAAATTATGATATTTATTATATAAAAATAATGTAACATATTTGTTCATTACCAAATATTATATATAAAGTTATTAAAAGGTGACAACAATTTGTATTTTATTTATTATATTAGTAAGTTTTTTATTTATGTAAATTGGTAATTTGGTAGTTGAAGTTTGTGAAATGTACAACTTACTAGATGAACTTTACAAAAATATGCAATTCGTTAAACAAAATTTGAGAATATATATATATATATATGTGTGGTAGTTGACATATGCATATCTCCATCAATATCTAATAGGAAATTAAGTCAACCTAACAAATTATAAATTTTAATAAAAAGTTACCAATTATTTGAAAAATTCATCTAATAAAATATCTACTCTTAAAATTTAATTAGTAAATAAATAAATAACCCTAACATACTATTGGAATTTGTTTTGAAAGCATAATACGTATATTTAATAGCACTTTTATAATCAAAATTAAACAATGTATTCATAACCTATTACTAACTTGGTACATTGTGTTATGAAAATACGGCATTAAATACACATATTTATAGGAAATAATTAATTAATATTTCCCTATCTCAAGCAGTTAATAAGAAAGGGAACTTTCGGGCTTTAAATGCTTCCATCCATCCCTGCAATTGGTCAGTTTGGAGGGTACAATTTGGTGATAAGTTGTTAACTTGTATTAATGAGTATGGTTGATCATGGGCGGTCCGGTCCGATCCGGTTCTGAAGGCAAAACCAAGACCGAAATTTCGGTCTTGCCTTCTGGAGGACCGAGATCGACCTCGGCCAAAAAAGACCGACCGAGTCGGTCTTTCTTGATTCGGATCGACCTCGGTCCTGGACCGAATCTGCACAAAAAAAAACTATGAGTTCACGGTATTCTTTAGTAAAATACGAAAGAATAGTTCACCTTTCAAAAAAACACTATGAGCTCACGATATTTTTAAGTAAATTTATCAGGATGCAGCTTTTATAGATATAGAAAACCTCCCAAATCCAAATTTATTTCGGTGTGGTATTATGAAAATCTCAAATCCACATTCATTCGGTCTGGTCCTAAACGGGCTTTTGGGGGAAAAAACCCTGAGACCGAGATCGACCTTGAAGAACAAAAAAAACGTCCGCTCGGTCTCGGTCCTAGTCGGACCGGTCTTGTCGGGAATTCGGTCCAGCGGTCTTTTTTTTTATCATCCCTATTAATGAGTCGTGTTGAAATATGTTTATTTTAAATATTAAATACATTTAAATTAACCATGATTCAATTTACATGATTTAAACTTGAAAACAACTAGTACATTTTTTTTTGTGAACTCTTATAAGTTATAACTAGGGGTGAAAAAAAACCCAGGATGGACCGAAATTCCTACAAAATCGGTCTGAGACCGATCCGACTAGGACCGAGACCGAGTGAATGAGTTTTTTCTTCCATGGTCGAGTTTGATATCGGTCTCGGACGTTTTCCCGAAAAGTCTAATTAGGACCGGCCCAAACCGAGTATTATTAAAATCTAATAGAGCAGCAGGTGAAGTCCAGCCCAACAACCTTCTTGGTGAAGTCCAGCCCAGCAGTCAACCATCCTCTCCTTCAACTTCATTTCGTCGTGGTCTTCTCAACTCTCCAGCACCAGCAACTAAGTTGAATTTCTCATTCTCTTATCCAACAACCGTCTCATTCTAGTTGTCGTTGTCTCGCCTCCGCCGTTTCGTGCCCACACAATCCGTAAGTGTTCTTGTTTAATTTGCTTTGCTTGTCTTTTGAATTCGCGATTTGCTTCTGATTGTTCCGATTTAGGTCATGATTGTTCCGATTTAGGTTATGACTGTTCCGATTGTTCACTTTTTTTATAAAAAAAAATCGGACCAAAATCGAGACTAACCCGAGTCAAGCAATACCGAATCGGACAGACTTTTTAGACCGAAATCGGTCTCGGTCCTCAACAGGTGAGGACCGAAATTTTAGTCTCAGTCTTGCCAAAAAAATTGACCTGGCCCGCCCAAGCTCACCCCTACTTATAACGAAACAGGCCAGCCTCTCGATTATACTAGGTTGCTGGCGGGTCTACATTGACGGGATCAATGTATGCGTTGGTTGTTCAGAGGGATAATAGCTCCATCTAGACTTTCGAAACAGGAAAACCCGAACATTACGTAACAATATAGAACTAAAGTCGTCACTCCTAACTCATTCCTTTTATTTGACCCAAAAAAAATCTTCTAAGAAAATATATCAGATGCAGAGAATGTAATAAAGTCGTGGCCTTCCATAAACACCTACCCTAATATAGTTTATTGACTATATTATGGATCATGGAAATCAGGACACTATCAGAGTTAATCCCAGAATCTGACTCCATTGAAATTATTAGCCGTCCGATCTAACGATGATCAACCAAGTCAACAATAGAAACCAAATGTTGATTTTATTTGATATATCGTCCATACAAAATCAAGATTAATTGGCCAACATATTAGAGTTGACAAATTGTCTATAACGTTGAAAGTCTAACATACAAATAATATCCTATCGTTGAATGAATGATAATAATAAAAATAAAATTAGACCGATACAACAAGTTGTTTAAATGTAAAACTTTATAATATGTGAATAAAATTTATTATTAATGTTCTGATATTCTTTCTATTTTGATTAAATCAAAATAGAATATACTATGTCTTTTTTTTCCTATATTATTATTATTGACGCAGATTTAGGGGTGTCAATTCGTCTAGACGGGTCAATTGTAGATAGAATTAAAATATGTTTAATTCAAATACGGCATGTGATTCATGATGAGTCAATTTTTAAGACTCAAACATGACATGCGGGTTCACGGGTCAACCCGTATCATTTTAATATGTATAATATGAAATTTGCGGGTTAACCCGTCAACCCACGTGACCTGTCGATCCATATGACCGACTGATTCATGATGAGTCAATTTTTAAAACCCAAAAACAAATTGCGGGTTCACATGTCAATCCGTATCATTTTAATTTGTATAATATGAAATTTGAGGGTTAACTCGTCCACCCACGTGACCCGTCGACACATATAACCCACTGATTCATGCAACCCAAGTGCCCCACGTGACACATATGACCCACATGACTCGTGCGACCCAAGAACTTTTATATAATTTATTTATTATACTATATATTTAATTATACGGGGTCACATATTGACCTGCGAGTTAATATACAACCCAAATTCAAACATATTTTTAATACAGATTGAACGGATCGTTCCAAAATGACCCGATCCAAAATATTCAACCCAAACATGATTCAAGGCGGATCATCCACGAATCACTCATGAATCGTGTCCAAAATTAACAGATGGAAAATTCTATTTGCAGATCATCGACTACTTTATACATACCACTTTTGTTGAAAGATTAAAATGCCCTAATAGCATTTTACATATTTGTCCTTACTAATTTTAAGAAAATTAATTATTAAATCGACCTCATATTTTCGTAGTTACTAAATCGACCCCATATTATCAAAATGGTGAAAAATCATGCTTCTAGCAAGTTTTGAACCCTAGACCTCTTACATACTAGCTAAAAGTTTTACCTCTATACTAGTAATTCCAATTGATTTCTTATATACTTCAAATATAGTTATTGAAGCAATTCTCGTATTATTATATTAAACATCTTATGTTTATTTATTAATGCTCTTTAGTAATTAACATTTGTTCAACGTTGTTTGTTTAATTATAGTTTTAACTTAATTATGTATCTACTAATCAATTTTTTAAAAAATGATTGAAAAATAAGTAATTTTCTAAATGTAGTATTTATAGACTACCATAATACTCATTTTGAAAATATGTTTTCAACTATCTCTAAAAAATCAGAAAGACTATAATATTTAGATAATTAAATTAGAACTCTAACACATATGATGCTAAATTTCAATTTTCCCATCAACCATAAAATTTGGTCAAATTTATAAAAATTGTCAAAAATTACCAACACTACTTTGATCAAATTTTATAATCGATAAGAAAATTGAAGCTTAACACCATATATGTCGTTAGAGTTCTAATTTAATTACCTAAATACGTTAATCTTTCTGATTTCTTTTAGAGATGTTTGAAAAAATATATTTTCATAATGAATATTCTGGTAGTCTATAAATACTAAATTTAGAAAATTATTTATTTTTCAACCATTTAAAAAATTTAAACAGTAGATACATAATTAAATTAAAACTATAATTAAACAAACAATGTTGAGAAAATGTTAATTACTAAAGAGCATCAATAAATAAACATGAGGTGTTTAATACAATAATATTAGAATTGTTTCAATAACTATATTTGAAGTATATAAGAAAACAATTGGAATTACTAGTATAATGTTAAAACTTTTAGCTAGTATGTAAGAGGTATAGAGTTCAAAACTTGCTAGAAGCATAATTTTTCACAATTTTGATAATATAAGGGCAATTTAGTAACTACGAAAATATGAGGTCGATTTGATAATTAATTTTCTTAAAATTAGTAAGGACAAATATGTAAAAGTCTATTAGATCATTTTAGTCTTTCAACAAAAGTGGTTTGTACAAAGTAGTCGATGGTCTGCAAATAGAATCTTCTAGATATGCTTATTGGATTGGATTGGATTGGATAAATTACAAAAATATGCCTCAATAAAATATGGTCCATTAGGCCCATTAGAAAAGTACAGACAATAGGCTCATTAGGCACAAGCAGTGGCGGTTTATTACAAAAATACTATAAGCGACGACAGATCTTCGCGCTCCGCTGTATCTTCTTCCAAATTGCTCCACTGACTCTCTCTTTTATCCGTGTCTACCCTAATTCTGTTCACCATCCGCACTGCTGCATTTCTCATCGTGTTCTTCGTTTGTTAGGTCTGCTTTGCAGAGCTCAGCTAAGAAAGCGAGGACGATGGCTACTGAATCATCTCTCAAGGGCGCCTTTGGAAACTACGCTGATTACCTGAATAATTTGGTAATACTTTTCTTCTTCCGAAGTGAAGTGATGGAATTAGGGGGATAGTGAAGATCATCCTTTGAATTTTTATATATGTGAAGTAAATCATCTGAAGTTTTCAAATCTCGATATTCAAAATAACTTGTGTAGGGTTTTAGGGATTACCAAAAACCAAGGTAAAAGGCTAATATAGAGTATATGAGAAATATAGTTGAATGAGTTTGATTATACTGATATCAGCTATAGATACATACGGTAGTATGTACATATGGACATATATAGAGAATGCTAAATTTGGTTATTGGCTATTACAAGGTACCTTAGAAGAATGTACTGGTGTGATTGTGATGGTTTAGTAGCGAATGAAAGTAGACTTTGAGCTTATGGGGTAATGGGAGTGCATAACTTCTCGTTAAGGTCCGTCTGCAATTTTAGTAGTTTTTTGTATATCGTTAAGTATGCCATTTTATGATTTTTGCAGAATGAGAAACGGGAAAGGGTGGTGAAGGCTAGCCGTGATATAACTATGAATAGCAAGAAGGTCATATTTCAAGTTCACAGGTGAAAATTCTTAGTTCAATGATGTATCAGTTACCTGCAGCGAATTGATGAATGTATTTAATAGTGGAAGCAAAAGTGGCATAGCTTAATGGCATCTTGCAATTATTAAGGGACTGATATTGTTGATCCTCTTACCGTGTATGCTAACTGGTTCTTTGAATCAATGTCAGAATGAACAAATATAACAAGGAGGAAGTGCTAAAAAAAGCAGAAAAGGATTTAACTGCTGTGAAGGATCAACACATAGCTAGACTGGTGAAAGAGCTTCAAGGAAGTGATTTTTGGAAGTTGAGGCGAGCATACTCTCCTGGGGTCATAATCTTCACTGCTCTATGTTACATTTTTTGAATTATTTAATTCTACTGACCAAGATTCGCTTACAGATACAAGAATATGTTGAAGCTGCAACTCTCTGTAGATTTTGCAAGACTGGGACCCTTTTGAGTCTTGACGAGATGAATGCCATACTTTCACCTCTTAATGATCCAGCACAGGAGCCTTTGCAGATTAACACTCTTGACTATCTTTTGGGGGTAATTTCTTGGGTTGACTATGTTTTGCACTGTTGTTATCCTGCAGCATGCCATTTTCAATTGTTTGGTTAGAAATTAAAATCCTAATTAGGAATCAGTGGCTTGTTATCAACGGATTGAAACACAATTCTTGATTGCCAATGCGTCTCTATAATAATAGTCATCATTACTGTACATTTTCCTAATTCCCTTTTCATACTCCAGCCAAAAGAATATTGAAACAAGGAATGCTTCCCCATAGTGTACATCTGGCACTTTTCTGGTGCCTTACTAAGAATATATTAACTTTACCACCCAAAAGTTTGATCTAGCCTCAAAGTGGGTATCTGCTGTTGGATTTACTATGCAAGTTTAATAGAGTTAGCTGTCCCGAAGACTTTGTCTTTGCTTAGTCACCTAATACTGGATAATATAAGATTGAGATGAAAGAAATTTTTTCTAACTGAACATAAGACCCAATGATTGAACGGCTTGACTTTAGGAGCATATATTTGCATATGGGTTTAAGGGTCGTTCGAGGTAGAGGTAGTTATGTATTCATGTGAAGTCTAAATATTTTTGACAACCTGTGTAGGTCATGTACCTGCCAGAGTTTTTATATTTGCTGATATATTTCCTGTCGTAGATGTTTTAACAAGATTCTTGGCCTTCGCAGCTGGCAGATTTGACTGGTGAACTGATGCGGATGGCTATTGGTAGAATATCTGACGGTGAACTTGAATATGCTGAAAAGATTTGTGCATTTGTACGTGAAATACACCGAAAGCTAACCCTTGTTGTCCCACTTATGGATGAGGCTCATGATATGAAGACAAAGATGGATGTAATGCTGCAAAGTGTAATGAAAATTGAAAACGGTAATGGTGGTGTAATTTTTTTAGGGTTGAAGATACATTCTTTCTTTTGAATACTTTCTAACAAAGTGTGCTATTCACGTACAGCTTGCTATAGCGTGCATGTAAGAGGGTCAGAATACGTCGGATCCAGTGATGGAAATTACTCTTTGACGGGGGTTCTTGACATTGATCTGTGATTTTGAGTAAGCTCTCATTCCCTCAAATACATTCACATGCAAACAAATACACACTTATAAGGTGACATAAATGGTGGAAACATTGAGAATCCCCTAAGTTACCATCACAACCTGGTTAGGGAAAAAAGGCTTCTTTGCTGCTTGAAGCTGTCATTTATTATTTCCTCGTTACTTACCTTAGGGTATGCAAGTTTGTAAGAGCATGAAGCTTAAATTTGAGGGAACTCATAGTGTAGTCTAACCTCTCCTGCATTTGTCTATATCTATCTATTTTCGTGGAAAATTTACATATACTTCTTCCTTGTAATCCACATATATGGTGTAGACCTAGACAGATCTAATCATGGTTTTGCAGATGTGACCACAAAGGACCATAAATTTGATATAGCTATAGATATTAAGTTTCAGATTCCCGGTCTCCTCTTTGCTTAAAGTTCGTTCTTTGATTCCCAGGGGTATCATTCCATTTTATCCCTCTGAAGACACCTTCATGATGAGGCGTTCTGGGTCGGACCACTGATATTTTGGGTTTACTAAGGAAGGTAAAAGCCTCTATCTATCACGAACCTTAGAGCATTCACAGATAAGAAAAATGGGCCTAAAAAAGAATGTTCTGCAATTACAATTCGGTTTGGACCAGAAAGAGAATGTTGTTTTTTTGGTCTGAAGACTCAGAACTAAGTAATTGAAAAGTTACTGACATTAGTGTAAACAGTTAGTCTGTCATATAAGAAAGAACCTTTTTTTTTTTTGGCCAAATATAAGAAAGAACCTTGATCGGACCTATTTACTGTGTTTTTTTTCTCAAATACAAACGGCTTAAAAATATATATATATTATAAAAATACACGTTATTAGCTTAATATGATTTTATTTTATGCATATGTATAGTTACTGTAATAGTATATAATATTATATATCGGATTTTCCGAAAATGAAACGAATTCAACCATTTGCAATTTTAGTCTTGGATTTGGAATGGACCAAGAGCCTTTTTTTTCGTTATGTTTTTTTTGGGGAAAATTACCAAACTGGTATCCGAACTTGTGGGTGATTAACAAGTAGGTACCTAATTTTTTTATAGCAAATAGGTTGCTGAACTTTCTTAAATAAGCAAATAGGTACCTACCGTTAATTTTTGTTAAATATAAACAGAAAATATTACTGGAGGAGCAAATAGGTACCTGAACTTACAAGAATGAGCAAGTAGGTATCTGCACCGGTTCAAAAACTCATTCAGTACCTATTTGCTAATTTTCATAAATTTAGCTACTTAGTTGCTACATAAAAAAAGTTTAGGTACGTATTTAATAATCCATCAAAGTTGTGTAGTTTTTTTTCGTTATGTATTGGCCGTTACAGGTATTTGATTTCCTTGTATCGAATCTTGAGTAAGTCAATGAGACCAGATTCTCTTTCTCTCTCCGTATCTTTCCGTGCCCACAACCAAGAAGCCATAGTCCAGACACGGTCCCCATACCTAACGAGGACGTCGTCATCCACAGCTACAGTAGTATCTACAATTTTAACAAACATAAATATTATGTAATAATACCAAAAAAATAAAAGGGAATATATATATTTAATAAGAATAAGAATAGTTACATTGATTTAATTGTAATATAAAAAAAAGTAATATTTTTAAAAAGTATTTATCACGATATTTTAGAACGAAAAACTGAAAAAAAACTAGAATTATTAAAACATACATGACTAAGTTATCTTCTCTGTCGAACGTAACGTTGGGATTTTATTTCTCTCAAAATCTCAAAAAATATTTTTTATAGAAAAAATGAGACATTCTAAACCCCATGAATATTATTTTCAACATATCCTTAAACTACATATATTTTTGAAGTAATTTGAATAAATCATTGATATATATTTAAATGAAAACCTAAATCCTTCCTGTTTTTGAAACAATAATTTTGTAAATGATAATTTATTTTCAATTTTTTTCGTTTCCTTATTTTTTGCAGTTTGATCGAAATCGAATTAAATTGTTTTTATACTTTCTTGTAATTACTATACATTTTTAGATTATTGCATTTAATATTAAATTATTTTTGTATTTTATTCTTAGACGACCTTTCGGTAATATATCTATCATATAACATATGGCTAGCGGGTCAACAAAAGTCTATGACACTAATAATTAATAGTATTTATCAATGCAAAAAACACAACTTCGTACATCGGTCTCATTAATCGAACGTACAAATTCTTTGGACTTATTTATTATATAATCCAAAGTAGTTACTGTTTGAGATGATAGCAAATAGCAAGTCCTACCGTATTTGTTGGCAGCAAATAGCAAGTCCTTGTGAACTTTAAAAATAAATTATAAATTTTGTATATTATGCATATATAAAAAAAAAAATCCTTAAAATATTAATTATATTTATATTTAAAGTTTAAAATATATAAAACTTTATACGATTAATTACATAATAGCTCAATCCAATTATATTATATACAACAAGGGACGAAGCCACATAGGGGTGAGGGGGCAATTACCCTCAACTTTAGGATTTGTGTCAATTTCGCCCTAAAAATATTTATTTATTTTCAATTTAGCCATTTAAATTCTTACATTTGCCCCTCTGATTTTTTTTTTTTACTATTTGTCATTATACTAATTATTGCCCCCACCGATTTAAATTTCTGGCTTCGTTCCTATATACATAAGCACAAATTCTCTTCTAGTATATCATAACTCATGAGTTGCTGTAAACCTATAAGCTTATTTTTTATGACAATTCTTCAAATTTTAAATAATTGACTGTAACATCATTATGCATTGTAGAAAACTCATGCTACAGTTCGACATAATAAAGTTCCAACATATTTTTCGGGAAATAAATGCGATTACTGATATCATGTCAACAATGGGGATTAACCAATGTCAAATCTACGTTATTCATAAAATTCAACCGACGGTAATAACAAACGTTATCCAAAAGAACACCGTGAGTTTTGCATAGTCAAGGATAGTAACGTTTATTTAATTATTATATTGTAGTAAGTATTAGGATACGAGTTACCTCATCCATCTTTTTTTTTTCCCTTGTTTATAAATAACAAAAAAAATGAAATGAGAACGTGGTGCTTCTTTGGTCTGTCGCGTCATTACTACGTGGACCTGCACACAGCTCGAAACGTGGAGGGAGTGTCCAGCTCCGACGTGTATCCAATAACCTAGTGATTTGATTTTACAAATAATTTATATCAAATATTAAATTAATACACAAATTCAAATAATAATAACGTAAAAAACAGGTATAAATTGTAAAGATTATAGAAACTTATAAAAATGAAAATTTTATAAATAATCATTTTTAACATATAAAATATATTAAAAAAACTAGAAGCAACGCCATAAAGTACAAAATATGTCAGCCATTGTATATCCACAATCAAATGTTATGACTTGTGCCTAATGGGTCCGCCTCTTAACCACATATTGCTGGGAATGTTACATTGACGGAGTCAGTGCATCCGCTGGTTGTTCAGGGTCTACGTTAATCGTGTAACACAAAAGTCCGAACATTACGTAGCGGAATGTGTTTTTATAACTATTACTAACTCGTTTTCTTTGTTAAAAAAAACACCAATTACATGGGAGACATTAGCCAATCCAATTTTAGTCAAGAAAATACAATAAAGCAATTATTATTATTTTATTTATAATAATATATATTTTTAATTATTTGTGTAAAAAATATATAATAAAGTTGCCAAGTTGGTGTGAGGAAAACAAAGATATGCGACGGGCCAAGATCACGGGTCTACTGTAAACCGTTCCACGCATAACCGGGTTCAAACTTCACACTGGACATGCGATTCCACACACTAGTAAATTTTTGAGTGGACCACATATTTATTTTGTATGAATATTTATATTTATATATATATATATATATTTTGTATGAATATTTATAATATTTTAATTTTAAGGAATATTAAATATATATATAGTTCTTAAAAAATATATTTATGTGGTACTTCACACGTGTTACGTGCCTCATCCCACGGGACGGGACAGCACATGTCACGTGACCTCGCACCACTACCAACATATATTTATATGTTTTTTTAGAATATATATGATTATTAACCTATTTTTAGTTTTTATTTTAATTTTGTGCCATTTCTTTAGTAACTGGACGGTCCATTGACTACCGAGTTAATCCGCAAAGGGCCCGCTCCACACAATTATAATAATAATTACAAAACGTAACGTCACGATATTTAAAGTCACGATATTTAAAGTTACTTTATTATTAACATTATTTTGACGCAATTTTATTCGTGGATTAACGTTGTGCATAACCATGTTTTGTCTCCCAACAAATCGTGTGAATTTATGTCACATAGCATGACCCAAACAACAACACTTCAACCACGTCATACATAAAATATCTGTTTCGGACAAAACAAGGCCGATTGGGATAGCACTTGCAATATTTATGGGCGAAGAAAAAGCTATAAAACTAGAGTGTTAATTTTGAACACGATTCATGAGTGATTAGTTGGTAGGTCGTGTTGGGATCAAATTTTTTGAACAAGTGTGTTGTTTTGACATGATTTGTCCAACCTGTATAAAAAAATAGGGTTGAGTTTGAATCGTACTTATTGAACAATGGATCAACCGTGTACGTATATAACTAAATTTATATTATAATAAATTATATAAAAAATTTGGGTCACATAAATAGCATGAATTAGATATGTTTCAGGAATCACTGGTTTATAGATTGACCCACAAATTTATATTATATAGATTAAAATTATACGGGTCTACATGTCATATACGGGTTGACTTGTCGATCAGTGGGTAGTGTTTTTTTTTGGCCAAGGTAAACATACTAATTCATTGCAACTGAAATATCCGAGTTTGAGTACAAAATATTATCCGCAAAGATACATCTAAGAAGGGGGGTTGGTGGTGAAGACAGTGGGTAGTGTTTAGATCTTGAATATTAACCCATCTTGAATCACGAGTTATGTTTTGATTAAGCATATTTTGACACGAACCGCACTTAACACGACATACTGTCGGTTAAACCGTCGACATGAATTGACACCCCTACATACAATCTTATTTATTTACCCTTCAATTTCGTATTTTCTTTAAGTCATGTTAAAAGAACAAAAATTAAAATTAATTTTAGAAAATTTTGTTTCAGAATTTATTATTTTGTATGACAATAATAACATTTAAGTCTATAAAACATATATACCATACATTTTTTTGTAGTAAATAATACTATTTTACTACTTAATTTTTATTATAGTATTATACTTTCTAATTTAGAGTGTTATAATTAAAAAAAATTATAATTTTTTCAATAATACTCTAACATAGTCTTTTTTATTATAAATATATGAAAACCTTCATTTACCGTATTAAAAAAAAAATGTTATACGTAATGCTTGAGAAATTATCGTATTTATAATTTTATTATTTGAAATTTAAAAAAATTCGATAAGTCTATAACGAGATGATAAGATCCGCCCCTACGCCGCTGCCACCGTCAGATGTGATGACCACCGCACTTACTGGATCGGGACTCATTTATTAATTAAAGTAAATTATTATTTTTGTAGGAAGGAGGCACGTGCTGCGGACATGATCTGTCATGCACCGCAAGACACGGCTGTTTGGCGCGCGCACCAAAAACATTTATTTTAATTTTAATTTTAATAAATTTGACCAAAATGTAGAAGACGCCCTTGGAGTTGAACTTGGACTTCACTACCCATGTGGGGCTGGGGGCCTGGGGCTCTATGTTTTCTCTGTTCTTATTTAAATATTGTTCTTTTTTCTTTCTAGTTTCGACACCATTAATATTAAAATTTTACAATCAATAAAATATAATCTATATTTAAATAATAATAATTATCATTTTAAGTACTTTTTTAGTTGGAAGTTGGAACCAAAATTGACCAATAAACATCCGGCGGCCGAACGGATCCCTGATATTTTACCAAAATATATTCAATTAATAAGTAAATATTAAAATATCATATGTTTACTCACAAATACAAATCTATACTTACCTTACTCTCATTCGCGGGAACATTTTTTTTTTACCGTTAGCTACGACTTTCATTTGCGGGTGGAACTGTATCGATGCCCAAGAGGTTGACTGACCCCTAAGGAGACCACCCGACGCCCCTAATAGGCCATCTGACGCCCTTAGCACCCTAAGAGGTCGCCCCATGCCCATAGAGGCCGACCAACGTCCAAGGAGGCTATCAGGGCCCAAGACACCCAAATAGGTCATCGACACCCAAAGAGGCTGCCCCGACACCCGTAGAGGTCGTCCAACGCCTTTAGAGGCTACCCAACGCTCTTGGCGCCCAAACAGGTAACCCCATGCAACGCCCCTTATCAACTAATAAATGATGTCTCAATTCAATTAGGGGACAAAAATGATAGATCATATTGATTCTACTGAGCCGAAAAACCCAGATGACAGTGACCGAGTATGGTAAGGAAAACAGACCATGTGCCCAATTTAAGTATTCCTGAAAATGTTCAACTTCTAGCTCATTTGAAGATATATGATTTTATATATGACTTATGTGCTATTTAAAATCCATAACTAACTTTATCATCGGAGTAGAAACCACATATAACACCATATCTTTCCTTCTTGTATGGTATGAAACAATACTCAGATTCAATTAGGGTTGATCATGGGCGGGCCAGTCCGATCCTGAAGGCAAGACCGATACCGAAATTTCGGTCTTGCCTTTTGGAGGACCGAAACCGATCTCGACCAAAAAAGCCCGTCCGTGTCGATATTTCTTTACTCAGGTCAGTCTCGGTTCTGGATCGAATCTGCACCCCCCAAAAAAAACTATGAGCTCACGGTATTGTTTAGTAAAATGCGAAAGAATAGTTCACCTCTAAAAAAAAAACTATGAGCTCACGGTATTCTTTAGTAAATTTATCATTATGCAACTTTTATAAAGATAGAAAACATTCAAAATTCACATTCCTTTCGGTGTGGTATTATGAAAATATCAAATCCACATTCATTCGGTCTGGGCCGGTCCTAAACAGGTTTTCGGGAAAAAAAAAGTATGAGACTGAGTCCGACTTTGAAGAAAAAAACTCGTCCGCTCGGTATCGGTCTTAGTCGTGCCAGTCTTGTCGGAAATTCGGCCCAACAGTCTTTTTTGATCACCCCTAGAAAATCATGATAAAGAGTGAAGACATCACAAATTTCATATATATATTTTTTTAAAATAAAAATTATACAGTTTATATTTATTTTATAACGAGAAAGATGTCAAAACAACATATTTTTTTCTGTTTTTTTTTCAAAGAAAATCTACAGACCACGTTAGAGAGGCAGGCACTACTTTATTGAGGTCTCCCGCAGGTTTTTGGAATATCGTGTCGTGTTGGTCTGGAGAATTTTTGGAGTCTTTGTTGATATTAGGCAAGTATATTGTATTTATATACATAATATATAGTATTAAAATAGTCACTGTATGTATACGAGGCATGTATGTAGCGAATCTGAGAGGGCGCAGCTAAATCAGGAGAGGAGGGTGGGCAGAGATCTCTTGCTCTATTTTTCACTTTATTACATATATTCACGTTACTCTCTGAAGAACACCTCCCAAGTCCCAACCCAATACCTAAGAAACACGATATTGGCTTCCACGAATCCTCAAGAATCTGTAATGGGTATGCTAAATTTTTAAATCTGATTCCTTTATCATTGTTACTATTGATGCTCTGTTCCTCGTGCTCTGTTCTTCCTTGTTATCTGTTCTGTTTCTTTTCAGCTCTCTTTTCTTGATGTTATTGACTTGTTTCGGTGGTGGTCCTTTCAAAGAATATGATTTTGAAGGATTTCGATTTTTTTAATATTGAATGAACCATTAGTTCGGAAATCTGCAGATTTGACTACCCATGGATGGGTGTATAATCGTTAAAGCTTTTTCCTTTTTGTATCTAGATGTCAATCCCCTTGATGTTCTTGCTTCGATTCGGTGGGTGTCGTTTCAATAACTTAATTTTGGTAGATTTATAGATTTATGATCTTATTCAAAATGTGGGTTTCTTGAAATGACGGATTTTTACATTGAAATTCCGACAAAGCTCCAATCTTTTGTCTCCCATTCTTGTTTCAGATTTCAATATGTACTTCTCACCACCCATGGATGATGAATATGAAAAGCTCATCAGGAGAATGAACCCACCCAGGTACTACTGTATACAAATCTACCAGCTTGGTCCCTCCAATTTCTTTCAAACATACCACTTTTGAGGACATTCTAACGTAGGATCCACAATTGGTGCTTTCCTCAGGGTAGTGATTGACAACGAGTCCTGCAAGAACGCAACAGTGATCAGGGTATATTGCTTTACGTCTTGTTTGTCTATTCATGGTTTCTTCTCTGTCTTTCCTTTCTACTCCACTGACCATTTTTGGTGGTCTTTCCATCGCCATGGTTCAGGTGGACAGTGCAAACAAACATGGCATTCTTCTAGAAGTTGTACAAGTCCTCACCGATCTGAACCTAGTTGTTATCAAAGCGTATATTTCCTCGGATGGTGGCTGGTTCATGGACGGTATGTTCTTTCTCCTGTCTCCGAATCTTGTTTTAAAGAAGCAGAATCTGACCATTTGTGTTCCTTGACAGTGTTTAATGTCACTGACCATGATGGAAACAAGATTACAGATGAAGAGATTCTTGACTACATTCACAAGGTTGGATCTTGTAATAATACTGTACCTTTGTCTATGTTAAATTTTAATATCAGTGCCGATTCACGCTCAAATAGCAACCACATTATACAATTCGTGTTTCATCCTGGGAGATAGTCTCGTTATATATATGGTGCCTATTTTTTGTGTATACAACCAGTGTCGTATTTTGTATTTGTCAAAGTGTGCACTGTCACGACTCGTATTTTTAAAGGCACATCACCTACACATTTTAATCCAGATGGGTCGTGACTCAACAAATCTCATCTCACGTCCAAGTCTGACCCGAACTCTGGTACGTGGAGTTAACGAGACACAACAAACCCACATCGGGTACCAACAACGGAAAACAATCCAACATCGTCAAGCGGAACCGAGCTCTGATACCATGTTACATTTAACCAAATGAGAGAGAACATACCTGGACGTGAGAGAGAATTTGTTGAGTCTCAATCCGTCTGGATTAAAATGTGTTGGTGTTGTGCCTTAATCAACTTATCACAGTGCGGGTAGTGTTGAAATCACTGTGATGTGGGAATACCACACTGGTGCTTTCTGCAAATTTGAACACTGTATATACAACAAGGCTAACTCATCCTGTAACCATTGGTTGCAGCTCGGCCCTCGTATTAAAATTTAAAAGTCTCAAGAATTCGTCAATCAAAACAAAACCATTTACTGGGTATCTTTTTTGGTCCATTTGCAGGCGCTCGGACCAGACTCGACCTTCATGTCTCCTATGGAGTCAGTTGGATTCAAGCCTTCACCAGACCACACAGTAATTGAGCTCACCGGAAGCGATAGACCCGGCTTGCTGTCAGAAGTAAGCGCGGTTCTCACCCACCTCAAATGCAACGTGGTTAGTGCCGAAGTTTGGACACACAACACCCGTGCCGCTGCCGTCATGCAAGTGACCGACGGCGAAACGGGTTCAGCTATCAGGGATTCGGATCGGTTATCGAGGATTAAGGAGCTACTGTGCCATGTCCTTCGTGGGAAGACCGCGGTGGCCCACGACTCGACTACCCACACCGCGAGGAGGCTGCACCAGATGATGTTTGCTGACCGGGACTACGAACGTGTCTCGGTGGAGGAAAAGTCCTCGGTCGAGGATCAGCGGCCAAAGGTGAACGTCATTCATTGGTACGATAAAGACTACTCCATCGTCACGATTCGTAGTAAGGATCGACCGAAGCTTCTGTTCGACACAGTTTGTACATTGACGGATATGCAGTATGTTGTTTTCCATGCTAATATTGATGCTGAAGGAGCTGAAGCTTTTCAGGTTAGATCTATGTTCTTGGCTTTGAATGGCGACTCCATTGTTTAATTGTATTGAGTTTCTGACCAAAAAGAATGATTTTTTTTCTTTCTTTTTGCAGGAATATTATATAAGGCATCTCGATGGATCTCCTTTGAACTCAGATGCAGAGAAGCAGAGGTTGATCCAATGCCTTGAAGCTGCCATTGAAAGAAGAGTATCTGAGGTAAGTAGATGACAGTGGTCGTCTATAAAACCAGAGACTCAATATATGAAATCTGTTAATAACCAAATTGCTATTATAAGTGTGGACTCTTTACATATCTCTATATTTACCTAAACTTTATCACTTATGACAAATTGGTATCATATTTAAGTTTTTATTTAAATATGAATGAAAAATTACTTGTCAATACTTGATTGATTTAGAATTTTAAAAATTATATGATTTTTTAAAAAAATTAGAAAAATCTAAAAAAAATTAATAAGAAAAACAAAAAATTTAATATAATATTTTTATTAAAAAGATAAAATATAAATAATAATAAATGATTAGTTTTTTATTTTGTTTGATAAAAATTCTGTATTAAAAACTCTTCTTTTCCGATTTAATTTCTTATATTTTTTCTATTTGTAAAATATTATTTAGTTTTCTAAATTATGTATTGTAAGTTCTTTCTGTCCATGTAGCAAAAACTGAACGTAGATAGTGATTTACCCCAAATTTAAAAGTACATGTAGCAAAATTTCAAAAAAAAAATTAAAGATAAGGTAGGAATTTATAAAGTATCCAAAATTATGGTACTTGTTTGGTTATTTCATTGTGTCCAAAGTGATGATTGTGTGTTTTCCGATTTAGGGTTTGAAGCTTGAGTTGTGCACCTCAGACCGGGTTGGTCTCCTATCGGATGTGACCCGAATCTTCCGCGAAAACAGCCTCAGTGTGACACGAGCCGAGGTGACAACAAAAGCCGGGAAAGCTCTCAACACTTTTTATGTTCAAGGTGCTTCCGGTTACCCTGTCGATGCCAAGACAATCGAGTCCATAAGACAAGTGATCGGTCAGACGATCCTTAAAGTGAAGGGCACCCCCGAAGACTCAAAGTCGGTCACCCAAGAATCTCCAACCCGGTTCCTCTTTGGCGGGTTCTTTAAGTCTAGGTCGTTTGTCAATTTCGGGTTGGTTCGGTCCTATTCTTGAAGGACAAGGCACTGTTTAGTTTGTAGATATAGGCAGTGGTATCGGTAAGTTCCAACCATTTGCTTAGGATAGTGATTTAATATAACAAGGTAAGTTGTATATACGCACCACCAACTAGACTATGACATTTTATGTGTTTGTTTCTATGTCCAATTTCGTGTTGGATTTGAAAAAACAAATGAAAATCCGTGTTTCCGTATCATGAATTTTAGTTCAAAATATAAATTTTAATCTAACTTTTCTAAAATTTCTACCTTGCAAGTGTTTTTAAGACTATTTTTGGTTGGATTATAATTTTTATTTCTTATTGTGGGGGGTTTAATAAGAGTACCAATTGGTTATTATGATATGGGTATGAGCCCATACCGGGTCATCAAGAGTGGATGACTTTGTCTGAGTTTAGACTTTAGACCCAGATTTGGAAACTTTGGTGTATCTTTAATTGAGTCAAGACTTTTTTGTAACATTATTATAAGTTTTTTGTATTATTATAAGTTTGTAGACGTAATGTTTAGATAATTATTTAGTTAATTTTATAAATATAATAAAATGTTTAACGATTTTTTTAATTTTTTTTTTTTAAATCAGAAATTAACAAAACTCAAAAATATCAATTATCATTGTTTACCAACATGTTTACGACCAACCATTAAAAAAATATATTTTTAACTAAAATTTTGTGCACAATGTTTTTTATTTGCTATGCTTTTTCTCTACTTGACACGTGGAAACCCATATTATTTTAAGTCTACCTTTTCATTTCAAAATTCATCATGGCGATACATGATTACGCCATGCTGACATCACCCGCCTTTCCATTGGACTTTTATTTTGATGGCAGCTATTTCAATGGAAGGAAGACCGCTTACAAAATAGTATAGAGGTATATGGCATTGTACCGGGTAGCCATTATAATAGTAGTATAGGGAATGACAAGTCCAATAAAGGAAGGAAGGCAGAAAACCCCAACGCCATGGGAGCTGAATCATCACCGACAAAAACAGATGAGTTTCCAGGGTTCCGAACAATGGATCTTCCCAGAGACGAGCTTATGTATAGAAGACGACCACCGCAGACTCCTCTTCCCACGGTGTCTCTTGGCCGTCTGCAAAGGATGGCTCCTCTCCCTCTGCAGATCAACGCCGACTCAGGTTCAGAGTCGTCAGACACACCTTCTTCTTCTTCTTCGGATTCAACAACAGCTGCCATAGCACAGTCTTCATTCGATCTTCACGGAAAAGACCCGATTCCTTTACTGACGCCTCTCGTGAAGATCAGTAACCTTCCTAATAGTAATGGATAGATTAATCACATTCATGGTGACGATTTTTGACTGCTGTTTTGTTATATATTATATAGGATTAATTACTTAATTTATTTTTTTTGCCAAAATTTAATTACTTAATTGGTTTCATTATTGTGCATAATGGTTACAAATGTTCCAAAATGTGATTAATTGGTTTTGCTATGTAGCTAATTGGTTACACATGTTTTTCCCAATGTGAATTGGTTTTACCGTTAATTAATTATTTTAACATATTATTGAATTGTAAAATGACTATTATGCCCTTAGTTGTATTGAAGAAACCAGAATCGAATTGAAAACCCAAAATCGAATCAAATTGAATTGAAGAACCCAGAAATTCGAGAAAAACAACTTGGTGATGAGGAACACAGCTTGGTTGATGAAGAACACAGCTTGTCTGATGAATAGGGTAAGTACGTCATTTTATGTATCTAAATAGTGACTTAACTGTAATTTCTAAAAGTGAACAGTAAAAAAACCAATTAGTCACATATCAAAACCAATTAATCACATTTTGAAACATGTGTAACCATTCTCCACAATGGTGAAACATGTGTAACCAATTAAGTACTTAACTCTATTATATATATATATAAGTAAGTTTTTGCTACCTTTATTATTATGTATGTGTAAATTAGATATATAAAATTGCTTTTAAACTTTATAATCATCAGTCTTATCATGTATTATAATATGACTTAAAACATAATTATATTTAAAAAAAAATAAAAGTACATAGTAAATCTAACACAAATAAATCCAATTAAATACAACCTAAATAATGTGAGAAGTTTATCTCCGTCGGTATTATCTACTAAAATATTACCTTAAATGTTGATTCCGCCCAACCTAATTAATTATTTTAGTTGTCGGCCAAATTCATTTGTTGGTCCAGTTCATATTATGGCTCTTTCCAGACATTTGTATTGGGCTGGGCTTGACATGAGAGAAATTAGGAGGGGACGCACCTTTCATATCTAAGTGGCTTAGAAGAAGTGAAGAAATGCAAGACTGAATCGCTATATAAAGGAGCGATGTCTAGACCAATTCAAGAGAACAGTTACTAAGATTCTTGCTGAAGTCACTTTTCTTGTTCTTTAATTCTCTATGATTTGTGATTGGAGTTCCCGACTTAGTTAGCTGAAAATTGAGGTCTCCGCAGAGAGTTAATTCTTAGGATTCGCGGTTGATTGCGATCTTCCCGCCTTTGACACTGTTTGTTACAAATAATAAATATATTAAGGACCAATCTGTATTAATCAAAAGTTTAAGGACTAAATAGTAAATAAATTTATAACCATGCAAATGTGACAATAACAAGTCGAGGCCCGTGTTAAGCACGGTTTCCTTAAGGTAATTTAGTCCTACCCAACCGTGAACGGTTTGTGCAAGGGTATATTACCTCCCAGGATTCAACGACGACACCGGTTTTTCTTAGCACGAAGTAGTAACCAACCGAAACATGTGTAACCATTTTGAACAATGGTGAAACATGTGTAACCAATTAAGTACTTAACTCTATTATATATATATATATATATATAAGTAAGTTTTTGCTACCTTTATTATTATGTATGTGTAAATTAGATATATAAAATTGCTTTTAAACTTTATAATCATTAGTCTTATCATGTATTATAATATTACTTAAAACGTAATTATATTTTTAAAAAATAAAAGTACATAGTAAATCTAACACAAATAAACCCAATTAAATATAACCTAAATAATGTGAGAAGTTTATCTCCATCGGTATTATCTACTAAAATATTACCTTAAATGTTGATTCCGCCCAACCCAATTAATTATTTTAGTTATCGGCCCAATTAATTTGTTGGTCCAGTTCATATTATGGCTCTTTCCAGACATTTTTATTGGGTTGGGCTTGACATAAGAGAAATTAGGAGGGGACACACCTTTCATATCTAATTCGGTTAGAAGAAGTGAAGAAATGCAAGACTGAATCGCTATATAAAGGAGCGATGTCTAGACCAATTCAAGAGAATATATATATATATATATATATATATATATATATATTAGGAGGGGACACACCTTTCATATCTAATTCGGTTGGAAGAAGTGAAGAACTGCAAGACTGAATCGCTACATAAAGGAGCGATGTCTAGACCAATTCAAGAGAAATTAGGCTCTTATCAAACATTTTTATTGGGTTGGGCTTGACATAAGAGAAATTAGGAGGGGACGCACCTTTCATATCTAAGTGAAAAACTGCATGACTAAATCGCTATATAAACGAGCGATGTCTAGACCAACTCAGAGAACAGTTACTAAGATTCCTGCTGACCGGTATCTTCCCGCATTTGACACTGTTGACCTGAGTCGCCGTCGCTGATTGCGTTCTCCATTCCCTCCGCAAAAAGAATCCACGACCGCCGTGCTTCTTCTTCAGGACTTAGCGTGCGGCTCGATTCCCTTCATCGGCTTCGTCTACACTCCGTTCATCGTCTCCCTTCATCAGCTCGTTGCTCCCTGATTTTGCGGTCGGCCTCTCCGCGTCTGGCACTCGCTTCGACCTCCCAGGATTCAACGACGACACCGGTTTTTCTTAGCACAAAGTAGTAACCAACCGAAACATGTGTAACCATTCTGCACAATGGTGAAACATGTGTAACCAATTAAGTAATTAACTCTATTATATATATATATATATATATATATATATTTGCTACCTTTATTATTATGTATGTGTAAATTAGATATATAAATTGCTTTTAAACTTTATAATCATTAGTCTTATCATGTATTATAATATTACTTAAAACATAATTATATTTTTAAAAAATAAAAGTACATAGTAAATCTAACACAAATAAACCCAATTAAATACAACCTAAATAATGTGAGAAGTTTATCTCCGTCGGTATTATCTACTAAAATATTACCTTAAATGTTGATTCCGCCCAACCTAATTAATTATTTTAGTTGTCGGCCAAATTCATTTGTTGATCCAGTTCATATTATGGCTCTTTCCAGACATTTGTATTGGGCTGGGCTTGACATGAGAGAAATTAGGAGGGGACGCACCTTTCATATCTAAGTGGCTTAGAAGAAGTGAAGAAATGCAAGACTGAATCGCTATATAAAGGAGCGATGTCTAGACCAATTCAAGAGAACAGTTACTAAGATTCTTGCTGAAGTCACTTTTCTTGTTCTTTAATTCTCTATGATTTGTGATTGGAGTTCCCGACTTAGTTAGCTGAAAATTGAGGTCTCCGCAGAGAGTTAATTCTTAGGATTCGCGGTTGATTGCGATCTTCCCGCCTTTGACACTGTTTGTTACAAATAATAAATATATTAAGGACCAATCTGTATTAATCAAAAGTTTAAGGACTAAATAGTAAATAAATTTATAACCATGCAAATGTGACAATAACAAGTCGAGGCCCGTGTTAAGCACGGTTTCCTTAAGGTAATTTAGTCCTACCCAACCGTGAACGGTTTGTGCAAGGGTATATTACCTCCCAGGATTCAACGACGACACCGGTTTTTCTTAGCACGAAGTAGTAACCAACCGAAACATGTGTAACCATTTTGAACATTGGTGAAATATGTGTAACCAATTAAGTACTTAACTCTATTATATATATATATATATATATAAGTAAGTTTTTGCTACCTTTATTATTATGTATGTGTAAATTAGATATATAAAATTGCTTTTAAACTTTATAATCATTAGTCTTATCATGTATTATAATATTACTTAAAACGTAATTATATTTTTAAAAAATAAAAGTACATAGTAAATCTAACACAAATAAACCCAATTAAATATAACCTAAATAATGTGAGAAGTTTATCTCCATCGATATTATCTACTAAAATATTACCTTAAATATTGATTCTGCCCAACCCAATTAATTATTTTAGTTATCGGCCCAATTAATTTGTTGGTCCAGTTCATATTATGGCTCTTTCCAGACATTTTTATTGGGTTGGGCTTGACATAAGAGAAATTAGGAGGGGACACACCTTTCATATCTAATTCGGTTAGAAGAAGTGAAGAAATGCAAGACTGAATCGCTATATAAAGGAGCGATGTCTAGACCAATTCAAGAGAATATATATATATATATATATATATATATATATATATATATATATATTACATATATATTATATATATATTAGGAGGGGACACACCTTTCATATCTAATTCGGTTGGAAGAAGTGAAGAACTGCAAGACTGAATCGCTACATAAAGGAGCGATGTCTAGACCAATTCAAGAGAAATTAGGCTTTTATCAAACATTTTTATTGGGTTGGGCTTGACATAAGAGAAATTAGGAGGGGACGCACCTTTCATATCTAAGTGAAAAACTGCATGACTAAATCGCTATATAAACGAGCGATGTCTAGACCAACTCAGAGAACAGTTACTAAGATTCCTGCTGACCGGTATCTTCCCGCATTTGACACTGTTGACCTGAGTCGCCGTCGCCGATTGCGTTCTCCATTCCTTCCGCAAAAAGAATCCACGACCGCCGTGCTTCTTCTTCAGGACTTAGCGTGCGGCTCGATTCCCTTCATCGGCTTCGTCTACACTCCGTTCATCGGCTCGTTGCTCCCTGATTTTGCGGTCGGCCTCTCCGCGTCTGGCACTCGCTTCGACCTCCCAGGATTCAACGACGACACCGGTTTTTCTTAGCACAAAGTAGTAACCAACCGAAACATGTGTAACCATTCTGCACAATGGTGAAACATGTGTAACCAATTAAGTAATTAACTCTATTATATATATATATATATATATATATATTTTTGCTACCTTTATTATTATGTATGTGTAAATTAGATATATAAATTGCTTTTAAACTTTATAATCATTAGTCTTATCATGTATTATAATATTACTTAAAACATAATTATATTTTTAAAAAATAAAAGTACATAGTAAATCTAACACAAATAAACCCAATTAAATATAACCTAAATAATGTGAGAAGTTTATCTCCATCGGTATTATCTACTAAAATATTACCTTAATTGTTGATTCCGCCCAACCCAATTAATTATTTTAGTTGTCAGCCCAAGTAATTTGTTGGTCCAGTTCATATTATGGCTCTTATCAAACATTTTTATTGGGCTGGGCTTGACATAAGAGAAATTAGGAGGGGACGCACCTTTCATATCTAATTGAAAAACTGCATGACTGAATCGCTATATAAACGAGCGATGTCTAGACCAACTCAGAGAACAGTTACTAAGATTCCTGCTGACCGGTATCTTCCCGCATTTGACACTGTTGACCTGAGTCGCCGTCGCCGATTGCGTTCTCCATTCCCTCCGCAAAAAGAATCCACGGTCGCCGTGCTTCTTCTTCAGGACTTAGCGTGCGGCTCGATTCCCTTCATCGGCTTCGTCTACACTCCGTTCATCGTCTCCCTTCGTCGGCTCGTTGCTCCCTGATTTTGCGGTCGGCCTCTCCGCGTCTGGCACTCGCTTCGACCTCCCAGGATTCAACGACGACACCAGTTTTTCTTAGCACAAAGTAGTAACCAACCGAAACATGTGTAACCATTCTGCACAATGGTGAAACATGTGTAACCAATTAAGTAATTAACTCTATTATATATATATATATATATATATATATATATATATATATATATTTGCTACCTTTATTATTATGTATGTGTAAATTAGATATATAAAATTGCTTTTAAACTTTATAATCATTAGTCTTATCATGTATTATAATATTACTTAAAACATAATTATATTTTTAAAAAATAAAAGTACATGGTAAATCTAACACAAATAAACCCAATTAAATATAACCTAAATAATGTGAGAAGTTTATCTCCATCAGTATTATCTACTAAAATATTACCTTAAATGTTGATTCCGCCCAACCCAATTAATTATTTTAGTTGTCGGCCCAAGTAATTTGTTGGTCCAGTTCATATTATGGCTCTTATCAAACATTTTTATTGGGCTGGGCTTGACATAAGAGAAATTAGGAGGGGACGCACCTTTCATATCTAAGGGAAAAACTGCATGATTGAATCTCTATATAAAGGAGCGATGTCTAGACCAACTCAACCAACTCAGAGAACAGTTACTAAGATTCCTGATGACCGGTATCTTCCCGCATTTGACACTGTTGACCTGAGCCGTCGTCGCCGATTGCGTTCTCCATTCCCTCCGCAAAAAGAATCCACGGTCGCCGTGCTTCTTCTTCAGGACTTGGTGTGCGGCTCGACTCCCTTCATCGACTTCGTCTACACTCCGTTCATCGTCTCCCTTCATCGGCTCGTTGCTCCCTGATTTTGCGGTCGGCCTCTCTGCGCCTGGAAGCCTCCGCGTCTGGCACTCGCTTCGACCTCCCAGGATTCAACGACGACACCGGTTTTTCTTAGCACGAAGTAGTAACCAACCGAAACATGTGTAACCATTCTGCACAATGGTGAAACATATGTAACCAATTAAGTAATTAACTCTATTATATATATATATATATATATATATGAGTAAGTTTTTGCTACCTTTATTATTATGTATGTGTAAATTAGATATATAAAATTGCTTTTAAACTTTATAATCATCAGTCTTATCATTTATTATAATATGACTTATTACATAATTATATTTAAAAAAAATAAAAGTACATAGTAAATCTAACATAAATAAACCCAATTAAATATAACCTAAATAATGTGAGAAGTTTATCTCCATCGGTATTATCTACTAAAATATTACCTTAAATGTTGATTCCGCCCAACCCAATTAATTATTTTAGTTATCGGCCCAATTAATTTGTTGGTCCAGTTCATATTATGGCTCTTTCCAGACATTTTTATTGGGTTGGGCTTGACATAAGAGAAATTAGGAGGGGACACACCTTTCATATCTAATTCGGTTAGAAGAAGTGAAGAAATGCAAGACTGAATCGCTATATAAAGGAGTGATGTCTAGACCAATTCAAGAGAATATATATATATATATATATATATATATATATATATTAGGAGGGGACACACCTTTCATATCTAATTCGGTTGGAAGAAGTGAAGAACTGCAAGACTGAATCGCTATATAAAGGAGCGATGTCTAGACCAATTCAAGAGAATATATATATATATATATATAATATATGTACATATATATTATATATATATATATATTACATATATATATATATATATTTATATATTATATATATATATATTATATATATATATATTATATATAGATATATATATATATAGAGAGAGATATAGATATAGATAGGAAGTTAACAACGACTAGTTTTAGGATATATATATATATATGCATTCAGTGTAACAAAAGGTCAAGTAGAAAAGATATCTATTTTAGTTTTATCTATTTTTCTTTTATGTCTTTGATCTAAAGATCTTAACATGGTATCAGAGCAAGGTTGATTCCGTGCCGCCGCAACCCTAGGCCGCATCAACCCTAGGTTGTCACAACCCTACGCCGCACCGTCTTCCTTGCGGTCATCCATGGTGTGAAAGGTCATTTCGATAATGTGATTTCTGTAATACATGCAAGTAGAAATCCTTATGATATAGCATCTGTGAGCTCGGTTCTATTAGATGTCGAACCTAGGCAGTCTGATATGATCTTTGATTCGGTTGTTACGGCGAATGTTGCGGTAAATCACACTACTGGTCCAAAAACTTATGATTATATGCACTATGTTAATGCTTCTCCTGTCACTGGTGAGGGAAATACTTCGCATCAGGTACAATCGCAACATCAAGGACATCAACACTCTAGTTCAGGAGCCTATCATCAGCAAGGTAGTTCTGGCAGAGGACGTGGTCGTGGCAGGGGATATGGAGGAAACATAACACAGTGTCAATTGTGTGGGAAATTTGGACATCTAGTGCATAAATGTTATCAACGATTCAACGTGCACTTTAATGGAGTCACCGATCGTGATCATTCATCCTCTTCCACACCTTCTGCAAACCTGTCATCTGCTCAATGGGATGATTCAGTGGATGATGCCTCTCCATATCAAAGTCATGTTGCTGCATATCAACCATCTCCAGCCTCTGCATATCCGCACCAATTAGTTCCACAGATCGCCCCATCTCCTGATGTTGCACATCGTGCTCTGGTTATTCATCCATACATACCTTCGGCTGCACCTCCTATGATTTGTCCTCCTCCTTATCATATGCCTACACCAGCTGTCTATGGTCATTACCTGCCATCAGGTTCGTATGTCTTTTCTCATATGGTCTCAACCAACTCATCAAGTGGTCAACCCAACATATTGCCCTCGCTGCAAGCAAATCTTGCATGTGTTGCTCCTGTAGTTCATACTGATGCAAACTGGTATCCTGACTCTGGAGCGACAAACCATCTTACCAATGCTCATCCTGTTCCAAAGGTGACATCTCCGTATACAGGTCCAGGTAAGGTACTGTAGGGAATGACTCCCTAAACCCTAAACCCTAAACCCTAAACCCTAAACCCTAAACCCTAATTCCTACTCAGTCTAAGAATCTTATGTTAAATAATATGTTATATTCTCCTCTTTGTTTCTCAGTTTGCCAAGGACAATGACGTCTACTTTTGAGTTCCATGCGTCGCATTGTTTGGTTAGAGATTCCATGTCGCACAGAGTGCTTCTTCGCGGATTTGAGTGTGATGGTTTGTATCAACTTGATCTGTCAACTTTTAGATCTGTCAATTCGGTTCAGTTTAGTAGTCCTTCTTTTAATAATAATGTTGCAGTGCCTGGTCAATTGAACTCTACTCTAAATGTTGTTCCAAGTGGGGTTACATCCTCACAAAATTTAATCAATAAAAATATTTTGGTTGATAATGATTCTCTATATGTTGGACCTACAACTAATTCTGATTGTGTGAATGTTGATAGTGATCTGATGAATGATGATCTTTCTTCTTCTGATAATGTCAAATATTGCTGATAGTTGTTTGTTCATTAAGAAATATGATCATGGTTTTGTTTTGTTACTTGTTTATGTAGATGATATTGTCATCACAAGTTCATCCTCTTCAATGGTTGAACAAGTTATCTGTTCCATCAATGATCACTTCAAGCTAAAAGATCTGGGGAATCTCAATTATTTTTTAGGAATGGAAGTTTCCACTGGAGAAGACTATTTGCTTCTTAATCAAAAGAAGTATATTCAGGAGCTGATATCTAAGGTTGGTTTGTCTGATGCAAATGTTTTTCCTACTCCTATGACAGGTACATGCATCACTCGCTCAGGTATGGATTAGTGTACTGAACTGTTTCATGATGAGTCTCTCTATAGAAGTACTATAGGTGCATTGCAGCATATATGTAACACCAGACCTGACATTAACTTTGTTGTCAACAAGTTAAGTCAGTATATGCAGGCACCGTGCTCTAGTCATTGATCTGCTGTTATTCATGTCATTCGATATTTGAAAGGCACATTGTATCATGGTTTGTTGTTTCGTTCAGCTCATTGTTCCTCTACTGATGTGTCACTGGTTTCTTTTGCAGATGTTGATTGGGGAGGTGATGTTCTTGACAGGAAGTCCATCTCTGGCCACTATCTTCTTCTCAATGGCAACCCCATCATCTGGAGCTCCAAGAAGCAGTCAGTAGTTTCTAGGTCCAGTGTTGAAGGCGAATTCCGTGCGATTGCTAATTCTGTGTGTGAAATCCTGTGGGTCAAGTCTCTTCTTCTGGAAATAGGTTTGACTCTGCCATATCCTCCGGTGATATGGAGTGATAATACGAGTGTTGTAGCTTTTTCAGAAAATCTGGTCCATCATTCAAAGATGAAACATGTGGAGATTGATATGTTCTTCATCCGAGAAAAAGTCCAATCTGGGGAACTCATAGTCAACTTTGTTCCAGCTAATGAGAATGTGGCTGAAGTGTTAACGAAACCATTAACAGAAAAGACATTTGTGCCATGGAGAAAGAAGCTTGGTGTGTTTTCGGTTCAAGAACTTCAGGAGTTGTCTTCACCTCTGCATTGAGCACATGAATATGTCCAAGTAATTCTTGTATGTATCTATGACTTGATCTGTCCTTTCAGCAGCTGGTATCGTTTCT
The DNA here is from genome assembly GCA_946814005.1 of Chamaenerion angustifolium. Lineage (NCBI taxonomy): Eukaryota > Viridiplantae > Streptophyta > Magnoliopsida > Myrtales > Onagraceae > Chamaenerion > Chamaenerion angustifolium. Next base: position 1,106,223 of record OX328276.1, read on the forward strand.
AGTCTTATTCAATCAGATTTAAGGCATCATGATTATTTCATTATGCAGTTAATAGTTCATGATCATTGATGTCATCTAGATGAACATTACATTTGTTGTCATTACTCTGTTTTCCATAAATCCTCCTTATTATGCATCAGTGAGTTCCATTGAATTTTCTTTATCCTGTACTGGTATGTAACTGCTTTTCTTTGAGTTTTTTCATCATTTATATTGTCATTTATACATGTTCGTCCTCTTCTCTACACCTCAAGAAATATCAAGATCACTAACTTGACATAGGGTACAGTTTGATTCCAAAAATAGAGTTATGTGCACAAGAGAACGACAAGATACTTGTGTTCATACTCTTGAGGAAGAAAAGATGATGGCTGAAACCATCCAACTGTATTGGTAAGATAAGAGCTAAAACTCTTCTGTCAAGGTAAAATAACTGCAGTGAAAATATATATATATATATATATAAAAAGAGAGAGAAGAAATCAAACTCTCAATCAAATATTCGGAAAAATGATAGATAAAGCAGGGAAAGGAAGACTGGTGTTAGGTTAGTATGATGATGTGATGAATATCAAAGAAATTGTTCAGTTATGTTAAGTACATGTGTGAGATATATTTGATGTGTAATCTATGATACATCTGCAGGAGTCTTTATAGAGAAAACATTGAGTGAATGATTCATGATGTGTGCTTATGATAATATCATAAGTGAAGGTTCTAATATAACTGCATTATGAGTATAAGATTGTGTTTTTTTAATATGTTTGATATGGATATATTTGTGTGTGAAGAAAAACTAGTGTTTTGGCTTGAATGATAGATAGCTAGAGAGAATGGTCAGTCAGAGAAGAATCAATGGATTATCAGAACTAAAATAGTTGATTCATGTGTTCAAACAAGGCAAAGGAGTAGCAAATAAATTCAAAGTTTTTTCAAAAGCAAATCAAGTAGGGAGAATGTTAGGATATAGTTATGCCTAAGGTTAAGGATATATATATATATATATATATATATATATATATTAGATTATATATATAGAGAGAGGGGTATATATATATAGAGAGATAGATAGATATATATATAGAGAGAGAGAGATAGCCTGGCACTCACCTGGGAACAGCCTGGCATTCGCCTGGATAGTTAATAGTTTTCTAAAACGGAAAAACTTCATTTTTTACACTAAATTTCACTGGAAAATCCTTACTTTGTAGCACTGCTGCTTCTTTTATCAAAATTGTGGAACGTTGTGCTTGATATTGAAAATTTTGTTTTATTCCCGAAACTGTTCAATGATTTCATGAGGCGTCTTCAATTTCTTTGCGACAAGATCGATGTTAGAAATTTCCTCGTCATTTTTGCCGCGAAGGGACTCACATTGATCTCCGAGACTGATGCCGAAGACAGGTATCTGTTCTGTTCTTCATTTGAACTTCATTGTTTATGTTTCGTTTCTTTGAATAGTATGTTTGTAGGTGTTTGATTTCCTGAGAAAAGAACTCCAATTTATTCTTTTGTACAGAGTTGACTCATGAGAACGGATATTCTCAGCTACCGACCCCCAAAACTATTCCTTTTCCTCCGACTGTAATGGAGAAGCGGTGCCGGCGTCGGAAGATTGAGTTCATTCAAGATTCCAGGGCTCGCGACGTGACCTTCGTTAAGCGGAGAGGAGGTCTGTTCAGAAAAGCCGCCGAATTGGCGATTCTATGCGGGGCCCAGTGCGGGATCATTACGTTCTCAGAACGCGGTACTCCATTTGTGTTTGGCCACCCATCAGCTGACGCCGTAATCAATCGATTTATCGGAGGATACACAGACTCCGACCATGCAGTTCCTGCCGCCGCCACCTCTGTCATGGAGGATCAAATTCTGAGTGAAGCTGTAGGGAGGTTAGAGTCTTCGAAGAAGAAGAGGAAGTTGAATAATAATAACGTAGAATGTTCGAGAAGGAGGTTTTGGTGGGATGAGGAGAAGTTGATTGATGATATGAAGGTGGAAGAACTGGAGTTGTATGGAAGTCAGATAAGAGAATTGAGGAAGAAAGTGAGGAGAAGGATGGAGGAGATGATGATGGTTGTTACTGCTGATCAAGCCGCCGCAAAAGTTAATGATGATGCAACACTGAATCAGATTCCTATTCCAGGTGAAGAAGATCAGAAAGATGAATCTCCAAAAATCATAAGCAGCAGCAGCAGCAACAGCTTGATGGTTTCTCCTTCTTCATCTTCTTGCCATGGTAGTTCAAAAAGCAGCAGTGATGATGAATATTATAATATTTTTGAGTCTCTGGATGATCTCGTGCCCCCCAGATCAGTAATCAGTGTCAGTAATTCAAATGGCGGTGATGATTTCTGGCAGATGATGACGGAGAGAGGTCAAGAACAAGAAGATGAGATGATTATACCACGATTATAATGTTGATTAAGACTTTATTCATTCTCTATCACCAGTTTAGAAATTTCTGTCATCTGTATAACTAACAGATAGTCTCTCCGTATATATGAATAATGAAGATAATTGGTTTACTTTGATGATCTGCAAGACTAGCTTTCGCATCCATGGCGATGCATTCATTATACATGTTAAATTTTAATATCGGGCCGAGCCACATCCAAATATCAACCACATTATACAACTCTCGGGTTTCATCATAATTCAATTGGTTATAGGATGAGGTAGCCTTGTTGTATATATGGTGCCCAAATGTGTATTATACCACCGGTGTGGTATTTATTATTTGTCACGGTGTAATATTTTCAACATTCCCCCGCACTATGACGACTCGTATTTTTAAAGGCACGGCACCGACACATTTTAATCCAGACGGGTTGGGAGCAGGGACTCAACAAATCTCCTCTAACGTCTAGGTCCGACCCGAACTCTGGTACGTGGAGTAAACGGGACACAACAAACCCACATAGGGCACCCACAACGGGAAACAACTCAAATAGCAACCACATTATACAGCTCGTGTTCCATCCTAAAATCAATTGGTGATAGTAGGAGGTAGACTTGTTATATATATGGTGCTCAAATGTGTATTATACCACCGGTGTGGTATTTATTATTTGTCACCGACTAATATTTTCAACAATATATTTTATGTACCATCCAAATCATGATGTAACGAAAGCTACATACAAATTTGAGGAAGAACCCAACATTAAAACCGACACGACATCATGAATATGATCGAAGAAGGAGAATCAAGCGAGGAGCCAGAAATCCTTCTGACGCTTAGTGGTAATCAGGTACCCTCCTAGCTTCTTGCTCTTTCTCCTCACAGCAACTGCCATGCAATGTGCATTCTGAATGCAGTATTCTACCACCCCGCCGCAGCCTGAAGTGCGGCCACTGCCATTCCTCGCCGCCCACATCGACAGGAGCCGCCACGCCATCGTCATCGACCTCTTCTTCTGACCAAGCACCAAAAGCCCTGCACCTAGTTCAGCTGCCTCTTTCACGATCACTGGGCCTTTATCTTTTCCTCGAACCACCGCCACTTCTGCTTTCACCTGAATGGCAATTGGCATGTCTCTCTGATACTATGAATGGGATTCTAAAATCAAAACGTATATGTGAATGCACTTAATTACCTGATTTTTTTTCTTTCAAATTTAATCCTATTTTAATAATTAATTACTAATTTAACCCTCGAATTTTGGAATATACAAATATGGAACTGAACGCTAACGGGATCAACATTAGAAAAAAACGAAAAACGTTGATTCCGTCAGCGTTCAGAACGTTCGTTAAAAGGACTCTTTAACACTCACGGATCAACGTTTAAGACAAAGTGAACGCTGATGTGGTCAGTGTTTGGAAAAAAACTCATACACGCTGATCGGATCAGGATTTAGTTATATATTTTTTTTATTATTCTTTCTCGGTTCATCTTCTCCGAAGAGCGGTCTGTATTTCTTCTTCTCTTTCTTCTCCTCCTCCCCTATTTTGGCCATACCAAAGTGGTCCTTCGTGGTGTCGGTCACATCATAGATTTTTCCCACAACAACCTCTTTCGCATTCTCATAAGTCCCTTGGACCACGCGTAAGACAGACCCGATCATTCCGGCGCTCTGCTAATCGGTGGTGGTGTCTCCGGCCACCTCATCTCTCTATTCCTTATCGTGCTTCGATGCCATTCTCTCTCTACAACCTTTCTTTCTTCTTTTTCGTTAGAAAAAGTGCATAGAAATAATAAAACAAAATCCAACGCTGATCTCATCTCCGTTCACTTCGTCCTAAACGTTAATCTCATCAGCGTTTAGTACTAGATTTGTATATTCCAAAATGCGATGGTTAATTTGGTAAATAATTATTAAAATAGAGTTAAATGTTTTTAAAAAAATCTACTTACCTCAGGTCTCTTAAGGTGGCACAAATTCATCAGCGTCTCGACCATCTTATATGCCTTCGGGGCCGTCTCCTTGCTGCACTTCTCACAACCACCTCCTATTCTACTGTCACCTGGCTTGATGACGTGGAGAAGCACCAGAGTATCCTGAGGCTGAGCTGTATGAGTCAGGGCCCACTGAATCGCTCCCTTGGCCTCTGCGCTACCGTCCACCACGATCACTATCCTCCTGCCTCCAACACTTTTCACCGGACCCTCTGTCGTCGCCGACTCCGGCTTCTGTTCCCCACCCTCGACGCCGCAGGAATCCTCAGCTGCTGCTGTGTTCTCTTCATTCTTCTTGGAGTCTTCTTCCTTCTCAGCCTGCAGCTGAGGCGACCGCACCCTCGCCTGAGGTCGGATCCTGTTGAGGCAGAACCCAGGCATCCTCGTACCCATGGCGGGTCTCTAGCTATCTACGGTTTCGTGTCAGAACTGTTTTATAGAGAGGAACTAATTGTCCAACACCGATGGGGTTGTGTCTGAGAGGCGGCCATTGATGCTTCTCTGTGTTATGCTTTTACAGATGAATGATGAGTTGGGAGTCTCTTTATGCAAAACGTCCTTTCCATCAAGTGTTTGTAACTTTAGCATCTCCAATCTTGTGGTTTGTGGGGAAAAATGTCTTGACATATTCAATTATTTTTAGTTTTTTTTCTTAAAAATTGTCGGTTATACGTATAAAGTAAAATAACTATAATATCACTGTATAAAATATTCAATCTTATCGTTAAAATTTTATTACCACATTGACGTTTTATATTATTTATTTTTAGTCAACCTTGCATAGACTATAGTAGGAGAATGAAATGTGTTTGGTTAATTAGTTAAACAATATAAATCAATTCACTTAAAATGGAATTTTAAAATTTGCAATAATGTTAATTAGAAGGGAAAACTACCAAACTGTTACTCGGACTTGTGGGTGATAATTAGTAAATATGTACCTATATTTTTTTTTGTAGCAAATACGTTGCTGAACTTTCTTAAATAACCAAATATGTATCTACCGTTAATTTTCGTTAAGAATAAACAGAAAATATCACGTGAGGAGTAAACAGGTACCTTAACTTATACGAATGAGCAAGTAGGTACCTAAATCAATTCAAAATCTGGTTAAGAACCAGTTTGGTCCAATCACTTTATTTATTTTTATAAAAAAAATAGGGTTTATATACCAAACGCATGCATGCCTCAACTCTAGACGTTCTCGGTGCATCAAGAAACATTCTGAGAACGTCTAGAGTTGAGTTATGCATGTCTTTGGTATATAAATCCCATTTTTTTATAAAAATAAATCAAGTGATTTGACCAAACCGGTTCTGAACCAGATTTTGAATCGATTCAGGTACCTACTTGCTCATTCGTATAAGCTCAGATACATGTTTACTCACGTGCTCCACACGTGATATTTTTCGGTTATTCTTAACAGAAATTAACGGTATGCACCTATTTACTAATTTTCATAAATTCGGCTACTTAATTACTACAAAAAAAAGTTTAGGTATTTACTAATCCTTGACGAGTTCGTACCAGTTTGTTAACTCCAGACGTTCTAAACCCCAATTTTTATAAAAATAAATAGTGATTTGACCTTATGAATAGTGGAGTGTAAATTGTCGGCAGAAGAGGAGGAGAAATTAAAGACACGTCAGCTGATGAAGAAATCTTTTTTGGGATAAGACAGACGATGATTGTGAATTAAGAATCGTAAAAGAAGATCAATCAATCAATATATAATATTATAATGAAGGTTGTTAGTATGCTTTATTACCTTGACATAATAATACAAACACGTTCATCGATTCCACCTTATTATTTATTAGGTTGGTAACAATGATTACGTTTCTGCTGGATGATAATTTTACTTTTACTATACCACCTGTATCTATTATTTATATTATAAAAGTATAATTCTAATTTTAATAATATAGGGCTTACTAAAATAGAATGTGAACTACTAAAATTCAAAACACATTTATATCGTTTTTTCACCTTAATAGATGAGTTTAAGTCAAAACTAAAATCCCAATTCCATGTTATTTAAACTCAATTATAACGTATTATAATTATGAAAAAGGTTAATTGCATAACGATTAACACAAACAAGTTGGCTCTCAAAATTTAAACTGTCTCGAGCATTACCAGTTTGAAAATTCTTGAACAATAGAAAGATCCAGAAGAAACAAAACAAGAGCAACAGCTTTGATAGCATAAGCAGCAGCCAAACAGGGTTTCTAGTGCTCCATAATCCCTACTATCCTAGCAAAATGTTTAGATATAACAAAAAACCACAAGATTAAAAAGATGGTTAAGGCTCTCAGACGATAGCATTGGCTGCACTTGCAATTCTTGGCCAGAGATCGGCACACTCCTTCCCAATTGGACCAGTGATTGCAGATCCTGAAACACAAAGGTGAATATATAAATGAGTTATTTTTCTTCATAAAAACAAGAAAGAATCTGATTTGGTACATATACTGTTAACTGTTGGTGTCATTTACCTTTCATTTCTCCCTTGGGGTTAACAATAACTCCTGCATTATCTGCATATATAGAAAAAAAGGATCATTAAAAATTGCAAATACATTAAGGACCTAATGAATGTAGTTTAAAATTCTTAATCCATGTAGGACCTAATGACTGATGTACCGAAATGTAATAAGCAGGAACAGAAATAAGGACTTTGCTTGATAATATATTCAATTATTAGTCTTTGATTTAGCTGGTCAAGGAGGTCATTAGACGAAAGACAGACGCAGTAACCACTTATATCCATGAATCAGGTTCATAAAGAAACACCAAAGAATCTTCAGCGTTACATGCAAATATATCCAACAGAGTAAACATCCTATGTTCCTAACCCATGCTCTTTAAAAAATAAAGAACAAGTAAGCAGTTTTAACTTTTTTCTTTCAATATGCAGAAGCGAATAAATAAAAAATTACCACATAATGAACAAACCAATTTTGCTCAGCAGGATCATGTCAACGTTAAGCTAACAAAGTGAGCAACTTGGAAATAACAAGCGCTGTAACTAGATAAGAATTCCAACATATAGATGCATTGCAAAGAGTTCACTTTCAACACTGTTTATTGATTATTCAAGTCCAGATAGGCTAGATTTTAATATAACAGATGACAAACCATAATTAGCAAATGGAGAAAACATTAAATACCTTCAAAGTACATGTAGACACCATCCTTTCGGCGCCAAGGCTTGCGCTGCCTCACAATGACAGCAGGCATGACCTTCTTTCTGAGATCCGGCTTACCCTTCTTGACAGTGGCCATAACCATGTCTCCAACACAGGCTGAGGGTAACCTGTTTAAACGACCCTTAATACCCTTCACTGAGATGATGTACAAGTTCTTGGCACCGGTGTTGTCAGCACAGTTCACTGTGGCTGCCACTGGGAGACCCAGTGACATCCTGAACTTGTTACCAGCAGAACCTCCTCGCCCTATACAGATCAGTCATCAAATAATCAACCCAACCATTATTAAGCTCCTAGGTACGATTATCTTAAGACCATCACGATTTTGCCAACAACGCTCTTAGTCCTAGGAGCTCAAAACAAATCACACTAATTTTAAGGGAAATCTTCATATGCATCAATCCGAACCATTATTAAGCTCCAACATCAGCGTAGTTGATAAGATATAAAGATCTCGAACATAAGTGAAGGCTAAATATCACGAAAATAGAAAACGATCATGACATGTTCAACATGTTCTTCCAGAAAACAAAAATCTATCGCCTGCAGCATGCGAATTGCTGATATCTAATGTCAAATCAAACTGAAAAAGAGCAATTAACTACGATGAAGAGAGAGCAATAGAGAACCGACCTCGCTTGGACATCTTCGACTGCTGGAGAGAAACAGGGTAAAATTGTAGAGTTGGATTCCTTAAATAGGAAGAGCAGTCGGCTAGGGTTTCAAACTTTCGAGAGATTAGTGGGCGTCTAGGGTTTTTGTTTATATAAGATATTGGGCTTTTTTAAAAGAATTTTCGAGAGATATACACGGCTCATATATGGCCTAAGTCATATATGTAGGAAAGCAAATATATTCTGCCTGATTAATTCTACACAAGTATAACTCAGTTTAATAATCTTAATTAAGTCAGATAATAAAATGTAACAAAACTAATGAAAATGTAAATTATTACCCCTCATTAACCTACCGATTGGGTCGTATGTCTCAACATAAATATATACTAAGCGCAATGTGTGAAAACTATTTTTTATATTAAGTACAAATTTATATATAATTTTGTGTATAATATAAATTAATTTATCTATTTCGGTATTATAATTATGTTAAAGAAAATCAAAATTAAATCTATTTATTCATAAAACTAAATAAAACAAATACATGAATGACTGTCAAAGAGCAATAACAAAATTTATTGATACAATACTAATAATGTTAAGTTATTTTTTGTGGTTTTGCACTTCAATTGTGTGATATGCTAATGAAAATTTTAAAAGCAATAATAATTAATTACTAATTATAATAATTGTAAATTATCTACAAACAACATTTTATTTATTTTCTATTTATAAAATATGTTGAGTCTATAAATATAAAAATAATTTTTAAATTTTTTTAATATATTAATATCCGTATAATACTTTTAACTTAACTATTATTCTATTATTGTTTTATGACTTCTATTAGTTTTATATACTTATGACAAATATTTATCTTTGTATTATTATTATTCCTTCATATGTTAATTTTATATTAATATTTTAATTATAATAAGGTTGACAATGTTGACATGCAATTTGATATAAATATTATTTAATAATTTAAATTTATACTTCATTAGTCCATGACTCCATATAATTGTTAATTTTGACATGTTCATATTTGTTATCCATCAAATATAATATTATATATTTTATAAAACTCACTATATACAATACATTTAAGATAAAATCATAAATATATTTGTAAAAATAAACAAAAAATGTTAACATTTTTTAACTTATCTTGAGAGTGAATGAGAAGATTTTGAAGCTTTTAAAGTTATTTACATGACATGACACTTAGGAGAGAGGATCATATGTTTAACATTAACATGTGCTAATTAAAATTGATTATTTTGACATTAGGAGTGATAAATTGCATCAAAAAACTTTATTGTCACAATTGAATACATAGTAACCAAATTAATATATACTAGATATATTTTACGTAACTCTTTTTTAGTCAGACTTGGCCAAAATAGCCGGTACAAAAAATATACACTATGCATAAAGCAATCCCGTGGTATCCCCTTCTACAAAAAAAAAGCTTTATACAGTTTTTTAAATTGTTCGGTCTACTAATCTAAAAGACCGTAGAGTTCGGTCCGACCGTTAATATGTATATAATGTTATATATTATATTAATTAATATAGTTAATCAATGAATACAAACAAATAATAATTTTTTTATTCAATAGTTATTTTAGTTGTTTAATTGGTTTAGTAGAAAATTATGTAAACGTTGTCAAATTGAGTTATTTTATTATTTAATTTGATTTTGAATATTTATTTTGATTTTGAATATGTATTTGTTTGATTTTTCGGTTTAATCCGAAAATTCGAATAGACGTTTTTTTTTTTTTATAAGACTTTTTTTTCAAAGAACATTTGGTCCGAAAATAAATTTACCCGATCGAAATAGTAAAAACAAACGGTCCGGTTTCATTCCTAAATGCAACCGGATGTTAAATACAATTAACCGTGTAAAAAAGATATTAGTACAGTCCGATTTTTTGGCCAAAAAAAAGTACAGTCCGATTTGATCCTCTCTTCTTCATTTCAGTTCCATTTGAAGGAACATCAAGACGAGCAGACATTGTCAGTCCTCCGACGAAGTCTTGAGAAGTTTTATAAGGGACAACAGCTGGAGGGAAAGAAGGGGATGGTGGAACTGGAGACGAGACGGATCTGTTCGACTGAAGAACAATGAGATCGACTGTAGCATTAAGTTTCACTCTAATTTGATTTGCTAACAACCAAGGTCGTTGTAGTATAGTGGTAAGTATTCCCGCCTGTCACGCGGGTGACCCGGGTTCGGCGTCATTTTTGTTATTCTCAACAGAACATTTTGTACGTAGGTAAATTGCAGATCTGCTGTGAAATTCCGTCTTCTTCCTTGTTATCGTAACTGTTTGATTTTGAATGCTTAGGTGGATTGGCGGAGGAGGTGAATGAGTCCATTCTGTATGCGGCTTTCATACCCTTCGGCGACGTTATGGATGTCAAGACGCCCCTGGACCAGGCCACACAGAAGCACCGCTCCTACGGCTTCGTCACTTTCCTGGAGCGGAAAGACGCCGCCGCTTCACTGGACGGTCCCGAGCTTTCCGGTCGCGTCCTGACCGCACAGCCTAGTATGTTCCTTCCTCCTATCTTCCTTGCATCAATTAATCAATGCTCGAACCCTTTCTGCAATGTTGCCAGTGCTTGATTGTTATACGTATTTCACCTTGGTTGATTGATAATTCATAATTGCAGTGAATTTAGCACTTGCAAATAAGATTTATGTCAATGAAAATTTGAGGATTAGGGTTTCGGGACGCATAAGAAACTCTAGGGCCAATGTGGCGACTTGCTTGATCGGTCACCAATCTCAGTTCACCATTCGGGAATTGATTGAACTTCTTTTGATATTACAGAGCTATTCAATACCTGAAGCATTATCATGTCCCAAGCCAAAATCAATCCTCCTTTTGGAATTTGGGATTACAGTCTCGTTCTCCTGTACTATTGTCTCCTATAAGGGGGAAGAAACTGGATGTACTTCCTTTGCCAGAACTATAACGTAATTAAGCAAAGCCTGATGAGGGTAATGACAACATCGGCCTGGCATAGGATGAGATTTTTTCATTATATGTTGGAACTTTTTCATAAACTATTCACTTTTCAAAAAATATTTGAAAAAGTGTATATCGAATTTTTTTTTTAGAAATGTATGCATACGCGCGACGCGCCTATTGAGTAGGCGCATCCTAGGGATGCGCCTATTGCAATAGGCGCACCCCTGGCGTGCGCCTATTGCAGTAGGCGCACCCCTGGCGTGCGCCTATTGCAGTAGGCGCACCCCTGGGATGCGCCTATTGCGTAAATTTTTTTTTTTTTCGCAAAAACACCGGTCTATCAGAAACCACGTTGATTTTAAGTCTGCTTATGGTTTTCCTCCTAAATAGAAATTGAGAGATAGTCTCACGCGTATTCATAGGTCCAAACTACAAATTTTCCAACTTGTTCTGAACAACAATGAAACAAAGTTGTTTATTCACAAGTTTCTGAATGAGACTTTTCTTCAGATGCTCACGCGTTGCTTTATCTCAGTATTCACAGGGTTTCCTCCAAATTTTCCAACTTGTTCTGAACAACAATGAAACAAAGTTGTTTATTCACAAGTTTCTGAATTAGACTTTTCTTCAGATACACTAGCTAGTTTGACATTTTCAGGAATTACTCCTGCAAAAGAGCTCTTTGGGGTTTCCACTGCCTTTTTCTTCGGCATCTGAAGACTCTTGATTTTCTGCATAGTGTACTCGTTGATTTTAAGTCTGCTTATGGTTTTCCTCCTAAATAGAAATTGAAGTCTTTCATCACAAACTACTCTCTTCTTCGTAGGGTGATTCAGTTTGTTGTCATTGATATACCGCGCTATAATTGCTCCAACATCTTGCTGAGAGATCTAATCATGCGTCTCTACACCAACCGATTTGAGAAACTCGATGAGATTACTCGATCCCCATCTAACAAATTCCATTTTTCTTGATTGGTACTTCCTTTTTGGTTGTGAATGAGGTTAAATTCCGTCACATTGAACTGTCACGAAGATAATTGCAAAAGAGCTCTTTGGGGTTACTTTAGGTTCCTGTCCTAAATTTTCCAACTTGTTCTGAACAACAATGAAACAAAGTTGTTTATTCACAAGATTCTGAATCTTCCGAATATCTTGTAAAGCTTCTCCAATGACTATAGCTTTTTATCTGAGTTCAAGCCTGCTTATGGTTTTCATCCTAAATAGAAATTGAGAGATACTCTCTCCAGTAAAGAAGAAAGGAAGTTCTAAGAAGAAATGGTTTTCCTCCTGAAAATGTCAAACTGGCTAGTGTATTTGAAGAAAAGTCTCATTCAGAAACTTGTGAATGAACAACTTTGTTTCAATGTTTTACCTCGCGGATGTTGTTCAGAACAAGTTGGAAAATCTAGGGCAGGAACCTAAAGTATTTAACTTTTGAGAACTTCCTTTCTTCTTAATTGGAGAGACTATCTCTCAATTTCTATGTAGGAGGAAAACCGTATAAACAGGCTCAAAATCAGATGTTTTTCAAAAAGTAAGCATATAGTAGGAAAAAAAGCATACATGGAGGAATTTGGTGCGCGTAGAGGAATTTGGACTTGTGAATACTGGGATAAAGCAACGCGTGAGACAATCATCTCGGTGGTTTGTTAACAAATTGATTTTCTGTCCTCTTGATCCAAGACCCTTTTGTTAACAAATTGATCTTCTGTCCTCTTGATCCAAGACCCTTCCTAACCATTGGAAGGGGATCAGTTTTCTTCTGTCCTCACCGTACGACAGAAGATATTCGGAAGATTCAGAATCTCGTGAATAAACAACTTTGTTTCATTGTTGTTCAGAACAAGTTGGAAAATTTAGGACAGGAACCTAAAGTAACCCCAAAGAGCTCTTTTGCAGGAGTAATGCCTGATAATGTCAAACTACCTAGTGTATCTGAAGAAAAGTCTCATTCAGAAACTTGTGAATAAACAACTTTGTTTCATTGTTGTTCAGAACAAGTTGGAAAATTTGTAGTTTGGACCTATGAATACGCGTGAGACTATCTCTCAATTTCTATTTAGGAGGAAAACCATAAGCAGACTTAAAATCAACGTGGTTTCTGATAGACCGGTGTTTTTGCGAAAAAAAAAAAAAATTTAGGCAGTAGGCGCACCCCTGGGATGCGCCTATTGAATAGGCGCATCCCTAGGACGCGCCTACTGAGTAGGCGCATCCCTAGGACGCGCCTACTGAGTAGGCGCATCCCTAGGACGCGCCTACTGAATAGGCGCGTCCTAGGGATGCGCCTATTCAATAGGCGCGTCGCGCGTATGCATACTTTTCTAAAAAAAAAATTTCGATATACACTTTTTCAAATATTTTTTCTAAACTAAACAGTTTTTGAAAAAATTCTATATGTTGTCACATCTTCCATTGCAAGAGCGTTTTGGGATGAAAACCTTTTCCTTTTCCCCAGTACGGTTAAAGTTTAGCCAATATATTTGCTGATTTTAAATGCTTGAAGTGTTCATGTGCTAAGTTTAAGAAACTATCCTGGGTGCCGTTCCACAAGAGGGATTACCATTCTTCTCATCGCCATCTGTTGGAGCAATTTCACTCCATATTGTTCCATTTGTGTATATCATTGACTGTCTAAGGTTGCATATACACCGGATAAAGATGAAAATTTAGAGGAGCGCTGTTTGACTTCTTGGCAATGGATTTGCTCTTGGCCTCATATGTAACATCAATGTCTTCTTTTATTCTTAACAATATTCGTCGGCATAGTCCCTATCCCTAATTTATATGTATTAAGACAGTTTAGGCTATCTAGGATTCCTCGACTATATATTCAAAAGTGGATGTCGACTTTTTATTTTTTCTGAAGAAACTCTTCTGAAGCTTTTCCCTTGTTAGTAGGGCTGATAAAAAAAGACTGTAGGACCGAATTCCCGACAAGACTGGCCCGAGATCGGCCCGAATAGGACCGAGACCGAACTTCCGTTTTTTTTTTCAAGGTCGGTCTCGATCTCGGACTTTTTTCCCGAAAGCCCGTTTAGGACCGGCCCGGACCGAATGTATGTGTATTTGAGATTTTCATAATACCACACCGAAAATAATGTGGATTTTGGAGGTTTTCTATCTCTATAAAAGGTGCATCTTGATAAATTTACTAAAGAATATAGAGAGTTCATAGTGTTTCTTTGAGAGGTGAACTATTCCTTCGCCTTTTACTAAAGAATACCGTGAACTCATATTTTTTTTTGTAGAGTCGGTCTAGGACCGAGACCGGCCCGAGTCAAGAAAGACCGACTCGGGTGGGCTTTTTTGGCCGAGGTCGGTCTCGGTCCTCCAGAAGGCAAGACCGAAATTTCGGTCTCGGTCTTGCCTTCAAGACCGGACCGGACCGCCCATGATCAGCCCTACTTGTTAGACAGATTGTGACACTTTGAGGCACTACAAGCAATCTATACTTTGAAGAGAGCAATCATATTTTGAACATTTCACTTACTCACTGTATGGCTTTTACCTATTTAGTCTGGCCGGATGTGGATACATGGTTTCAGTGTCAACAACAAGAAGAGAAAATGCAGCGATTACAGGCAGAGAACAAAGCATCCATGCAGTTTGCTGAGGGATCTGCACAGAAAGCAAAAGGCTCAAGAACGTGAAGGTGAGAAGGGTGATGTCTTGGAAGCAAAAGTAGCTAAGTTTCTCTTCCTAACACAACTATTTCTTCAAATACATACCATAATGATGTACCATAACCATAAGAATGTGGTCCATATTCATGGTAGGAGATTTCATATGCTTAATTTGGTGAAAAGAGTAGTTCCTTTTGAAAAATGGTGGATATTGTGTACTAAATTATGTCATTATGACTTCTCCTTCCAGTAAATTCCATTTTTCCTATTATGAATACATAAACAATGCTGCAACTCAACTGTTCGAACTTCGAACCAAAATCAGAGCTCAGCGGTGAGTTTTTTTTTGACAAACTGTGGATGAGAATGAGATTGACCGAAAGTTGTAATTTTGTAGAGATGGAATGACCCAAGATGGAGTGACAAAGATTCGATCTTGGTGAAGGAATAACGATGATGGATGGATCAAGAAAACCTACATGCAGCTCTGCAAATGCCAAAAGCAAGCTCCTCAGTGTGTAAAAGCTGTATGGAAGATCCTTCAATCCTTGATCCTGTGTCTTTTCTTAGTCAATGGGTTAAAGATGGACAGACAGACAGACAAAAGTGTTGTTCGAGGCTTACTACCAACGAAAAGTTAAGAGCTTTTAGTTTAGATAAGATTAGTACAAGTCCAGCAGCAAAAACAGACAGAAATGGAGAAGAAGGTTTATTCTGATATTATCATCATCGTGCCTTCCTCCTGATTTCCTTTCCTTTTCTACCCAGATGTAATTAAGCCATTATTTAAATTTTACAAACATTATGGACGGGCTTTAAATTGCGTATTTATATATATTATAGGGTAAAATACGATATTAACCTCTAAAGTTTACTCCGATTTTAAAATTCTCCCTTAAATCTTAAAGTTCCAATAATTTTTGGAAATGATGAAAACTCTTCCCTCACGGATGATTTTTAAGGAGAGATTTTTCATAATTTCCAAACATTATGATAATTTTAAAATTAATGTAAATTTTAGGGGATAATATTGTATTTAACTCTATATTATAAACTTGTAAAAGTAACACATTTACATTAGTGTGATGAACTTCTAGAAGTAACACATTTACATTAGTGTGATGAACTTCTATAAGTAACACATTAGTCATGTATACCTCCTCCAATGCTTTTTCCACCAAGGTCACCCATCAATATATGTACATTAGAGTATAATATATGTTTTTTCATAGAAAAATTTTCTATCATTTTTAAACATTAGAGTATAATTTAAACTTGAAGGATAAATTTTAAAATCAGCGTAAATTTTATGATACAATGTCATATTTAACCCTATATTATAAACTTCTAGAAGTAACACATGTACATTAGTATGATAAAGTTCTAGAAGAAACACATCGGTCATGCATTTGATCTCAAGGAGTAATTCCAATGTTTTGTTTTTTCCATCAAGGCCACCCATCAAACAGTCGAGAAAACCAAAGACAGACTATAAATAATTTAGATTTTAGTCGTGAAATCTTGAATGCGTCGATTAAATTGTGGATGCGTATAATAAAATATATTATTATCATATAAAAATTTATGTATTATTTATAGATAGATTGTTATAGATAGGGTAAGTTAATTTATTTGATCTGCAAAATTTTATAGCGTAAAAATTTAAAATATTAACGGATTCACAATTTTGTAGATATAATATAATGATTAAATATCATCAATACCAATTTACACCCTACTTTGTAAGTAACCGAGTATATATCTCTCTAAATAGTAAATAGTATATAAAACCCAACCTTTTATAAAACAAAACCCTAGAAAGAACACTAACCTCTCAAAAGTTTGAAACCTAGCCTCCTCCTCTCCCCGATTTTAATAATCCATACTCTTTACCCATTCTCTGTTTCTCTCCAGCAGTCGAAGATGTCCAAGCCAGGTCCGTTCTCTCCCTCGTAGTTAATTACTACTCCTTTCAGTTTGATTTGAAACTTGAGATCAGCAACTCGTATGCTGCTGACGATAACTTTTTTATTTGATGGAAGAATATATTGATCACCGTGATCGTATTCTATTTTCCTGAGTTTTTACCGATTTTTATGTCCGAGATCTGTGTAGTATATTAAGTATGTTGATGAGGGAGATGAATAATGGTTTGGATTGATGCATACTAAGACTTCCCCTTGAAAGTAACCTCGTTAATCTGATACCTGATATCGTGGATCGTGAACCGTGCTCGTTGATCTCTTAGATTCCGTCCGTTTTGATGCTTTGCTGATCCGTTGTAATTTTTTTTTTTACCTTGGTTAATTTTAGATCTACGCTCTGTTCACGAACGATGAAAAGTTTCGTCTTTTAAGTCTTACATAGGGGTGTGGTTTCTCTAACTGTGTTTATAGAATCGATTGAAGAATCTTTGGGCGACGTTGAATCTTTTATCATCACTGTCTTGGTGATTTGCCCTTTTTTACAGTAAAAAGTTACCCTTTTAGCTGTCTAGATATATATGGTATATGTATACGCTGTATTTGTGTTTGAAATAACTGATGAATTGGTTGTTTCATTTTAGTTATATTTTCATAAATTAAGAGTTAATGTCTAACGATTGATTCAGCCATTTTGTTCACTGTAGTATGCTGTATTTCTAAAAGAACTATGTTTTAAATTTGTCGATTCTAGTATGTTTTCTTGAGAAAGCTGTGAAAATAACCTCCAATTTATTCTGTTGTACAGAGTTGACTCATGAGAACGGATATTCTCAGCTACCTGATCCCAAAGCTGTGAGCACTGAATTCGTTACACAGTATTACAAAATCATTAACTCTGCCCCACAGCATGGTCATAGATTTTATCAGGATTCGAGTGAGATGCTCTGGCAGGGTCTTGATGGTCAGATGACCTCTGTAACGACACTGCAGGTGAGTCTTTTTTTTACTGGACATAGTTGTAGTCATGTAATTATATTTTCTTGGGACAGTTTGATCAATTAGTCTTATTTTTATTTTGAAATAATGACTTGCAAATATGGAATTTACTTTAATGAATCATAGTGGCATGTGTAAAAAATAAACTTTACTCATCTCATATGGCAAGTTTTATTTTGTGCAAATAGGCTATGTGGAACTGCACTCAGTTGGCTGAGTTGTTAGATTGGAGGAGAAAATTTGCATAGCTTGAGTTTAGTTGAACTTATGCCAATTACTTGACATAGCTTGATATATACTCCCACTGCAGGGTATCGATGAGAAAATCCTTTCTATGGATTACGACAAGAGTAAAATCGAAATTCTAAGTGCTGATGGTCAGGCTTCCTATAAAGGCGGCTTCTTGGTCTTGGTAACCGGTTACATAACAATGGCCAAGGATAAAGTAAAGAGGACATTTACCCAGTCCTTTTTCTTGGCCCCACAAGAGAAAGGCTATTATGTTCACAATGACATATTTAGATATGTTGAAGATGAAATTTCTGCACCTCCTTCTCCAACTGTCGCAACTGAGGAGGATGTTCAAGTTGTGGATGTTCCTGTAATCGCTACGCCTGGTATGTTAAAGAAAAGCCCTTTTCTTGGATATTGTCAAGTTGATTGCTTGTCTTTTGTGCGAAGTTGTTTGATACTAATTGCAGTTGCAGAGCCAACCCAAGTTTCTGCAGAGCTAGAGATACATGATGATCCTCAAGAGGTAGAAGATGTTATTGCTTCAATCGAATCTGATCAATCTGTGGAGAACGGAGCAGATTCTGTTCCTGAAGAGGAAATAGTTGTCAATTCTTCAGCAGAAGTAAAACCTAAAGAGGTTGCTGCTGTTCTACCATCACCTCCTGTCACTCAAGAGGCTGTTGTGCCACTGCCTGCATCTCCGGCCTCTCAGGCAGACACTCCTAAGATGTCTTATGCAGCAATGGTAAATAACCTCTTCAATGTCAATGTGTGAGCTTTTATTAAGAAGAGTCTAATAGTCTATAAATAATATATTATCAGGTTCATGCTTTGAGTAGCAAGAGCCAACCCTTCCAAGTAAGAGCCTCACCTGCCAAAGTTGTGGTGAAGCAGAGCTCACCTACTACATCTGAAGCATCTGCACCAAATGGAGCCCCTCCAGCTGTTGTAAAATCTAGTGAACCACCAAGTAAGTTTTTATCTCTGAATTTTCTTAGTAGCTCAATTCAGCCTGGTTGATTTGATAACTGATTTCTACTTCAATTTGAAAATGAATTCTTCCAAATTTTATCATCATGGTGTGTTTTATCTCAGTGAAGCGCTATTCTATATTTGTGGGCAATTTGCCCCTGGATGCCACACCAGCACAACTGGAAGAAGCGTTCAAGCATTTTGGGCCTATCAAGCATGAAGGTATTCAAGTCAGAAGTAGCAAGGTCCGTTATTTTCTACTATTTGTTTTACAAACCCGATTTTCACAACATGCAGTAAATGATTTCGTTGAATAATTTGTTGCCTCAGGGATCTTGTTATGGTTTCGTTGAATTTGAATCTGAGAGCTCACTGCGCAATGCACTTGAGGTTAGATTTTTATTTTTTCTTGGATTTTTTTATCGCAGAATTGGCTTCTCAAATGCAATCATAAATTCAATAATGTGCATTAAAAATCTGAACTTTATGTCAAAGAACTTAATGTGCTTCAATTGCTAACCCTACAAAACCGAACTTTAAGTGAAAACATCTTTGCTAATTCACTCAATGCACGTTTACAGGGGAAATCTCTTTTTATTGGGGATAAAAGAGCTCACATTGAAGAACAGAGGAACGGTAAGTGATCAAATGTTTTCTCCATTGTGTGTTTCCTTTATGTGCTCTTCAAGTAATGACTTGTTCTTGCTGCTCGGTGTTCAGATGGCAATGACAGAGTAAGGGTTCCCCAAGGAAGAGGTGGATTCCGTGGTGACAACAACTTTAGAGGCCGTGGTGGCTTTGCTGGTGGCCGTGGTGGTGGTTATGGAAGAAATGACTTTGAAAAGAAGTCTGACTTTGGTGGCCGTGGTGGTGGGCGCAATGGAGGTGGCTACAATCGAGAGTTCCAAAACGGAGGTGGACGAGTGCCACGTCAGGAGACCGGGGTGAAAGCTTAAGTGATTGCAGAAGGAGAAGATCAACATCTTTTCTGAATTAATTTTTCATGTGCAGGAGCAAAAGATTTTTCTTCCCCAAGTTTTGTTATTGCTAGAATGATTTACCTCTTCATTAGGGTTTCTTGCTCAAAGAGTTTATAGGTGGAAAATCAGACTTTTGGATGCTTTAGGGGTTTATTTAATATTTTTAAGTTAAGTTATTTAATATGTTCTTCATAATATAGTGAAGAACACCTTGTTTCTCATCTAGGACCTAGTATTGTAGATGATTAGGATATGGTACTAGTTAGGATGTGGTATAATTATAACTATTATAACCATATTATATTTTTAAATTTAACACCATAATTATTGGTTATAATTTTTAATACTATAATTATATCCATTTAACCATTATTTTAATCATATATCCATATTTATTACTACGTGTAAAATGTAGTAGAATATTACGAATGTTATACATAAAGTTGCATCATAAACAATTAAGATAATTATTCTAACATTAGCACTATTTAAAAGTAATATTATTACACATTAACGTAATTTAATTATATTTCATCTTCAAATTATAAATTCGTAAAATTCAACAGTAAAAATTATTTGATTCGTTGAAAATTATACTTTCGATATTAATATATTAAATTATTAATATTAAATTATTATTATATTTATAGAATAATTATGGTTATAATAGTTATAACTATGCGTATAACTAAAATACTATAACCAATAATAGTAGAAAATTTATTATCATAACTGCAACATATTGATATGGTTAATCATGAAATTAATTACAATAATCGCAACATATTGATATGGTTAATCATGAAATTAATCACAATAATCGTACTATACCAATATGATTAATCATAAAATTAATCAGCATAACCTTACTCATGAGACGGTTCTATTCCTATCCTTATATCAACTCGAACTCGTAGTTAGAAATCATCATCTTCAACCTCAGCAGCAGGAAGATGAGTTTTTGATGGATAATTGATCTCAGTCAAGGACTCATCGAATATAAGAACACTGAAAACAGATTCAAGACGTTCAAATCTGAACATAACGAATGAACCGACACCAAGAGAGTGGTGTTCCACGAATTGTATCCATCCTTCTCCCAACATCACTTTCTTAATGTCCCTCCACGACTTCTCTACCCCCACAGTCCACGTATCCCCATTGGGTACCACCAGATGAACAGATTTGCGGCCTGCAAGACTCAGTCTCCCATACTTGCGCACAAACTTGCTCGGTACTTCCTGCAAGCAAGCAATTTCTTAAGGAAAAAGGCAGGGTTGATATGGCCGGTCCGGTTCTGAAGGCAAGACCGAGACCGAAATTTTGGTATTTCCTTCTTGAGGACCGAGACCGATCTCGGTCAAAAAAGCCCGCCCGAGTCGGTCTTTCTTGACTCGGGCCGGTCTCGGTCTTGGACCGAATCTGCACACAAAAAAAACTGAGTTCACGGTATTTTTTAGTAAAAGGCGAAAGAATAGTTCACCTTTCAAAAAAATACTATGAACTCACTACATTTTTTAGTAAATTTATCGGGATGCAGCTTTTATAGAGATAGAAAACCTCTAAAATTCACATTCTTTTCGATGTGGTATTATGAAAATCTCAAATTCACATTCATTCGGTCTGGGTCGGTCCTAAACGGGTTTTCGGGGAAAAAGTCCGACACCAACCTTGGAAAAAAAAAAAGTCCGCTCAGTCTCGGGCCGGTCTTATCGGGAATTCCCTTACGGTCTTTTTTGATCACCACTAGGAAAAACAGACATCTTTGGTCGGGCTCTCTCCAGCTTAACAAGAACAGATAAAAAATGGTCAATAGGAGAAGAAAGGATTTGATGAAAGAACTTTCGAGCTTTCCCAGTTGAAGGGTGTCGGGCATTATCACTTGGAAGAACCAGGGGTTCTCTGAGTCGTAGCCGTTGTTCATCATCATCATCTTCTCTTCCGGTCCGGGTCGGTCCTAAACGGGTTTTCATGGGGAAAGTCCGACACCGACCTTGAAAAAAAAATGCGTCCGCTCAGTCTCGGACCGGTCTTATCGGGAATTCCCCTACGGTATTTTTTGATCACCACTAGGAAAAACAGACATCTTTGGTCGGGCTCTCTCCAGCTTAACAAGAACAGATAAAATTTGGTCGAAAGAAGAAGAAAGGATTTGATGAAAGGGCTTACGAGCTTTCCCAGTTGAAGGGTGTCGGGCATTATCACTTGGAAGAACCAGGGGTTCTCTGACTCGTAGCCGTTGTTCATCATCATCATCTTCTTCTTCTTCTTGTTCTTCTTCTTTAGCAGCAACGTAACGAACACGAAGAGAGCTTGACTGTTGTAAGAAATGGAAGTCTCTGGTTCAGAAAATGGTGTGAAACTGCAGTTCTATTATTCGATAGACAGCAACTAATAATGGCATCTGCCTGCAGTAGATATGTACGTACGTACGGTTACCAAACACACACACAAAGAGCATGTTTTTTGTGGTTAGGACTGAAGTACATCGGAGCTCAAACAAGATATATGTTATGTTTTTTACATGACTACACGTAGTGATTTGCTATTAGTCTCTACTCTAAAGAAGTAATAACAAGCATTTTTAGTGAACTAATTCTTCTTGATAATGAAATTATCATTTTGGAACAAATGGAACCTTAGATGATATATCAAATATGTAATTTTGTATGCAAGTTTTTGGGTAAGAGGAGTATAAAATATAAGATTTTAAAACTAAATTGCACAACTTTCAAAGTCATTAGGATTTGGGATAAATAAACTTAATGGACTATGATATTTGCTCGTAGTATCTAATTTACACTTTCATGTTTGAACATCTTATTTGTATCTTCATTACTATTCTGTCAAATATACCAAAATGATTTATTTTTTTCATTAAATATGTAAAATTGTTGTTATGGGTTGATTTAATTTTGAATACAAAACAACATTTCTGGGTTGATTTTGTATTCAGTTCTAGGTTGATTTTGAATCCAATAACACAATTTTGGGTTTGAAATCAACACAAAATATATTATTCTAGTTTTGAAATCAATCCAGAAATACATTTTTCTTTGTTCGAATTTATACTCAATCCAATAACACAATTTATTGGGTTTAATTTGTAATTTTGGGTTGAAGATGAGATGAACATGAGGGCAAAATTATCATTTTGATAGTAAAAAAATAATGTTTAATGAAAAAATTAACCGAACAGTAACGACTTTGTCAACAATCCACTAATAAATCCACTAGCCAAAAGTAGTCCTAAAGTGTTCCACTAACAAGCTCCACTAGCCAAAAGCAATCGGAGCTTCACTAGCCAAAATCAATCAGATTTGTCAACAAAGCATTAGCAACAAACGTCAAAATGCAGAATTAGTTTTTCAACTATCATCGTTATAGTAAAAGTAAAACAAGTTGTAATCGATATAATGTATGTGCTGAAATGATAATGTAAGTTGAAAGTTTTTACCAAATATATCAATTTTAATCTCTATATTCAACAGACTTCTTGTAACTCAAGAGTGCACGTACGGAATAATACTTCCAAAGATCTAGGTGCAAAATAATAATAAGCAAATATTCAAGTGCATTTGATATTATTTACCTTTAAGATTTTGAAGTTGTTTAGAATAACTGTACATGAATATAGATCTCGTCAACACTACTCCTCTATTGAGTTTAATTAATGTGCTCATACATGAAAATACATACATGATCAGCACTGCTGCTGCCATCACAAATCTCATTCAGAAATCGATTCAATCTGCATGTTTCTAGCTTAGCATGGTGAGATGAGATGGTGCTCAAGGGAACTAAGTCTAGGTGAGGAGGAGGCTCCATTGCAGCCCTCACATTCTCAGCAGCAGTGAGGTTGACACCGCCACCAATGGCAGGAACAGCAAGAAAAGGAGCAGCTGCAGGAGAAACAAGAACTGCAAGACTTACGACACAGACCACAAGAAAAACAACGACTGCAAGACTTGCAAGAGAAACAAGACGACCCACAAGAGAAACAAGAACTGCATGACTTGCAGGAACAACAAGACCTGCAGATAGAGAAACAAGGAGTGCAGGAACAACAAGACGACCAACAAGAAAAGCATGAACAGCAGCCACCCTTGGAGCCTTGTTTCTCAGTGAAATGATCTTTGTTGTTTGGTCCTGTCACACTGCATAGAAGCGTGTTATCGTGTCAGATCGTTTCAACAACAAGCTTGAATAATGGATCAATGAGAGATTAATGCATGCTGTGTTGAAAGCACTGTGTTTTGGTATACAACAATTTGGGCACCATAAATACAACAAGTCTACCTGCTCCTATCACCAATTGGTTTTAGGATGAAACCCAAGTTGTATATTGTGGTTGCTATTTGGGTGTGGCTTGACCCCGATATTAAAATTTAACATGGTATCAGAGCTCGGTTCCGTTTAACGAAGTTGGGTTGTTTCCCGTTGTTGGGTGCCTGATGTGGGTTTGTTGTGTCTCGTTTACTCCACGTATCAGATTTCGGGTCGGACCTAGACGTGAGAGATGATTTGTTGAGTCCCAACCCGTCTGGATTAAAATGTGTTAGTATCGTGCATTAATCGAGTTATCATAGTGCATGGAGTGTTGAAAGCACTGTGATTTGGTATACCATGATATCTCCTCCTATCCCCGACATTCAAATTTAACACATGCACATAGAATGTTGTATCCTTATATATGATTGGCCAAGAGCACTGAATCATCCATATAAAAACTTATCTGTAAGCAATAAATTTTGTGGATCAAGAGAGGGAAGGAGAAGGATATATACCAGCAGAGTACTGTCAATGGTTTACAACTGCAAACGTAGCAGATTGCCCATTTGATACTCGAAAAGCCGCACCTTTGTCGCGTACAAGAGCAGCATGGATGTTCGCAGAAGCAGAAGGCTAAACTGCAAGAACAACAGCTGCAACTTGGGAATCTGCAGTTGCAGCTCGGCCATTTACATGAGCAGCACAAGGGCCGGCAACAAGTAGCAAAGCACCACGACGGCCATGACAGACATGGGAATATTCTCAGACACCCGGATCTCGATGATTTACGACTGGGATTCTTCTTTTTTCTGCAACCACATTAACTGTAATTGCCACGCTATATTTGAAGCTCAAAAGGTTGCATATGGAACGATGTTACTTACGCAGAGAAAGAATAATGCTTTGGGGAAGCTTCAATCTCGTCGTTCTTGTCGGAGAGATTCAAGCTCTCAGGATGAATGACTTTCGGCTCCTCAATCGTTGGGCACTCTTTGGTTTCTTTTTTCTCGACAACAGTCGGATTTTCTTCAAACTGCTTCGTCGTCCTGTCTTCTGGGCTCCTCACAAGTTTATCATCAGGCGCTACTTCTTCGCTAGGAGGTGAGGGTGGCATAGACCAACGATCGGGGGTAAACGTCAGTGCTTTCTTCGGCCTGACCGACTCACGGCACCAAGCATTACCCGTACGATCTTTCATAAAGCTCGCGTTCCCAATCCGTATACTGAACAATGAATCATTCGACCCGTTACTCCAATCAACGTCTGCTATAGAATTAGAAGTCTCAAATGTAGCCGCCGGAATCCTGTAAGGGTCGTCGTGTGCGGCTTCGGACGATCGATTCATAACTTGAACCGGAGGTGACTGCGTGGGAGATGCTCCAAGAACTATGACATGATCGGAAACAACTTCAGTTGTTGTTGGTGCCACCTCAGAGGATGTCTCTTCCTTCCCTGGGGATTTGATCACTTTCTGTGGTATCATTTGGAAAAGCTCGCCGGAGGAAGTAGTAGTTGCCGATGAAGATGATGAAATCGACGGTGGACGCATCGTCTTGGTTCGACCGAGCAGATCGTAGGGAGGAATGTGAGGCTCGTAAAGCTCGGGTAAGCTATTAGGCGATCCATCTTCACCGCTGCTATTAGGGTCATGGGAGTTCAATGAATCTACGCTGCTCTCGCCGCCATCGACATATTCCACGCGCATTCTTGTTGGTCTGTTTTTCCATTGATCAGAGTCCATTACTGGAAATTATACACAGATGACTTCAAATAATTAATCTGAGAAGACGACAATTTGTATATATAGTTTCTAATTAAGAACCCTAATTAATATACATTAGGGTTCTTAATTAGCGTACGTGATAATGCCTGCATGGCTGCATGCAAATGATTTCTTTCTTACAAGATTCATCACGTAAAATCGCTACAACTAATCAAATTTCAAATTAACACAACGAGATGATTCCCAATTTGCATCGTGAAAAAACAAAATATTAGGAGATGGGAAGAAATGGATAATAACCTTAATTAAACGTCTGCGATCCGAAACAGAAACGATGACGGGACGGGAGGTTTAATTATTGATTTTGCGGCTGCCAAATGATCCGAAAGTCGGCGCGGTGCAATTGGATAAACTTGCCGGCGCCAACAATGATACAGAATGTGATCCAAAAATGGTCGGATTTGAAGTTGTTACGTAGTGAAGCAAACAGACCATTGGAAGCGTGATTAAGGTAAGGTGATGCGACAACTTCGGTAGTTTTTCAGTTCGCTACTAACAAACTGCAAAACACCGTATAGCTAGCTTTGGAGTAGTATTCTTGTCTCTTTTTATGTTCTTTTTACATATATAATACTATTTTTTTTTCCTCATATGATATTACGTACTTTTATTTAATATTTGAGAAGATGGACATTTTATATATTATATTTTACATATTCCATAATGATTGATCCTCTTGTTTCCCCCCCTCCCCCCCCCCCCCCCCCCCCCCCTTTTTTTTCCTACAATCCTCTTGGTTAGTTTGGATCATGTCTTGTTGTGCTTTATTTCGTCATATGTATATATATATATATATATGGTTAAATACGACATTGACCCCTAAAATTTACTCTGATTCCTTAAAGTTTAAAGTCCCCTTAAAGTTTATAAATTCTTAAGGTTTAGAAATGATGAAAAATTCTCCCTAAAAGAGCATGTGACAATAGAGTATTTTTCATCATTTTCAAACATTAGGGAGAGAAAATTTTAAAATTAATGTAAACTTTAGGGAGTAATGTCATATTTTACCCTATATGTATATAACTCATCAATTGAAATTTTTCTAAATCACATAAATAATATAATAATTAAATTTGAAATTTTGACCCGGTCATTATTATTCTATATGTAATGCTTTGTTCATGTTGGATCAAACAAGTTAATATACCACAACATTAATATGCACAAAACCATATTTATTTGTGTAAAACTCAAACATACACGTGTGTGACAAACGATTGAGTATTTATCGATTTACTAGTCTTTTAATAACTCATCAATCGAAGCTTTGTTTTAGATGCAATTGGTTTTATTTGTATCATTTACTTAACTTATATGATCATAATAACAATTAGATCATTTCTTATTTAGGACTCATAATAACAAATTTTCAGGTTTAAACAATTTTTATTCAGTTAAAAAATATTATTAATTTCTAAAGATTTATCATCATGAGTATAATAAATACAATTAGTAGTGCACATAACAATAATAATTAAACTTTGCGATGCACGATCCATGTGGTTTTTCTCCAATGAGTCAAATAATAATAAAATAAATATTTCCACCATCATATATAATATATATGACTAGCTGCCTGACTGAAAGCGTGAAGGTAGCAAAACCCATGACGATCCTAAGGCCACATCATATGTTGAGGATCAATCTGATGCTCCAGAATAAGTTCAGAGTGTTTTAATAAATACTTTATTAAGGACTATTGTTCACAATCAGATAAGTTTCGGATATGTTCTAAAATATTTTATTTTAGGGTTTGCTATTTAAGCATATGATATGCTGTTACGACTTCTAACGCAGTATAGTTTCCTCTTTTCTCTGTTCTAGGGTTTCCAGAAAGCTCTGCTAGGGTTTCCAGAAAGCTCTCCTAGGGTTTTGGGTATTTTGAGAGTTTTCACACCATACCCTTCCTCGACCTCGCCCTGATCGTCCTTGTCACCCCTACCACCCTCCCTCTCCTCTAAACTTCCTTATCCGACAACTACTCGTCCCCGACTTTCCAACCCGTCGTCCTTCCCTCACTTCCAGCCACCGTGCGCGGACTTTACGATCCGCCATAATCCATTGGTTCCATTCCCACCCGTCTCCATCGTCTCCGACTTCTTCTTGGGCTGGTCCCAGCCGCTAGCCACTGAGCTCGGTATCGCCCGCGTCATGTCAGACCTTCCGGTGCTTTCGACCTTTCGGTCTCTCTCTCCCTGTGGCGCGATATCCCCTGAATCACTGAATCCGCCCTCCTCAGCTTTCCGAAAATACCAAACTTCCCTTTCTACACCCGGTGGCTAATTCCGGAACTTTACAAGGCTTACCATAAAAACGACGAATCAGAAAAACACCTCAAACCGATTAATGAACTATATGAAAAGCGAGATCGGCCACGACCGGGTATGGGCAGCGTATCCGCTTTTGCCACCCGAGATTAATCCTCCCGTCGATCGGTGTGGGTCCAGCTCTGTTCCATATCCCAGTATGGTGAAATATACAGGATATATATGACAATTGAAGACGGAAGGTAAAACTTTACCTGCGTTATTATAATTCTATTATAGATAATACTGCAAATGGTAGAGCACAGTGTTTTATGATTTCTTTAGCTTAACTACAATTTCTACGTTGCCACTTTTTTTTACTGAAGATGTTTCAAATTTTTGGTGGTTTTGGAGGGCAACAATTTGCTGAAGGGTATGTGTATCTAAATTAGTTGTAGACATATTCAGATTGAGTAGGATAAAACAAGTGTATGATTTAAGCTTTGTTAGCACACTTCTCACGAGTCTTGTTGATTATGTAGATGGGTTGAATTTGTCAACTATAATGTAGCAAAGAGGGTTGCGGCGATTGCCAACATGTTAAATGCGAAACCGATAGGTAATACTTTCTCTGTAGTTTATAACTGATAGTTATGTTTACTGAAACTGAAATGGACCGGACAGATTACCATCATTTTTCTGATTTTAAACGCAAAACCAGAATTGTTAATTCTGTGCAGAGTAAACGACTAAAACTGTTCCCTTTTAGGTGATTTCCCATAAGAATTAGTTTTGAATATATTTTGCTCATACTTGTTTACTCAAGAACTCTTTAAAGACATTAAAGGAGCGTTTGATTGCGTGTATTAGGTAACACATGGGTAATACTATGTTTGAATGAGATATGTATTAAGAAATACTTTTACATAAGACATTTTTTGATTCAATTTAAAATTATACAAAAAGTGAAAGACTTCAACATACTTAAATTTATTTTGCAATGTAAAGAAATTGTACACATGATTTTATTTATTTATTGGAAAAAATCACACACAAAAAAAAATACTTTTTGAATCATGATTCGTTCAATCCACTTTGATTCTTCTCTTCTTACCTTTAAAATTTCATCCTTAAAATGTTACTCTAGTACATAAAACTTCAAAACCTTCATGTTCTTAATCAACTCTTTATGATTGATTTTTGATTGATAGAAAAAATAAAGCATTGCATTGGTCTTATAAACATGTGAAACTTCATGATTTTACAAACAACATGATTTTATAAAAATGACATTATTTTACAAATCGATTTTGCGAACAACATGACATGTAAAATCACGTATCAAAATATAAACCACTTATCAAAATATAAAGACAAAATCCTTAAATAACTAATTTTTTTCCTTCGTTTCACATGCACATAAACATTCAAAAAATATAGTAAATAATATTTTTTTATGTAATGTTATTTTGAATATATTCTTTTAAAACATATCAAGTAAACGAGCAAATATTATTTAGTCAATATTTCATTAACTTTTTAACTATTTATTTAAAATATTAATTATATATCATATATAATCATCCAAATAAACTTATAAATTAAACATTATCAAATTTGTGTTGTGTTTGACTAAGTGATTCTTCTTTTTAAGTGATTCTTTTGTTTTTAAAATAAAATATTTATGAAAGAATTAATAATTAAAATTTATAAATAGTATTACTTAATTTCATTTTTTATATCAATTATTATTGGATAATCTTATTAAATAATAATTTTAAGTATTTTATTTTAAAATTCTGTTTGATAAATTGTAGTTAATTTTATTTTTTACTATGTATAAAATTATACAATGGTTAGATTATATTAATTAATATTCAATTAATACTATAATTGTGTATTAGCTAATACATAGTTATTAGTTGATGCATACCATTATTTCTAATCAAACATTGTATTAATTAATACTAATACATGGTTAATGTTTCACTCAAACATCCCCTAATATTTTTGTTACATTGTCAGTTATGAGATAAACAGCAGCTATATTCTCTAATCTGCAAAAAAAACAGTTTTCTGATGCACAGATTATAAGTGCTGTCTCAGAGTTATTGCTAGTTTTAGAACTCGCTGGTGCCAAGAACGAGTGGAATCTCAACGGATCCCTAGTGATTGAGAATTTTCGAGATTTGGATGCTATTGAAAACACCTCAAGAGGTAAATCCTAATTCAATGTTTAGTGTTGGTGTTAGAGCACCTCTGATGTTTTTTCATATGATTACTTAGCAATACTTAAGTGTGTCCCATCTTACTTTTAAATTTAAAAATACAAATGAAATTGCTACAATGGTATTACTTAGCATTCCTTAAACGTGTCCGTTATATTTTTATAGTGCATTCCTTAAATCTAAGGAATGTGCTAAATGCCATGTCATAAAAAAGATTATCCCTGTCCACATTTTCCCTCTCTTATCAATTTATTTAATTGATCATAAATGATACTTGCAATACTGTGTCATTATAGCTTTAAATATGAGTGTAGCAAAATACTTAAGATAGTCAGTTTTCTACCTTCTGCTTCTGTTATAAAAAAGGACAACAGGACCGAGGAGCAAAATGGGTGCAGTCAGTTACACGAAAATAGAAAGCGATCCGTGGTTCGAAGCTAAGAAGAAGCCTATGATTTCGATAATTTTTTGTATTGGTTGGTTTTAATTTTACCTTCATTAAGCAAATTATTGGTCAATTCAAGTGCTTTAGCAATCTTTGATTTTTACTTCTGCGATTGTTTGCAGCTCTTTAATGTAAAGGTTTGTAATAGCTTTTAATTGGGCCTATTTCATTTATGGCTGCGTCGGAGCAGTAAATTTAATTTTTACACGATTACATTCATAGGCATTAGTTTTTGTTTTATTAATTCCTGGGCCTACTTGATCAAAAAAAAAAAAATCCTGGGCCTTTAGTTTGAAATACTTTTTTGTATGAACAATAGGCGCGAAGAAATTTTATTGGGCCTGACTCTACTTGGGCCTTTATCCTTTTCAATTATACGTCGGCCCTGTTAAAAATCTAAATGGACCTCACAACCCATAACAACATTCTAAATACGATCAAGTTAACAATTTGAATGGCCTCAGAACCCATCGTTTTTGGGCCTAACTATCCATCGCGACTGGGCCTCACGACCTGTTCTTAATGGTACTCACGACCAACTCTTAATGGGCCTCAAGATCTTTTTTTTGGGCCTTTTCAACTTTACGTCGGCCCAGATAACAATCTAAATGGGCCCTGTTTAACATTCTGAATGGGCCTCAGGTCCCATTATTACTGAGGTTGAGGCCCATTAAAGATTGAATCCTGAGGTCCATTAAAAAAACAATCTAAATGGGCCCTCCAAGATAACATTTTTAAAGCGCCTCGCGAGCCCATTACTAATGGGCCTGAAGACCTGATTTAATTGGGCCTCAAGAATGTAACGTATGGCCCATTAACTAGGACCCATTTAGAATTTTGACCAGGGCCCATTCAGATTGTTAACTGGGCCCATTTTGAACTTTCACTAGGGCATTCAGATTGTTAACTGGGCCATTTTGAACTTTCACTAGGGCCCATTCAGATTGTTAACTGGGCCGGGGTATAATATATAAAAAGGCCCAAGAATGTTAACCAGGACTCATTTTGAAATTTGACTGGGGCCATTCAGATTGTTCAACTGGGCCGACGTATAATATATGAAAAGGCCCAAAAAAATCAGGCCTATGATAGTACGAACGGGGATGGTGGACCAATATAGGTCGGAGTGGCCAACATTTCCCAATTAAGATAGGTCAGATGTATAATCCGACCAAACAAATTAGGACAAGCCCAACAAAATGACGAATTAAAGGCCCATGAATTGATAAAAAACAAATTCTAGGCCTATGACTATCGTGGGCCTTTGATTGGCCCAATCTTAGTTCACAAGAAATTGAAATTACTGTGCCGAAGCAGTGGGATAGAAATAAATGAAACTACCCCAGTTAAAAGCTATTTACAAACTATGTTTACAAACAACTTCATATTAAAGAGCTTCAAGCAATCGCAAAAGTAGAAATCAAAGATTCCGAAAGCACTTGAATCGACAAATAATTTGCTTAATGAAGATAAAATTAAAACCAACCAAAACAAGAAGCTATCGAAAGCATAGGCTTCTTCTTCTTAGCTTCGAACCACCGAATCGCCTTCTATTTTCGTGTGATTGGCTGTTCTACCTTCTGCTTCTGTTATAAAAAATAAAGAAAAAAACAAACTTACGATCTTAAGTAATTTGCTAAACTCATATTTAAAGCTCTCATGCCAAAGGATTGCGAGTATCATATATGCACAATTTAAATAAGAGGGAAAATGTGGACAGGGATAATATTTTTTATGGCATGGCATTTAGCACATTCCTTAAATTAAGGAATGCACTATGGAAGTATAACGGACACGTTTAAGGAATGCTAAGTAATACCATTGTAACAATTTCATTTGTATTTTTAAATTTAAAAGTGAGATGGGCCACTTAAGTATTGCTAAGTAATCATATGAAAAAACATCAGAGGTGCTCTAACACTAACACTAAACACTGAATTAGGATTTACCTCTTGAGTTGTTTTCAATAGCATCCAAATCTCGAAAAATCTCAAGCACTAGGTATCCGTTGAAATTCCGCTCGTTCTTGGCACCAGCGAGTTCTAAAACTAGCATTTACTCTGAGACAGCACTCTTATAATCTGTGCATCAGAAAACTGTGTTTTTTTTTTGCAGATTAGAGCATATTTAGCTGATGTTTATCTCTTAACTGACAAGGTAACAAAAATATTAATGTCTTTAACATGTTCTTGAGTAAACAAGCATGAACAA
The DNA here is from genome assembly GCA_946814005.1 of Chamaenerion angustifolium. Classification (NCBI taxonomy): domain Eukaryota; kingdom Viridiplantae; phylum Streptophyta; class Magnoliopsida; order Myrtales; family Onagraceae; genus Chamaenerion; species Chamaenerion angustifolium. The sequence goes on from OX328276.1 coordinate 1,139,355, forward strand.
AAATATATTCAGAATTAATTTTTATGGAAAATCACCTGAAAGGGAACAGTTTTAGTCGTTCACTCTGCACAGAATTAACAAATCTTGTTTTGCGTTTAAAATCTGAAAAATGATGGCAATCTGTCAGATCCATTTCAGTTTCAGTAAACATAACTACCAGTTAATAACTAGAGAAATTATTACCTATCGGTTCCCATTTAACATGTTGGCAATCGCTGCAACCCTCATTGCTACATTATTATTGGCAAATTCAACCCATCTACATGTTCAAAATCATTATATAGGAGAATAAATAAGATAAGGCAATGTGAAGTATATTTAAATATGAATATGAGAACATCATACACATGCTTTATTGTACTCAATCTGAACATGTCTACAACTAATTTAGATACACATACCCTTCAGCAAATTGTTGCCCTCGAAAACCACTACAGACTTGAACCATGAATCTTCACTAAAAAAGTGGCAACATAGAAATTACAGTTAAGCTAAAGATAGAGAAACCATAAAGCACTGTGCTCTACCATTTGCAGTATTATCTATAATAGAATTAGAATAACGAAGGTAAAGTTTTACCTTCTGTCTTCAGTGCCAGATATATCCTGTCTATTTCACCATACTGGGAGATGGAACAGAGCTGGACCCACCCCGATCGGCGGGAGGATTAATCTCGGATGGCAAAAGCGTACCCACTGCCCATACCCGGTCGTGACCGATCTCCCTTTTCATATAGTTCAAGTACGGTTTCGCCAAGTTTGCGATGTGAAATTCATGGCGCTTCTGTGAAATTCATGAATCGGTTTGCGATGTTTTTCTGATTCGTCGTTTTTATGGCAAGTTTTGTAAAGTTCCGAAATTAGCCATCAGGTGTAGGAAGGGAAGTTTGGTATTTTCGGAAAGCTGAGGAGGGCGGATTCGGTGATTCGGGGAGCATCGCGAAAGCACCGGAGATCGAGGAAGGGAAGGATGTCAAAACTCTAAAAATACCGAAACCCTAGCAGAGCTTTCTGGAAAGTGGAAACACTAGCACAGAGAAGGGAGGAAAATATACTGCATTAGAACTTAGAAGGAGTAACAGCAAATCATCTGCTTAAATAGCAAACCCTAAAATAAAATAATTTAAAACAGATCCGAAACTTATCTGAATGTGTAAAATGATGCTCAATAAAGTATTCACTGAAAACATTCTTAACTTATCCTGGAGCATCAGATTGCTCATCAACATATGATGTGGCCTGAGGATGCATAAAGGGTACAAGAGGATGTGGGCACTGGCGGTAGTCATATATATGATGTTGGAGAATATTTATTTATTTCTTATTACTCATTGGAGAAAAATCAGATGGACCGTGCATCGCAAAGTTTAATTATTATTATTATGTGCACTACTAATGTGTTTTTGATTTCGTAAAAATGATGTAAATTTCACTACGATTATATACGTCGAATAAAAATATGAATATAACTCATTTCGTCTAAAATACAAATAAATTTCATTAGAACGTTTCAGCGAATATATGTGTTGCAGAGTTGTTAGTTGTTACCTAGTTTTATCATAAACACGATGAGATCCCGCTGCCTCTTCGTAGTAAGAACTGAATGGGTGAGATCTAAACGATTCTTGCTCAACCTGACATAAAACAACACAATGATAGTGACATTTAACACATAAAGATCATTTTCAGAAACCTTCCTGTGGGTAATAAAACAACAGAACATATAACTACAAGGTACAGTGGACGTAATACTACACAAAAATTTATCAGCACAAAATAAAGATGTTAAAGACTAACCAACATGACTGGCGTGCTGATTCCACAGAGTTCATTAAAACTCAAAGTACAACTCAATAAAGCATATAGTATACTATTACCAATAACCAAAAGCATCACAGAATTTTCTCATTTGGGCACTCCTTGTCCTTCAGTGTTCAGATGCAAACAATATTAATTTAATCAGTGTACCCTCACAATCTACCATCCATTCAACAAGCAAAAGTTATGACTTTGTTCAATGATTCTTCCTACATTAAATGTTCAAAAAACTTAACTGTTATATCTGAACTTCACCTGAAATAAGAATGATAATTTTTTTAAATAGTGAAATAAGAATGACAATTGTGAATATATGGACTACATTTGTATAAAAAAAATTATCGTTTGATGCCCTCTGAGGTGTAAAGGCTACATATCGTCTCAATTTTAAAGCGCACAAATGGTGCTAGATTCGTTAAATGAGGTGCACCTAATATGTAATCTAGACTTAGAAAAGTATAGAAATGGCAGCATGTCATACTCCACAAGTTGTAAAGCATGGTTCAGTACAAGTATGGATCATTAATTATTTTTTTAAGTAACTCTCTTGCAATACAAGTATATATGTGAATGAAGCACAAGAATGCCCACTGCACAGGAATTGAATTGCAGTATAAGAAAATTGTACTCCACCTACGAACCATAATTGTTATTGTTTTTCAAGTAGACTCCTAATTCCTTAATATCATTTAAGAACCACAACCAGGGACGAAGACAGGAATTTAGGTGAGTGGGGGCAAAATTGGTCTAAGGGTAAATAGTAAAAGCAAAAAAAGTTCAGAGGGGGCAAATGTAAAAATTTAAAGGGTTAAAATGAAAATGAGTACTGTAGTTGTGGTTACTGTTCTTTTACTTCCTCAGCAGCAGAACTGAAAATGAGTTAACTAAAGTTTAATATACTATCATATAAAATAACAGTTTTTACAGCTCACAATGGCAATAAATAATCAATTAATATGTATATATTTTAAAGTTTCTTAATTTAGTCGTTTATGTCTATGAAGTATGACACAACACATCTTTGCAGATACGAGATAAGAAAGAATGATACAAGGCACCACCTCTTCAAAGGATTGCTAATGCTCCGACTCACACCGCAATAAGGGTTTCGGATTGTGTAGATACCTCTTCTTTGAAGGAGGCAACTGAGGTGTGCGCAGATCCCATTTTGCGCTTCACCTCAAGCGTCTTATTCATTTTAAAACACTTTAGTGAATGATGCAGTCATCGAAAGGAGATTAATTAGACCCATCAAGGAATTCTTAGGCCTCCAAATTGAACAAACGACTCTTTCAAATGCTATGCAGGGTCTACCCTAGTTTATTTTATTCAACCCAAGGGTGGACTGATCATAGCATTCCGTAATAAGAAACAGTAGCGGTAAAGCATTTGAATTCTAGACATTATCTATTCATCGAATTTGAAATGGCTAATTGTCCTGCATTAATACTTCTTATAGCAGGAAATGTCTAAAATAACATTTATTCTACACAAAATCGAGAGTTATTGACAGAAAAAAACTGAGACGTGAAACAATTAAGCATGAGAAAGGGAGCGAGATTAGAGTATCGTGTTCGAATCTAAAGCTTGATAGGACAACCAACAATAGTGAGATCACGCACTCACTGGAATCTCTTGTCAGTGAATAGCAACATCAGGACAAGATTTTCCAACATCAGCAAAGATTCTCCCCTAATCAGTGACTCAAAATTGAGGTCAGATCATCTGTATTGCTAGGGTTCGAACTACGGAGAAAGTAAGAAAACAATAGTGAGATCATGCGCTCACTGGAATCTCTTGTCAGTGAATAGCAACATCAGGACAAGATTCTCCCCTAATCAGTGACTCAAAATTGAGGTCAGATCATCTGCATTGCTAGGGTTCGAACTACGTAGAAAGTAAGAAAACCTGTTTCATCGATTACCGATGGAGAACGCTTCCGTAATGTCTTACCTTCATTGTAAAACGCCGGAAATCGTGCGCAACGAGAGAGCTAGCAGAGCTCCGACTTCCGAGAGACTCAATAAGACGCTCAGTTTCCTTCACGGTGAAGTCAGATTGAAGAAATGAAAGTGGAGTACAGTATAAGACGCTACAAGAATGATATTTATTTTATTGCATACAAGTCATATAAATTTAGAAATAAGTCATTTTAATCCTGAACTCAAATGTAAATTGAGATTACTCCTTGAGGTTCTACAACTCTACCATTTTAATCCTCCTCCTTTGCCACCACGTCATCAGACTGCTATTGATGCTTCTTCACAACGAGAGCTGTTCAAATTCTTCACCCCTTTGAGTATTTGTTCAAATTGTTAGCTATTCAATTTTTGATCCCTTTTTGTCAAATGCGATCAACCTATCTCGTTCGGTTGGGGAGATTGCTTGGGATCATATTCCTCGGTCCGCAAACTCTTGTGCAGATTGGTTAGCGAATAATGTATTAACGGGGTTGTGTCCTTCGGATTGGGTGTCCTCACCACCAACCTCTTTATTTCGTTGTATTATTGCGGATGTTATTTTATACTCGAACCCGGTTTTCAGACGTTGATTGATTTATGAAGTTTATTTGGCCAAAAAAAATAAAATAACCGCTAGACAAATCAGTTTTATTTGCATTGTTATTCAACTTATATGATCATAATAACAATTACATCATTTCTATTTTTAGACGAAAACAATTTTATTTGCATTCACACTTTGAGTTTTTTTTATAAAGTATAAATTTTAAAAAAAAAGTATATATTATAGTTTTTTTGTAAATAATCTCTATTTTTTAAAATAAAAAATTAATGTATTTTAAAGAATAAATATGTTAAATTTTTAATTTATAGTCTTTATAAAGTAATTTATTTAAATTTATAATAAGACCCCAATAAAATTTGGAGATAAAAATATTTTAAGAATAAATCATATAAATAAATTTAAAAAAAACATATATTAAAAAGGGAGGAATAAATTAAAATAAAAATAAGTATATTTTTTTGCCAGATCTTAAAATAATTATCAGGTACAGTTCTATCCAACTTTCAACTGGCACTCCCTGCTGTCATCTTCATCGATATCCACACACCACAATAATGGATACAATAAGAACAGTCTCTGCAGGTAAGTCTGCTTCCAGCACAAGAGCTTCATCGATCGCTCCGTTCTCAATTATCCTCTACTCTGCTGGGCCGATCAGTCCCTCTCTGGAGTAGCTCTCAACAATTACAATGGCTTCTTCAATCGTGAACCCGCTCCAACCTACTTCCACCAGAGCCTCTAAATTGTCGACCCTTTACTTAACTCCTCAAAGGAATTCGTTTTCGGCCAATTTCTCGGCAAGAGGGCCTCGAGCAGATGCGATACTTGCGAGCTCGGCACTGTCTTTCTCGCCCTTGGCGGAGAATTCTGCGTCAAGAGCGCCGATTGAGCTATCCAGCAAGGCTTCAAGGGTTTGGGGCTGGGATCAGCCGCTGAGGCGGCGAGGCTCCGTCGATTCCCATCCGTTAATCGTTGCAGCAGCTGCGGACGAGGGTCGCGAGATCGAAGTGTCAGATGGGTGAGATTGCATGTTTGACTCTCTGCTGCATCATGATAAAATTAAATTCCTCTAATTATGAATTGGTCGGAAAAGTAGTATCCAAAAAGAATCATTTTTTTTTCTTTTAATTAATTAATTTTAATTTCTGCTCATCCTCCATTAATTATTGCTTGATATGCTGATTCTGTCTGTTTTGCTATCTTTCCATTATTTAGCACTGGTTAAGGAAAATAAAAATAACATTTTTTTCGTTATGTATAAATATAACGAATTGATTTACCTTGACAGAATTTAATTTTGTGAAATTTAACTCAAAAGGGTATTTTTTAGAATTTTTTTCCTGGAAAGTTATTTAATAAAAACAGAAAAATCTTACCGGATATTGTGGAAAAAAACAAACCTTTTTAAATGAATTAGCTGAAAGCTAAGCAATAACTTTCACCTTTTATTATTTATTAATCATAATTACTATTGTTATTCTGATTGCAGGTCAAAGAGCTTGACTGAGAGATTTCCTTGGCTGATTACTGGTTTCTTTTTCTTTATGTGGTATGATTCTGTTCTCGTTGTTCCACATTTCATAATTTACCTGAATTGGAGTTAACTCCGTTCTTGTACATAAGTTACTGTCATATTTGAAAGTTGTAAATATTTCTCCTAAGCTAATCACAAACAAGGTTCAATTGAAGCAGAGCAGAAACAATCATAATCTAATATCATTTCATTCCTTTTTACCGGATATAACTGTATAGGGTTAAATACCAAGTAGCTACCTGAACTTTGAACGTTTTGTAACGAGCTACCCGAACTTTGAAAATTCAAAACGGGCTACCTCAACTTTGAAGAAGGTGCAAATAGCTACCTCCGTCCAATTTTCCGTCAACTGTCGTCGAAAAGTCGTCAGAAATTGGACGGAGGTAGCTATTTGCACCTTCTTCAAAGTTACCGCTTTGAATTTTCAAAGTTCGGATACCTCGTTGCAAAACGTCCAAAGTTTAGATAGCTACTTGGTATTTAACCCAACTGTATATGATCATCTCGTTTATATTTCAATGATTTCTTTATGTTCAGGTACTTCTTGAATGTCATCTTCAACATACTGAACAAGAAGGTCTACAATTACTTCCCGTATCCATAGTACGGTGCCTTTGCTGCTCTCTCCTTTCTTTTCAAAGTAAACGTCTTAAAATTTGATTACCTGTTTAAGTAAGCAATCCAATCGTATTCCCTTTTGCAGCTTCGTGTCAGTTATCCATCTTCTAGTTGGAGTGGTCTACTGTCTACTGAGTTGGGCTGTTGGATTACCCAAACGCGCAGTAAGTCCCGTGCCTGAGTCTCCTGTATGTCTCTGTGAGAATATATACACTTCTGCTGATATGTGCTAACTGGAAAAAAACACTCCTGAGCAGCCAATCAATAAGGAACTTCTATTGTTGTTGACTCCTGTTGCCTTCTGCCATGCTCTCGGCCATGTCATGTCCAATGTTTCATTTGCAGCTGTTGCTGTATCTTTCACACACACAATCAAAGGTAAGAGTTGTCTAGAAAAGTTTCTCATAGAGGCCATAAGGTTAATTCATCATAATTTTTCCTTGAACAGCTTTGGAGCCGTTCTTTAATGCAGCTGCTTCTCAGTTTGTGTTGGGTCACCAAATACCCTTGTCCCTTTGGCTTTCATTGGCTCCAGTTGTGATTGGTAAATTCTTTACTCAACTCTCACAAAATATAAAATCTGCATATTCCTATTCCATACACTGATTTTACATGTTATTGCTATACCTTTTGTGAAGGTGTATCCATGGCTTCTCTGACCGAGCTTTCCTTCAACTGGCTTGGATTTTCTAGTGCTATGATCTCAAACATTGCATTTACTTACAGAAGTATTTACTCAAAGAAAGCAATGGTTAGTGTTTCATGCCGAGGTTTTGTTTCGTTAATTTTTAATAACTTCCCGTGCTTTTGAAATCAACAGACAGGAATGGACAGCACAAATGTGTATGCTTACATATCGATCATTGCTCTTCTTGTCTGCATCCCACCTGCTGTCCTTGTAAGGCCAACCGGTTGCTCATGAAACTACAGACCGTCATATACTCTTGTTCATGTAAGAGCTAAGAAACAACACTTTCGATCTACTCACTTCAAGATTACTCTTTTCAGATCGAGGGTCCAAAATTAATGCAATATGGATTCAGTGACGCCATTGCCAAAGTTGGTCTGGTGAAATTTTTGTCTGATCTATTTTGGATTGGAATGTTCTATCATTTGTATAACCAGGTACATCTCAATTACCTACACCATGCTTCTAATCCATATCTACGACTTTAGTAAGTAATTACTGGTTCAAACCTACCATTGCAGCTCGCTACCAACACTTTAGAACGGGTAGCGCCGCTAACTCATGCAGTCGGGAATGTGTTGAAAAGAGTTTTTGTCATCGGTTTCTCAATTGTTGTGTTTGGTAAGAATATTTTCCTTGTGTTGTTGGGTGGTGATCGTGAGAGCCGGGTTTTTGTGTGTATTGATGTGCTTGGTGTGGTGTTTGTGAAACTAACTCAGGCAATAGGATTTCCACCCAAACCGGGATTGGCACGGCAATAGCAATTGCTGGTGTTGCCATGTATTCAGTCATAAAGGCAAACATTGAAGAGCAAAAGAAGGTAAATCCCATGACACTTGAATCTCTAAATCACACAACCCAATTATGTTATTTAGTTTCTCCAATTTTGATTAGTGTTTCTTTGTTGTGGTGTTATGATTCAATTCAGAAGGCTGCAGCTGCTTCATCTTAAAGGAAGGCTGAGCTGGGAGACGTTTGATAATTGTGTTAATAACAAGGCAGAGATCTGTCTGAACTTCATTGAATTGAGATGATAAATTACTCGAGTTTGGGATCTGGATTGTGTATTTTGGAACACTTTCTGCTTCAAATTTTAATGAAGCGGAAAAAACTTTTGAAGTGTGACCCCAAATTTAATTCCTTACTCTATTGGGTTTAATTATATTAGTTGAAAGATGAAACTTACTGTGATTAGAAGAACATTGGATAATAATATAGTACTTAGAAATCAAACAAATAATCTCTAAAGAAACAGAAATTGTTGCCTTGAGGTGTAAGATTCCAAAATTGATTGAAAAAGTGGAACAAAAAATGAATTTGGATGAAAGAATCACTCACTACACAAGCTTTCAGATTCAACTGCAACTGCCTGCCCTCTTTCCTGGTTCTATCATTCAAATCTGCAGTTGCCAATGGAGATTCCATCCAACAGTCCGAGCTCCAACAAAACCTAAATACAGCATCAACAAGAAAAAAAATTATTTTTTATTTTTTAAAATCTTGTCTTGGATTGTAGAGAACGAGCGATTTCTGGATCTCAGCAGTGAAGTGATTGTAAGAACTTACCGTAGCTAAACCAATGTACAAAACTGAGCTAGTGAGACCTCCTCTGCAGCTGAATCCATCATTTTCTGACTAATGGTTTCTGACAGACAAGTAGTCGTTGGTCACTTCCATTTTGAAGATCGATCACCCGAGCTTCCCATCTTATCTGACCCGCTAGCATTCTTGCCACCTCTATTGCTCCAACTTTATCGGACAGGACCACCCATCCCTTAGGAAGAAATCATAATTGAGTAAACTTAAGCAAAACCATATCTCATGCAGCCATTTGTGTAATTTTTTTCTTTGTAAATCAATAACAGTAGCGTTGGAAGAACAAAATTGGGAAATGGCATGCAAGACCAGGATATTCTAGAAACAAAATTACCTCGGGGCGTAGTATTCTGTCCATCTCAAGAAGTAAATCCATTATGCTACACCTTCGGCTGAGTTGTGTGAGGAGACCGTTGGCATGAAGCATGTCATATGTTCGTGGATATGTGGGGAATGGTTCACACCTGTTTCAGCCACGTAGAAAATTGTTTTGTAATAGCATTAAGTTCAAAAGAAATATATGCATAAAATGTATGGCAATGCACTGCCCAGGCAAAAAATCCCACATAAAGAAGAACAAAGCTACGAAACAAATCAAAAGCAACAGGCTATCTTACTTATACTAAAGAAAATATATGATGTGAAAATGAAACTTACCAATTATGTGCAACACCAGCAAAACCTCGATCCAATATCAGAGGAAGCGTATCAGGAGCCTCAACTGGAACGACATTCATTACCCAAACTGATTTCTTTTCTTCTAAGAAAGCAGCATTTAGACCCCCATAATTAGCATTCATGTCCATCACGTTACGGACCATGTTAAATGGAGGTAACGGGTCTTCATCTCCTGGCCTCTTTGGATGGTCAGAGAAGATCAAGGGAGTTAGCAGTGACCAATAATTTCTCAGAGCAGATCTCCAGTACTGCAAATCCTCGGAGAAGTCTTCAGGACGAATTCCTGAAATTAGGAGATTCCATAAAACGGTTCAGAAATTTGACACATCATGAACTTTCCTGAATGCAAGTACAATAAATGATAATAAACTTCATGGAACAATACTTTCCATGAACCTCAAGCTCAGATGGGCTCAAATTTGAACTGGACGATCGATTCTGGATGGGGTTCCAGCGTTTGCTGGAAGTCCCACTTATGCATGAAACGAGAGGCTGATAATACGACTGAAGATCATGTCCTTTACAAATTGGTACGGCCTGATTGCTATGATGATAAAACAAGATAGAGATGAATGCATTAAGATATTCATCATAAGAATTGCCTTATACAATTGAAAATAAGGTTTATCATATCCACTTACCGGGAAGAGTAACAATTGACATCAGATGTCTTTTGCCACACAAATGTTTCATCTTGTTGAGCTAAAAGACTCCAGCAAACTTCTTGTGTGAGCTTTTCCAATGGTGTAAACATGGCCCTCTTCTTTGAACTCGATGAGCCTCCCTGAGGCTTAAGTGCTGGTGCAGTTAGAACAAAATAACCTCCAGGTTTTAGAAGTCGATCCACTTCAAAAAGGAACATACCCTCTGTTCAGAAAAGAATCACAGTTAGAGACATAACTTACGGAATCAGATGTACAATTTGAAAAAAAACATCACATTATCCTCCCACGGCAAAGAAACTTTGATTTCCATTTGAGAATTAATAAAGTTTCAGGCGTCCTGTAGTTAACTTGACAGGGCGACTGGAGTAGAGATTGATCAAACTCCTTCCTTGGAACTACGCAATAACACTTTGAATAACAAGCGACCAGTTATGCTGGACGCCAAATGCGTAGAGAATTGTCACCATCCATGTATAAGAAATTGATATCACACAAAGTAAAAGTATATTGAGTCAGAATTGGTGGTGCAAAGAGGTATTGAGAATCTCTCTTTGCTGAGACGATGCAGTCAATATGCATCCAATTCCAGTATCAATTACACCAATTTCCTGATTCAAATCATCCAATTCATCTGTATTCCCCTTAGGAGTATTTCAAGAAAGAAAAAGTAGCTAATTTTGAACTTAAGTCCATGTTCCAAATTTAAACATAGGCCTCCCGCTCCACCTAAAAGTGTTTCTTGATTCATCCATCAATCAGGATAACTGTCGATTAAGAACATTGAACTGCCAAACACACCTAATGCACTAGCTCAACAACAGGTTGATGCTAAACCCTAATTTCAGCTTAAAATAATAGAGGATTTATAAGAAAATATTTCCTTGCCGATAAACGTGAAGAGTAACATGAATCTTCACTAGTCAACGCAGATGATATCACATTGGGCACAATGTACCTTTCTCATCCCAGATGATACCACATTGGGCGCAATGAACCATGTCATAGGATAGTGATGGATATGGGAGCTGTTTAGAAATGAAGTTGCTGATCATTGCTGGTAGACCCCTCTCAAGAGCCAATTGAACTTGGCTACCAGTAGCCTCATAGGCAGCGATACAGACTGCCATTAATTTGAGTGATAAAAGATGAGCCCCAAAACTACCAAATCCACAACCAATATCTAGCACTGTGTGTACCTGTAATAATATGAAACTGTTAAAGTTTTTTAAGTAGATCTTAAGGTGTATTAGAGTTAGATCTTCTGAGTTTTTTTGTTAAATTTAAAAAAATTAGCCTTATTCAAAGCTAGTTATTAGTGGTCAAAAAAAAAAATAGTGAGTACCCTGAAGAAGATGAGATAGTACCACACAAACATAATACTTTGGTTGAAACCTAAATCTACAAATTAAGAATGCCTCCAGAGTGGGCTGTGGATACTTACACCAGCTTGAGTGAATTCAGAGTCACTTCCTAACCCTAGCATCTCTGCTATTTGACGAGAATAATCTTTCACACCATCGAATATTGATCCATCATCAGAGTGGAATGCAATCTGATTCTCTTCCAACAGCATCATCCTGGAGATTAAGAATAGATAAGTTATAATCTCACAAGTTACGTGGAAATATTAAAGAGAGGCTAAAACAATTTTCATTCAGTATAAGTCATCAATGCATGGCATACTGAATAAGTAATGCAGGTATTGCAAATATTTGCAGCTTATAGATTTAAGCAGGAAGACACCTTTTAGTCATGCTTCCAGATGAAAGAAATTGATCTTTTGTTATCTTTACATTGCCACTCCATATAACATCCCGACCAGCTGGCCACCGCAGAGGAATCTTATAGTCTTTTGGAGGTCGAACTATACACCGTTCCTCTACAGTTGAGAGTTCACAATGCCGATCAAACTCATCCCCGTCTTTATATCCAGCCAGCTGGCTAGCAGTGACATTGTAACATGGGATAAAATTCTCTCTTTCTTTGCCACACAGCCCAAACTCCTTTTGCTTGTTAGCTCCAGATGAAAGAGATTTAAGATCCAAATAATCAACCACTGCCTGCTCCTTCATTCGTCTGTAGTTTGTATACATATCAGGAGTTGGGTCTGAACTAACAGAATGGAATCCATTTGAAGATGACCCCAAGACAGTGATCAGTGCTATTACGCTAATAATGCATAGGAGAAGCCAACTAAGGGGAGGTCTTGGCCCAAAAACTAGAGCTAGTTTGCTCATCCAAGGGCTTCTCATGTCCAAATTTTGTGCAAGAAGGTCCCTCAAGCTAAGCTATAAAATCATCAATGAATATGAGAGGGCCTTATCCAATCAACCAACAAAGATCATAAGCAATCATGATATAAATCTAAACTGATTTCTGTGGATCGGCACAATTCCCATAGGCACTAAAACAATTGATTTGAGCTTCCTTGGAGACTTCTTCTAAAAATCAATCAAGGCCATAAAATTTAGTTTAGCAACACGCTTCCCAGCATCAGAAATCAACTGCAAGATCCTTGAAAGTAATGTCGCTTATGAATCACAATAAAGACGGTCAGCAGAAAGTTTCTGTACATGGACCAACAGTAACCACAGTCACAGAATAATTCTACATCAGCAAGAACCCCAAGCAAAGCTGCAAATTTAACAAGTAAAATTTAGAGCAAATAGTTAGAACTTAACTGAAGTAGTACATTCAAACATATCCCAGAAATATCACTGAACAATTATGACCTACTAATTCACCAGCAGAGAAAGATATATGTGTGTGTGTGTGTGTGTGTGTGTGTACACACACATATAGCTATAACTAATAAGAATTACTAAAATTGCCCATTGCAGCAAACACCCATTATGGATGGAACTCTCCTTTACACGAGTCCCTTCTAAACAGATCTCGTTCATGTCCTCCATGAAGAACAATGGCGGAGCATGTACTGCGCGTTACAGGAAACAAACACCGGGAAAAACAGTAGTCAGCTTAGATAGCAGCTGATTCAGGTTAGTTATTGGTCGCTCAACGACAGGATGAAGGAGACAGAGATCCACTAACTCTCTCTAGACTCCCATCTTTCGATTGAAGTGATGAATTCCAGACAATTTGGAAAACAAAAATAAAAAAATATCTATAAGAAATGCGATCAGGCGCAATTCTGCAGTAACACGGGATGATTCCAACCATCAAATGGAAACAAGAATATTGGAATTTGGAATCCGACCACCAAAATTGACGAACATTAACCTCAAGATACAATGGAGGAAAAAAATCACAATCAAATCACAGATTGCGAGAAACCACAAAATGATCGCAATGTAGCAATCAAAGTAAAACGATGACCGAACACATGAATCTAAAGAAATCGATGCGCAATGGATCGAGTAATACCTTGTTGAAGAGACAGAGAGGCCTGAAAGGTTGCTCAGATCTGATGGAGATCAGAAAATTCTACAGATTGGAGGGGCAGGCTGAGATATGGAGCGTTTGATAGGGAACTGAGAAAGCGCTGGAATTTGTTGACAGATTTTTCGTATATATATATATATATATATTTGGTTGATGATGAATAATGATGGAATTAAATTTGATTATCAATTATTAACTACAGATTAAAGAATTAATATGCCAAATGCATCCACATATTTACGTAATGGACACAATATTCTAACTATTGCTTGATAAACCCATAAACTTTCTCTTTATGTCAATTTATACCCTGATATATCACTTCGTCATTTTGAAAAATCGTGAATCTTTTTCCTAAATTATTCTCCCATACTTACACTTTTAAAAAAATCTTATTAATCTTTCACCTTCAAATTAAAGTCCATTTCACCTCATAATAAGTTAATAATAGAGACCAAAACTTTACAATTTTCAATACTCTATTTGGTATGATTGTTTTTATTTACAAAAATAAAAAAAAATTAACTATGAATTTGCACTTTAAAGTAGAAATTTATCTTAAGTTAATATATTAAAAAAATATGTATTTTTTTATTAATTTATCATATTAGTATACATAAATTAACAAAATACGATATGATATAACATAGAAAAATCTCCATTTCCGTCCATTTGCCGTTTAATACTGACGGATTGGAGATCATGTGACTGACACGTGTTATTTTAACATTTAGAAGTGACGAAATTGCCATCAATACTGTTTCTTATCAGCTCCAGACTACTTCAACTCTTCAATACCTTCATCGACTTTCTCTTCAAATTGAACCGATCGCAGTACTGCATTTAATTACGCTGCTATAAAAAAAGAGTACTATACATAACTTCGGTCTATTCCCTCCTCCATTCGTTGCTAAAGAGATATTGTTCTAGATGTGCATTTGAATTGCATAAGAGGAAACGACGAGTCTTCAAGTGAGGTAGAAGAAGAGTCAGAGGAGGAAGACATGGATTCGACTGAGGTAACGTTATCGGAGTTGAGATCGAAGGGTGAATTTCGCATCCCGACGGATGTTAATGACCTCCAACTGTTACATAAAGTTAAGCTCAAAAAATTATGAAGTCAACAGAGACTGAAATTGAGGATTTCTTCGCCATTACCAAAGCATAAAATCTCCACCAGCTCCATCATTTCAAGAAAAAGTGAGAAAAACTTAAACTTAAATACATATTTTTTGTTATTTAATTTCAAAATCAAATGCAGGTACAATTTCGATTTCGCGAAGGAGGAGGCGTTGGAGGGATGATTCGAGTGACGCCGATTTAAGCAATAAGATATTTGTCTACGTTTATTTTTAACTAATTACTTACATTGTCAATGCAAGTATTGAAGAGTTAAGTGAACGATGCTCCATTGATAATCATCATCGGTTGTTTTGTTCATTACGGTGTAAGTAATTAGTCAAAAATAAATGTGGGCATATCTCTTATCCCTAAACGTGGAGCATCATGATGATTATCAATGGAGCATCGTTCTCTTCACTCTTCAATACTTGCATTGACAGTGTAAATAATTAGTCAAAAATAAACGTGGGCAAATCTCCTATTGCTTAAATCGGGGACACTCGAATCGTCCTTCCAACGGCTCCTCCTTGGCAAAATCGAAGTTGTACCTGCATTTCAATTTGATTTTCAAATAAAATATCCAAAAATCTGTATTCAAATTTAAGTTTTTCTTGAAATGATGGAGCTGGCGGAGATTTTATGATTTGGCAACGGCGAAAAAATCATTGATTTCAGCCTTCGTCGCCTTCATAATCTTCGGAGCTTCAACTTTATGTAACAGTTGGAGACCATAACATCCGTCGGGATGCGAAATTCATCCTTCGATCTCAGCTTCGATAACGTTACCTCATCTAAATCCATGTCTTCATCCTCCGACTCTTCTTCTACCTCGCTTGAACACTCGTCGAATTTGGATTTGAAGATTGAACCTCGAATATATTCTTCAAAAGCATTAAAACAATCTAAAAACATGCCATGAAGAACCTATGAAACACTAATTTTATTTTATGCAAAATACTTTGAAAAGAGTGAAATTCTTTATAAAGAGATTAGTTCTAGTTTTGCGTTTACTTTTATAAGAGGGCAACGAGGAACAAAACTTGTGAGAGATGTAACATCGGAAATGTGTGACTTTGGGGGTAAATTATGCAATTAATTTTTCTAATAATTAGCTTAGAGAAAAAAATTATCCGTAGTCCGTAGACCACTCGTTATGAAAGACTAAAAATTGAAAATTTAACAAATTTATCCTTTAAATTATATTAACTTTTTTTCTAAAAAATGACGAATACATAAATTTATTTGTTTAAACAAATGGGAGAAAATACAAAAACTATAATGTCCAATGAAAATACAAAAAAATGTTTGTTTTTTTATATTTAAAATAGATAAACCTTAAGAGTTTTTTTTAAAAATATGTTTTTTTCTTTCAATTATTTCATTTTTCCTATATTATTATTGTAATTTTTCATTTTTTTTAATTTAAAGTAAAAATAAAATAATCATAAATTGTAGTTGAAAAAAATAAAAATTGAAGACTTTTAATTACAAATGTATATAATAGCTAAAAAGCTGGTAGTCTATCCATAAATTAGTGAAGGAAAGAAGTATAAAAATGAAATAATGGGTAGTGAGTTGTATGATTTTCACAAGCATTGAAATTTGAAAGAGAAGGAAAGATTTGCAGATGAAAGGGGAAATGGAATTGATGACAGCTATTTCAGCAGACTAATTAACTGACATTTTCATACTTTTTTTTTCCATTAATGAAACAATCTAAAACCAACCAATGAGGATAAATTAAAGAATGAATAGAGAGTTCTTGCCATTGTAAACTGATGAATGGAATGAAAGTTGAAACCAATTAAGATTTCTTTTAGCAGAGCACAATGCTGCACTCTCCATTTGCTTCATCCTCTGCAGGAGCAGGAAGGTTGAGATCGATAAGGGCGGTTGGAACTTCATTAATGTCCTGCTCAACAAGAACAGTAGACTTGTCCTCAGAATTTGATCCAAGAAAGTGAGATCTTTTGTGACCACCTAGTGCTTGTCCTGATCGAAAAACCCGAAAGCAGATTGGACACTCGTGCTTGTAACTCTTCTTTGCCTTCTTCAACTCAAATGAATTATTCTTCGAAACCCGTGTTTTTTCATTCTTCAAGATTTGTTCTTCTCTGTTCATCTTCTTGCGGCAGGCAGATGCTGATATGTGCCCAGCAAGAGACTTTCTTGTGTCAAATAACCTTCTACAGACAGGACATTCTTGCTTGTTATGGTGATGGTGGTTCTTGTTTGATTCAAACTGTCCATTTCCATGTTCATTGCTGCTAATCCCAGAAGATTCAGTTGATTTCGGCTTCATCTCCACAGCTCGAAACCTAATTCGAATTGGAGATGATTTAGACTCCAAAACTATTGGATGAATCTTTGATTCTGAATCTGGGACCGGCCAGTTATCTCTTGACAACATCATCAGACACTTTGCCAGTTCCTCTTGCTCGTCTTCTTCAGTCTCCGAAACCGATGTCTCGGAATCGAACACATCGTCGGACCAATTACAATCACTCGCCGTCTTGTCTTTCTCGGAATGGCAAGCCATGTGGCCGCACAATGCTTTCATCGATTGGAATCCTTTTCCACATTCTTTACACACATTGGAAAAATTACCATGCTGCTGCTGTAGAGCAACATGCTGAGCTGAATCGGAGAATCGCCTCGTCTTCTTAGGATTCGTCCTCAGACCATAAATAGAACTTTCTCCAACAACATCAAAGTTCTGGAGCTCTCTCTTGCTATTCCGAGCGGCAGTATCATCGCAATCTTCACGATCATCTGCTAAATTGAATCTAGTAATCGGAACCCTATGGGACCTGAGGTGGCCACCTAGGGATTTCCCGCACGGATACCTCTTATCGCAGAATTTGCAAATAAATTTCATCACTCTCTGATCCTTCTCCATCGTATTGCAGATCAAAACAACTAAGGTTAGAAATCGAAGTGCTGATACATCTATAACCTCAAATTCATCGGATTCAATGCTGAATTCAGTAGTTGTAGATCAAGATCGAAGTTGGGGAAGCAGACTCGGCAAGAACGAATTCCATTGGAGGTAGCTAGCTATGGCTCGGATTTGAGATTATGATTGAAACTTTGAAGAAGAAGAATCAGTGGAGCTGCAAAGAGATGGAGGCCATGATCAGTGGTTGCAACTTCCAAGAAGGCACTTTTTGCGGTGATGTAGTTGGAGGAGGAGAATTGAATTGTATGCATGGAAGAAGCTAAGATTTTAATATGGTGAAGAGGAAATGAAAAGCGGAAGCACGTGGAAGGAAGCGAGTGATGATCTCAGCTCTGATTGGGCGGCTTGATTTGGTTTAGAAGAGACACGTGGACGGTGTGGGGACTACTTACTACTTAGGATACACTCTTCATTAAATAGCGATACAACAATTTTGAGGTTACTTTATACGTTTTAAAATTAGCTATACGAAGTGCAACGAGATACTTTCGTTTAAATTACCGTAAACTGTTGACAGAAATTCATCGAAAATTTGTCATAAATTGGACGTAAGTAGCTCGTTGCACCTTCGTCCAAAGTTGAGGTAAACCGTTTTTATTTTTTTTAAGTTCGGTTAGCTCGTTGCAAAACGCTCAAAGTTCAGGTAGCTCCTTGGTATTTAACCCAAAATTTTGATAAAAAAATGTCGGGTTTTGTTTACTTCATGAAATAATTTGTGCATATTAATAATTGTTGATATTTTCATTAAGTTCAAATAAGTCTAATATTTTTTAAAATTACAAAAATTCTTAATGTTGTGGGTTGATTTGGGAGTTGACCATCTATACCATGATCTAGTATGCATCACGATAATAGTCACTTACTCCGGTCAAACTCGCATGTCTTAATATTACGGGTCAAATTTTAATAGTACATCACAACTCATTCACACCCTTATTCAGTTTGTATTATGCGGTATGCCACACAAAACATAAAGTAAAAAGGGGAAGTGATCTTCTATCCCATAAATTTGCTCGTTGATATTTATTAAGAATAAGTATTGAAACATCATAGTATCCAAAACGATATAAAGCTAGTTGTTGGTATTCATAAAATACTTAAACTTTTCGACTCGAGTTTCTTACTTTAGTTGAAGATAGAGATGTCGATCGACACATATGAGTTAATCGCTTTAAGCGATGTTTGGCTTGAGAAATGAGAGTTTCACTGAGAAATTAGTAAATGTGCTTGCTTAGCACACAAGGAAATATAATAATAAATTTGAAAAATTCATCAAAAAGCTTTCATAGCTCAGTTGGTTAGAGCACCCGTTTAGTAAGCGGGAGGTCTTGAGTTCAACTCTCAATGAAAGCATTTTTTTATAAAGCTGTTCTTTTTTTGGGTGATTTGTTCTTAATGTCACCAGACATGAAAACCGGTCCGAAATTGGAAAATACACATTAAGATCAAATTAAATAACAAAATAATTCAATTGAATAATATTTACATTTTTTTTTTTTACTGAAATTTAGCGGGAGGTCTTGAGTTAAACTCTCAATGAAAGCATTTTTTTATACTTAAATTGATTAAACAACTAAAAGATCACTTGGATAACGAAACTAATATTACTTTTTATTAATTGACTAAATATATTAATTAATATTATATATAAAATTTTATATATATTAATGGTCGGACCGGTCCTTATAGACTTTTAAATTTATAGTCCGAACCAGTCTAAAAATCCGAACTAAACAAGAAAAATTGAATCGGACATTTTCAGTCTGATTTTTTTTAATTTTGTCCGGACCAGTTTTCGCTAAATTTTAGTCAATTTTTTTAATGAATTTTTATCAAATTTATGGTTATTTTACTTATTAGAATAAAATTATATAACTTAGGGTAAAATAAGATTAGTTGTAAATTCTGTTTGTTTTTTTCAAAATTTTTTTGAGTGGTTTTCAAATAAAATTCCAAAAAACAACATTCAATTTAATAATTTTAATTTAAGTTTGGGGAGAAATATTGACTTAACCCCTTGGCCAAGACATAATCCTTTATTCCTTTTTGTTATAAAAAAATCGTTTTCCATTTTTCTTTTGCCCTAGTTGTCCTCTTACTCTCTTCGATCAGAGTGTAGCTGCAGCGTCCATAAACACGACCAGCAATGGATATGGAAATCGATGCTACATTGCAGCGGCAATTGATCAAAGATGATGATCTTTTCAAAGCAGCTGAATCAGGCGATTCTGCTGTATTCAGGGCGCTCTCGCCGGAGCAGTTCTCCAAATCCCTCGCTCTCCGGAATGAAGACGGACGCTCCCTACTTCATGTTGCTGTCTCCTCCTCGCATGCAGAGGTGCGGTTCGGAACTATTTTTCTTGATTCCTCGTTTGGCTGCCTAAATTTGTTTGAAATGTTCTAACATCTGGTGCTCAGTTCTTATACTGAATTGAATGGTCGGCTGTAGTATTCCGACGACACAGTCGCTTTAAATGTATTTACGGACTATCTGTAGTAATCTGTATCGCCATTTGTACGTTTTTTGCTGCTTATTTGTTGATCTATAAGAAGGTACCTGGTGTTGACAGTTGTTCCAACTACGTCTATCTTACACTTTGCCTCTGAGAAAAGAAGAGGTTTTCGATGGTTGGGTTTTAGTTGTTTGAGAAACTCTACATTCCAAATTTTCAATAGTCGCCTTTCGTGAACTTAAAATGTATGACCATTTTGAGCTTTACAAGTGAGAAAAAAAATTCTACCAGAAACAAAAAGTGCCAGTTTGCATATAATGACTTGGTGTTGTATCTGCTCAACTAGATTTCAGATCATTGCACCCCCTGTTGTATCTTCTCATTGTTTATAACAGTTCGCACTAGATTAGTTCAGCTAGTCAATTGGACATTTGAGAGAACGGTGAGATGGTTGAAGAATAACTTATGATACAGTAATGGGTGCTCATTCAGCCTTTATATCCTGTCTTTGACTCTTTTCTTCTTGAATTGATTCAGGTTGTTGATATACTGGCTGATGCGGATAAGTCTAAAAGTGTAATCAATTGCAAAGATGAAGAAGGCTGGGCACCACTTCACTCTGCCGCAAGCATTGGGAACAAACAGATTGTGGAAATTTTGCTAAGTAAAGGTGACTAAATTTCTCTCATTAGCTTCGGAACTCTACATATAGATGCAAATACATCAACATTATGTTTCCTTTCACTTTTGTTTTCTTCCATTTAATCTTACCGAGGACCTAGAGTTTCTTTGTTATTTCCATGATATAGGCTCCTGTATGAGCCATTAATCCTCTTGGTTGTACGTCATCTCTTTCTGTATTTATCTCATGACTCTCGTCATTTTACATGTTAATTGTTAAAGAAGACGTTTTAATATCTTGAGGAAGATATTGATTCTCCGATATATCTTCCTGGAGCAATATATGCCGAGTAATGTGACAAACTCTTGATAACAGGAGCTGATGTCAATCTAACGAATGATGGAGGGCGTACTGCACTTCATTATGCTGCCAGTAAAGGACAGATGGAAATAGCTGAATCTCTTGTTTCACATGGAGCAAATATCAATGCCAAGGATAAGGTCTGTACTTTTGTATCAATTTATTTGATACACTTAGCTTTTCGGCTCTTTATTTACATATCTATGTTCTGACAAAGATATAATTTTTCGGGAATTTCTCTTACAGTACTAATTGTTTGACATGTATGAAATTTAGGTGGGTTGCACTCCATTACATCGAGCAGCCAGCACAGGGAAGTCGGATTTGTGCGAATTTTTAATTGAGGAAGGAGCAGAAGTTGAGTCTGTTGATAAAGCTGGTGAAACCCCTCTAATGACTGCTGTTATTTGCGAGAATCAAAAGGTTAGTACAGTTGATTTTTGACCTTATGACTTCTTATCAATGCTGGTCCAGTTATCTAGCAAGTTCAATTGCTAAGATGGTTATTCTATTGTCTTTGGACCTGAGCTTCTGTGCGCGGACTGTAGTTTCATTTGGGGTTATGCGTTGTGATACATTTCTCTCAGAACTTTGAAGAGTGAAATTGTATTCGTGGCCAGCCTGAAATTTAGGTTATGGTCTCCCCAAAAAACTGAAATTTTTAGTTTTCAGTGACCACTAAACAACTATTTTTTTATAAGATGATTATTTGAATAAATGTAGATGATTCTCATGCTTTACACTAGTTCCTATGTTCAATAGGGGATAGCTTCTCACCATCTGGTTGCGCATTCAAAGCTACAAATGTGCTAGCTAATATTCACTACATCTGTACTGAACTTCTTGGAAAACTTACAATTTGAGGCCTTACTAGACCTCAACAGGATCAATCCTAAACATTCGTCTAAGAAGCAGCTTGAGCATTTCAAACATAATGTTTTGATTTGTGAAATACAATTTCCATGTGATTTTGTGCTTCGAGGCAGTGAAAAAGTGAAAGCTGAATTTTTCATGTAAAACGTGTCATGATTACCATTAGTATACTGGACGTGCAGCTTAAATTTATCAAGCATGTTGTAAGTGTGATTTCTCATTCATGGAGCAGACCATGGTTTAGTTTAGTGGGTTTTTTACTATGTTGATTTGTGCTATAAAATAGGTGTCTCTGCTCTTGATACGGCATGGGGCAGATGTAGATGCAGAAGACAAGGAAGGGTACACCGTGCTCGGGCGTGCATCAACCAACCTTCGGCCGCTGCTTGTGGATGCTGCTAAGGCAATGCTTGAAGGATAGACCCAACGCTGACACTGAGACAGTGGTTCTAAAGTTCTTAGCTAGTGCAATGCATAGACCTAAACCTTTTGTTTTAGGAATATATCCAATCAAAGTTTTTCTTTTTCAAAAATAAAATTATGTGCAAGGTAAATTGATGTCCACTTCTTTTCTGACGTGAGTAATGAAACACATTATCTATAAAATATTTTATATATATATACATAATAATAATAATAATAAATGGAATAATAGGATATGCAGGAGTACATATAATGATGAAAATGTATTATCATGTTTGTTTACTTGATTGGTTTGTTTACTTCGTAGGGCAGACAATGCTGCGATAAAAAACACATAACCATGGTTATATCTGTTACTGTTTAATATGGTTAACCGTACCATTATGGTGCGGTACGGTTATGGTAATGAATTTTTTACCCATAATGATTATGGTTAAGATATTTGAGTTATACCCATGATTATAATAATATATACTAAATAATGTAAGGTACTGTACATACATATAATAAATAATTATGATATTAGTTTTATATATTTTTATTATTAGCAATATAGATTTATGTATTTTTAAAATAAAAATTTGGTATTTTATTATATTACATGTGTGAAATAAATATGTGTATACGAGTAAAAACATGGTTAATAACCACAGTTATTTTAATGGTTATGGTATTAAAATTTATACACAATTATTATGGTTATGATATGTGGTTTAAAAAAATGGTATTGTTATAATATTTGTCATACTCGGACCATACCCTAAGCATAGACAACTCTAATTGGTCACAACACTATTGATCTGGATTAGTTCAATATATTTTGTTATGTAATTAAAATGATTACTTTTTTAAAATTTGACTAACGAATATTTTGTAGCAGTATTAAATTAATAAAATGAATAAAAAAAAATTGCTGAAAATATTAATTAATAACTTATAGTTGAAATTTGGTGTTTAGGCAGCTTGATAGTTGAAAATATTAAATGTTGGATGCTACATTCATTGATTGAATGATAAATTTCAAGCTTAGACCAAAATAAATAACATTATTCCCATGTGCAACTGTTAAGTCAGTTAACTTAAATAAATAAAACAGCAAATAAATAATTAAAAATATTTTATTTATACCAAATAAAAAAAAAACATTAATTTCATGTGTAATAGCTTTTTTTGGGAAGCAAACGGCTGTGAAGAAATTACCTCTGCAGAGAGGATTGGGGCAGTGGCGAGGATCCACCTTAGTTGCAATTCTGGCCAAGGAACTGGAGGTGTCTGTGGAAAGCTCGTCGGTCGGACGGACCCCACGCCCTCAAACACCCAGAACTGTCTTCCTCTTCATACTTTCCATTTATCTTTTCTCCTCCGTCGAATACCACCATGTAAATCATACTGTCTTGTCTTTCCTTTGCACCTTTCAATCATCCCCATCTCATACCCTTCTTGCTAGGGTTCCTGCCTTCTCAGCCATTGATTGGAGCCGGAAAGAATGATGTGCTGATGACCTCTTAGTGGTTGCAGATCAACTTGGGAAATTCGTGTTGTATAAAGAGATCTTGAAGGCAAGTATTTCATTAATATCTGCAAGACTAGATTGGGTGCTATGTAGTTATCGAATTTAGGGATGGTTAAATTTTCCCAATCTCTGGCTTTGAGCATAAAAATCTAATCTTCTAGTTGCAATTTATCGATATCAGCTTCGGTGCTTCTTCAGCATTAAGTTTTGACCAGATTTAGCTGGAATTTGTGACCGTACCTATACTATTTGTTGTAATTAGGAAGACCGAATGCAATTTGAGCAGCTGATTGGCCGATTTAGTAGTGCTAGATTGGATTAATATAACTTCTTGAAGTGATCATGGCGGTTCGGGTTGCCAAAATGTATCACAATGTACCTACATCTGCAACGGCGGGTGGATCACCAACTGAGAATAGGATCACCCCTGTGAATCTTAGTCGAGTTCCTCGGTGGAGTGATGCGGAGGATAGATCTTATGTGGAAAATGACACTGGAGAAGACCCTTCACCTCCTTTTTCATATTCTATGGATCCTCTGTTATCTATTACTGGTTCTGAGAGCACTAGTAGCAACGGATCTGTTTCTAAGTTCCCTGTGGATCACGAAGTTAATGCCAAGATATATCTATGGAATGGAGCCCCATGGAATCTTGAGGTTGATGCAGTTGTAAATTCCACAAATGAGGTGATTACTCTTCTGTTAGAAATTGGTTTTCACTGTCTTCATACATGAATACTCAGAGTTAGAGCTGAAAAACTTACAGATAGATGACTGTGAGCTTATCTTTAGGTTCTGATATTGAGATAATCGGAAATGAACTACATGTACTGACATGTGACAAACTGTTTATTTTATCTGATTTTGTAAAATACCTGACATACTCTATGTTGGTTCCAAAAGAACTTGGAAGAAGCACACAGTAGTCCAGGTTTGCATGTGGCTGCTGGACCTGGTCTTGCTGAAGAGTGTTCTGATCTGGTAAGTCATTTGGCATTTGTAGTCTTTACCCTTTAGCCATAAGAATGAGCAGGTCCTTCTCACTTTGCACAAAGCATAGTTGATTATACTTGATGTACATAAATATGCTATTTCTGTCATTGTATAAGGCATTTGTGGAGCAACACATACTTTTGTTTGATTGATATTCCTTTCGTGTAAAGGGTGGATGTCGGACAGGAATGGCTAAATTTACGAATGCACATGATCTTCCTGCTAGGTTGGTTGGTGTAGCTGCAATTTATTTCACACTTGCAATCAAACAAAATACTGCTTTAGCAACTTAGAACTTCCCTTTATCTTTCCAGGAGGGTGATTCACACCGTTGGTCCAAAATATGCAGTAAAATATCACACTGCAGCAGAGAATGCTTTAAGTCACTGCTACAGATCTTGTCTTGAACTTCTCATTGAGGATGGCCTCCAAAGGTTAGAGAACACATGTCTCATCATTTAGTTCTTAGAAATTTCTGCAAAGGTCTAATTAGCTAAGAAAAAAACAAGGAGATGAGAGAAAGGGGATAATAGTAAATAGTTGGTTAAGGAGCGAGTCTTGGTGTGAGAAGTCCCATGTCAGGGGTTTAATCCCGCCAAAAACACTGAATGCAAACAACACTATATTTGGGCCAGGTCTAATCGCAAGTGGGGACTTCATGCCTGGGGTTTGAATGGAAAAGCTAAGGTCCTACTTTACCAAAACTAACTATAAATCATCAAAACTCACATGAATTTCATTGTATTGAATTATATCATTCTTCTAGGTAATGATCTTTATAATTACCTTCCTAGCATTTGCTGGAGACTGTTCTTCTGACCTTATATTAGCTGCCTTTATCTGTTGGCACGTGACATTGTAGCATAGCGATGGGTTGTATATACACAGAAGCAAAGAACTATCCACGTGAACCAGCTGCTCACGTTGCTATAAGTAAGTAGTCATTTGGACTTGTTATTTCTAAGGCTGCAATTTGCTTTTGTTCAGATAATATATCCTCTTCATTGAAGGTTTCATCTTTAGTCAATATGATATCATACACCCAGTTGGTCTGAGGTTATCAACCAAATCTAATGGTAAAGAGCTGTTTCTTCTTCTTCTTCTTCTTCTTATTGATATGTCTCTTTTACATTAGGAACTGTTCGCCGTTTTCTTGAGACACAGAAAGACAAAATGAAAGCTGTCGTGTTTTGCACAGTGACAGCTTATGATACGGATATTTATAGACGGTATGTAACAATGGTATGTTTTTTTAGTAGGAAGCACAGGAGAACAGTTAGATGTTTTGTAATGCTTTTTTTTTTTTCTCTATTCTGATGTTAACTTTATTTGTCTTCTATTGTTAGATTGCTTCCCCTATACTTTCCACGCGACAAAGGTGAGGAGGAAATAGCAAAATCAAAGCTTCCTGCAGATGTGGGAGACGAGAATGGAGAAACAATAATAGATGAACGTAAAATAAGAATAACACCTTTGCCCAAAAAGACTCCCCAACAGAACCCTCTGGAAAGCCGGCTTAATATTCCTGTCAGCAGTACCCTGACAAGAAGGTAACATTTTTCACCTATGCCCTGCATGTTAATTTCGAGATTGATTTTGTCGGTCTTCCTTATCCTATAAACTTCATGTTCATTCACTGTAAGGTATTTCAGCTGACTTTTATGTATGTTTTATTTGAATACAAAGAGTATAGTGGTTTAGTAATTTAAAGTTGAGAAGAGGCTAAATTTTTTTTTTTTTTTTTGCAATTTAAAATATATTTTCCTTGTGTAGTTTTATCAATTCTATAGCCAGTGTTGTGCATGATTTAATTTAATAAGCAAAATGTCCCACTTATTTAATATATATCTAAATGATGCATTAGCATAAGTACACTGGTAACCAAAGGTCGAAAACCTTAAATTTTTTTGAAGAATATGCAACTTCGGATTTCTTTTCCAATAAGTATCTTTTTTGGAAACCTTTATTTCCATCAAATTCCCGAGTACTATTTCTTCATGGGTTTTACTCTGTGCAACCACCAGGATATATAGCTCAGTTGATATTTCATTGAAGCCTTTTTGTTCAGTGAAACTCACCTGTAGTGGACCAGTGGTGTTATTAGTCTACTACTAACCAATAATTTTCGAATTTGGGGTGTTATAGGAGCTCCACTTATTGGGATTCATATTTAGATCCTGCTTTTGTGTCGCTAACCAAAGACCCGGATCAAAGACGGGAGGAGCAGTGGGAAAGAACTGCTCAAAAACGTGGTGGATGGAATTGTTTCAAATTTCTTGGATTAGGCGACTTTGGAGGGCCCGCCTTATCTGCTGCAGAGGAGTACTCTCTTCACACAAGATACCTTTCTAAAGCAAATTCTCTTAATCTCTCCGACATTGCTGACATGAAAATCTTGTAAGCACTTTTCTGCTCACATCTAAGCAGTAATAGTATTTAAGATACTGATCTGGTGTAAGTTCTCAACTTCTGCTTATAGATACCGTGGAGGGGTAGATAGTGATGCCAGACCA
Organism: Chamaenerion angustifolium; assembly: GCA_946814005.1. Lineage (NCBI taxonomy): Eukaryota > Viridiplantae > Streptophyta > Magnoliopsida > Myrtales > Onagraceae > Chamaenerion > Chamaenerion angustifolium. The sequence goes on from OX328276.1 coordinate 1,166,710, forward strand.
TTACTGGTGGTTGTGGGAGCTCATTTCCTGCTTCGATGTCTCAACCTAGAGCGGTTCCTTCTCTATGTTATCAAGGTACTTCGTATTTTGATCTTGTTCAAGAATTATGGACAGACCAGAAAAGAAAAAAAAATGACTGTCTGAGACATCATGTAACTGAATTTCTCTTGCTTGCTATCTTTCAGGAATTTGAACCGTTGATTCAGAAACCGTACAGTATAGTGTATTTCCATTCTGCAGCATCGTTGGATCTGTAAGTGCTTTTACATAATCCAGAAGACTTTGTTCTTCTATCTGCATATTTTAATGGGTTAAATACCTGAACTTTGGACGTTTAGTAACGAGCTTTGGACGTTTAGTAACGAGCTACCCGAACTTTGAAAATTCAAAACGGGCTACCTCAACTTTGAAGAAGGTGCAAATAGCTGTCTCCGTCCAATTTTCGACGACATTTGACGGAAAATTGGACGAAGGTAGCTATTTGCACCTTCTTCAAAGTTGAGGTAGTCCGTTTTGAATTTTCAAAGTTCGGGTAGCTCGTTGCAAAACGTCCAAAATTCAGGTAGCTATTTGGTATTTAACTCTATTTTAATCAAGTGTTTGATAATATTTTCCTAACTATACAGGAGACCGGATTTTGGATGGATAAAGAGATTGCAGCAAATACTCGGCCAGAAGCACCAGAGAAACCTTCATGTACGAAACATAAGGGTGTTACTTCATTGAATTGCTCAATGACTGGTTCTTGACATCATCAATGAATGGTTATTTACAGGAAATATATGTTCTACACCCAACTTTTCACCTCAAGGCTTCGATTTTTGCCCTACAGACGTTTGTGGACAGTGTGGTATGCTTCAATCTACTCACTTTTACTCAAAAAATTCTACACAAATGCTTGATAAAGTAGACTAATTAGTTGGGAAATTCTAGACAGAATTTTTTTTGTGTGAAAAAGTATCTTTTTTGAAACAAAAGTTTTTTGAAATTATAAAAATTTCTGCTTTCTAACCAAATGTAATATCTTGTAGCGTTATTGGTCTGACGAATTACATGTTAGGTGTGGAAGAAAGTGGTATATGTTGAACGTCTCGTCCACTTGTTCAAGTATGTTCCTCGGGAGCAATTGACGATTCCCGACTTCGTCTTCCAGTTGAGTTTGATTTCTACTTCTGTAGTAACTTGATGATGCAGCAACTATGAATCCAGACTGTTCTTGTGTTTCTTACAAGCTGTGAATGGTGTTGAATCAATGCAGGCACGACATCGAGGTAAATGGAGGGAAAGGGTTTGTTGTTGACTCCCGGAAGAATTACGGTAATCCCCGACCTATAAACACAAGTTACGAGATTCGAACAACCCCAACACAAGAAGATTCATGAATTGTGGAATAGAATGTGTTTCTTGATTGTCCAATGGATTCCATTCTTTGTCACTCATGAGATGTTGTCTCTTGCCATACTTGGAAAGCAGACCAAGAGCAGCAATTCTTTTAAAATTTGTAGATTGTATAAATGGATTTATATACACATATATATTCTTAAGAATATATATTAATTTCCTTCAGATTTTTAAGCAAAAATGTTTGAATTGGAGCTGTCTAGGGGTGTCAAAGATTGACCCAACCACGTGTGACCCGCTCACGGGTCGTGTTCGGGTAAGACTTTTTGACCTACGTGTCATGTTGACACGACCCATGGATGCCCCGTGAAATTTTCACGGGTCAGGTTTGGGTCAGTAGTTTTGACTTACATTAAATATATATAATCAGTAGTTTATGATCCGTCCCGAATTGTATATTACATTAAATATATATAATTTTGACCCATGGGTCAGTAGTCTTGACCCATGAGTCAGTTTGTTTCTAGGTTTTTATGTACTAGTGGGTCGAAAGGGTTAAATTGACCTGCGAATCATGGAGGTTGAACGGGTCAGTCTGATCCAAGCTTTACTATTCCTGACGTGTCAGGTTTGAGTTTCAAAAATTGACTCATACTATTACACGGGTCAGATTTGGGTCAGAGAGTTCTTGACACGACCATGACCCGCTTTGATACTCCTAGAGCTGTCAGATTCATTTTGAAGTTCATATGGTGGAATTTGAGAGAATCGTTGATAAACAGTAAGTAGTACAACGATGACTGATTTACTTAGGTAATTGATTCGGAGATTAATTATAGTTATCTTTTTTAGGCACATTTATTACTTAAAACACTTCGTCTTCTAATTTTTTTTTTCTTTAAAAAGACAAATATTTTGCTTTTAGATAAGATGCATGATAAATTATAAAAAATTAATATTTTTATAATACTAATAAATTAGTTTTTCACCTAATTCCTATTTTAAGAGAATCAAATTTAAACACCATAAATAGTATGTTATATGTTCTTAGTTTAATACTTCATTACCGGTTCTGGAATCTGGAATCTGGAACTGGATCTGTAGTGCTTGTATGTTGTATCGTGGACCCGTGGTACTTCCCCAAATAATAAATAAAGTTAAGAATTTATTTTATTTTATTTAAATAAAAAAAAAACGTTTCTATTCTTTTCCGACCTGACGCGCTAGGCATCCACGTGCACCCTACCTTCCTTTCCTATGTTTCTGACACTGACCTGCTAACAACACAATCTTGGGGACTGATCTGGGAAGTACGGACCCACAGAATATTATCCACAAATACGAATTTTTTTGAGAAGTGATTAAAAAAAAAAGTATTTAGAAATTTGGACATAAACGTATTAGCGTTTTATATTTTTTTTTTACAACATACGATATTTTGAATAACATTTTTTCCAAAACGCTACACATGGATAGCATTTTTTTTAAAAAGTATCTAGGGTTGATCATGGGCGGGTCGGGCCGATCTTGAAAGCAAGACCGAGATCCGAAATTTTGGTCTTGACATTTGGAGGATCGAGACCGATTTTGGCCAAAAAATCCGCCTGAGTTGGTCTTGCTTGTCTCAGACGGACTCGGTCTTGGACCAAAATTTTTGGTAAAAAAACATGAATTGATCAAAAAAATCGCTGAAGTTTTGGTCCTGAACTCGCTCGCTTCTCGTCTTCCATCGCACTTCCCTTATGGAACCGATCTAAGAGTTGTTGAATGTTTTAAGGTCATAACTTATTAGTGTTTCAAGGGTTACACCATGAATTTCTAGAGTTTTCTTCAAGGTCGGTCTGATCCTAGTCGGACTTTTGGGGAAGAAGTCTGACACCGAGACCGACTTTGAAGAAAAAAACTCACTCGCTCGATCTCGGTCCTAGTCGGACCGGTATTGTCGAGAATTCGGTCCAACCAGTCTTTTTTTATCAATCCCTAGTCAAAACGCTACTATGACATAGTCACTTTTCAAAAAACTTCCCACAAACACAACCGACCGTGCTGCTACTTCCAGACTCCCACTTTTATTTATACTATATATATTTATACATTTCTATGGATTTAAATCTATTACTTACTAACTTATAGTTTACATGAAAATATTATATGTTTTTTTCTTCTGAACTTAATAACTCTATGGGGCATTGGATTCGCCAAAGAAAATTCATATTATCATATAATATTATTCCAATGACTGAACAAAAAACAAGACAAAGGAAGAAAACACAAGAAGAAGAGGAAGAAGATGTTTCATCTTTTCTGCATCACCACACAAGTATGTATACATAATGACATGATATGGATGGATGGATATCATACCCAATAAAACAAAGCAAAGCAAGGCAAGGCAAGAAGGGATTCTTATTCTTCTCTTTTGCTACTTGACTCAACAAAGCACATGATGCAAAATGCATTTTGTAACACGACTCAAGAAAGAAGTACGCGCAGTTCTTCGACCAACAACAACTCTGGTATCTCCCTAAATCATTGGATACAATAGCTACCAGTAACACGATGCGGGTTCTTGTTAATGACCAATGATAGATAGATGTTGTTCTTCAAAGAAACACCCACATGGATTGATTCAAAAGATGAAGAACTCGGGAGCTTCTCAAGCAATAATCAAATGTATCCATTTTTTCTTTACCAGAAACCTACTTACGTTAAATGGAGCAGAGCAGTAGTATTACCATTTGGACACCTTTGGCGCCGTGGACGCCTTGGTGTCTTTCCCCAACTACTCGTGAAGCTCCTCTCCTCGAGACTTCCCACCTCAATGGGATTAAACTGATGAATCAAAGGGGGGGTGCAGGGAAGGGCGGGGATGGGGATTGGGTTCACTAGAGATGAGGTGGCAGGGATGGCGGATGCCCGCCGCCTGCCCCTGCCCTGCCCACCTCTAGAGGAATTCCTCCTCCCCAACCCCGACTGCCATGAATGACCTGTTGCTCTCATCATTCCACCAAAAGTTTGGAGGTCCTCTGTGACCTCGTGTCTAGACAGAGAGGTGAGCCCTGGAAGAATATCCCTTTGGAAATCCCTCTTTTGCCTTCCTCTACGAGCTTGGCCTCTTCTAGGTCGGTTTGACACAGTAGTAGCAGCTGCTGACTCATCCACATCTATGATTTCCGGCACAAAGGGCTCGGGCAAGAAATCCTCAGGCTTTGTCTCTACCAGTTGTAATGTCATTAACTCAAAGTAATCAATCTCTTCGGATGTGGATTCATTGTAAGCAGCAGATGTGGACCTGCTCTCCAACACAGTATCTGCAAACCAATCAAGAACGTCTATCGGGTTCTCACTTGAACTGCAAGTAGCTTTACTGAGACTTTCGTGATATGAAACCAGGGAAATAGCAACTATTGCCTCGGCGGCTCCTTTGATGAATTCTTCAGGCAGATCTTCAGTCTTTTTATGCAAGGAGTTTATAGATGTTTCCGGTCCATGGACTTGTGATGTGAAAACATCCTCCTCCTCATTCTCTGCAACTGCAGGAACCTCTAGATCGAAAAGGGGCATTACTTTTTTCTCACGAACAACCAGAGTGCTTTCATCATCATCGCTTAAGCAAGAGTTCAAATCAATCTCATGCCTAAAAGAAGAATATTTTGGGTTCGATTCTTTCAGTGCCACCAGATTCTCAAGCACATCTGCTGTAGCCTCTTCGGGAATTGGGTCACAAGGCAAGTTTATATCAAGTAACTGCATTTTCCTGTCACTTCCTGCTTCAACCTCGGAACGAGATGTTGAGTTACGAGAAGATGGTTCACTCTTAGTAGCGGGACTTTCAAAAACTGCACACCCAAAAATTCTTCTATCACTTGGACATCCACCATTCTCGATTTTTCTAGTCTCTGTACTATGTGAAGAAGAAACTGAATTCAGATCCTGAGAAAACCTCTGCATCAGGTTGTTTTCAGATTCGTTCTTGCTGGGAAAACACTTGGAGTTCAAATCCCTTCTAATAGCAGATGTCTTAGGTCTAATTAACCAAGGCAATGTGTTCAAACTATCCTTCTTGCCGTTGATCTCATCTTGTGAACCCATTTTCGGCATTAAATTCAGATTCAACTCCCTCTCAGATTCACATCCGTTGTAACCAAATCTAGGGTACCCCACAGAGTTCAAAGGACTTGATTGTTCCTTGGACCCACAGTAAAATCCGTTTTGATAAGGCAATCCACTCCCAAATGTTGGGTTGGAGTTGGACATAGCATTCCTTTGGTGCCACTTGTCAGCAAAGATTCCGTAGCTCTGGGATTGAGAAGTCTTAGAGCAGGAAGCAGATGTATCTAGATATGGATACATTTGAACTGATGACATCAGCTTTGGGCATGAATTAGCCCAGCCCCTGGAAGTTATTTGGTACTGACTTGGTTGTTGAGAACCAAGAACCGACTCTGGACTTTTGAAGCTCTCGGAGATTCTTAAGTCAGAAACACTTCTCTCTACCCTGTTGTTCCCCAACTTATTTTCATTATCCCGCACATGAGTTGAATTGAACAGACCCTGCATTGGTTGCGAATACTTCTCTGGCCATCCACCATCCGGGAAAGGACGCTTGCCCTTATAACTGTCCCCTGTAGTAAATGGAATATCATCAATTAGATCTGTAAGACAACATCCTAACAGGAAAGGCAAAGCCTTTGCTACTAGCAAATGAATTACAAACTTGAAAAGAGTCCATTATGTCATAAAATAACAAAATGTGAACTTCAAGTTTCTTTGGCATAAAAAAACATTTCTAAAGCAGTAAAATCTACGGCTATTTTGATTTCATAAATAAAACTCACCAGCTTCAGGCACGTGTGGGAGCCAAATTCTTCCTTGTTGTTCAATGCTGTGATGAGAATTCCCGGAGTTTTCATGGGGTAAACCTAGAAACAATGACCTTGGCTTTGCAGATGGATCCCGAGTATTACTATGTGAAGTACTTGTTTCTTCAATCAGTATAGGTTGATTTAGGTCAGCCACCTCTCTGCTTCTCGAACTACACTCCTGCACCCTCTCACGTCCATGGAATAGATTTATACCATTCCCTTTACCAAAATCTTGACCTCGAAATTTACTCATCTCGGCAGGTGTATCCTTAGATAGCTCTTGTTCATCACTGTCTATGTACTCATCTGCAGGAAGTTGAAGATCAAATGTTCTCCTAAATTTAGAGGGTTTAGACTCTAACACCTCTGAAGTTTTCAAACTACTTCGAGATGGAAAAGCAGCTGCCTGTGCAGAGTCTCCCCTCCGAGAACTCATGGGAGAGTGGATGTGGTCGGTGTTTGATAAGGAGGGCCTTGCTTGACTGGTACTTGCTATGGGACTGTTAAGGATATGCCTTTTCTGAGAAGCTTCACATGTAACTTGAGATGCTAAAGGGCTCGTTGTAAGTGAAGTCTCAACTGGCAATCGACTTATATTTAGCTCTCTCCTTCTGATCTCATCCATCAGCTCCCTCTGTATTCTGTACAGACGATGAAGCTCAAAGACCTGTCCCAAGACAGAAACTCAATACTCAGGAAGAAATAGGAAAGAGAAACAACTCTATTAATGAAGGAAACAGAATTATTTAAAAGGGATTTCAAGTAATGATACTTAGAGAAGAAAACAAAACTTGACATTATAAACAATAAAAAGAGATACCATTCTACCTGATTCCTGAATATGGTCTCATGATCGATCATCGTCTGCCTCACTATCTCTCGATCATATCCAAGATATGCTTCAGCAGTATCCCTAGGTAAAACACCATTCTGATAGTGTCCGTTTGAAAGGGATTTATCCCCATAAAATACTGGCCAGCTATAACCATTAGAATCTTCATTTAGATCCCTCATTTGAAAGTGCGCACTCAGATTGCTTTCAAATTGGATTTGTGTTCCCATTCCTGGCAGCATATGCAAAAGTACTGAGATAGGAAGATATATCAAACAACACATGAAAAGGTAGTTTTTACTTGTAAAGCTTGAGAATACATGTATTCAAGAAAACAGAAACACACATCACCACAGATAAATTTCTAGAATACATAAGAAAAGAGTAACTGAGGTGTCTAAACCATGGATTGCGTCATCCTTAAGCTACACGAGTCCTACTTGATGGTACTCTCTCCAATAACAAATGCTGTGAAATAGGCAAGATGAAGGCCAAGAGAAAGAATCTCAAAGTGTATCTAATAGCAGTGAACCATTTATAGTTTCACAAACAAAAAATAGTAATGATTGTGCCACCACTTGCTGAGATCTTCAAATGCATGGTTAATATTGGAGCCCTCTCTTTAAGTTTTTCTCTTTGAGAGGAAACCTTGAAATCATGAAATGATTTTTGAACTTTCACATTTTAGTGAGAAGTCATTGTCTACGTATGTGATAGTTAGCATGGAGGTACAACAAGTATGGTACTACAACGTGATGCGTGCACATAAAAATGACAGGCCAAGAAGATTGAAGGCGACTAAATATACTATGAGTTAAGTTTACCGCAACCAGAAGAACTGGTTATTAGTTTTCAAGGTTAAATATTTGAAGACAGATTGAATAAGTCAAATTTTAAGGTAGAGAAGCTAAAAGTAAGGTCCTAGAATATATGTGGAGGCATTTGTTGTAACTACTGGGAAGTAGCCAAAGACATAAGAAAGCTGAGGAAGCAAACATCGACCTCTTTAGTCATAGCCATGATAGTGACCAATCTCTAGCTTTTGATTGCGTCAACCAAATACTCCATATGTGTTTAGTCCAACCACTAGGCAGATGCAAGACGAGTGATCAAATGTGTTCTTTTTTAAGCCAATGCATGACAATTCCCATCTGCGAGGGACTATATTCTACCCTTACAAGGATACATATAAAGATAAATAGAGCTCAAGAATCCTAAAGTAGAATCAACCAAACAGAATGTGTTTTCATGTCATAGCCTCTCAATTAGCAGCAAATCTCCATTGGATGAATTCTTGTGTTAATGCCTAAGACATGGGAGCTTAATTACGAGCAATTAAGCTTTAACTAAACCCAACGATATCCCCGAACTTTCTCGGCAATGATGATAATCCAATCGAGTTCAGTAGTAGCCGAAACATCTGATTACGATAGACCTAGATAACTACAATCGACCGAATTCCAACAAACATAAAAATCGCATCCTGGAAATTCATGTCAATTCTGAACAGATACCAAGATTCATACAGGAGCCACTAGATTGCAGTAAAACGAAAGATAATTAAATTGAATTTAAGAAGAAGAAGAAGAAATCAAAGGTTCCCGAAAAGTGAGGAATCGAGAATTTACCTCAGCGGAACATGACTGTGATGAGCTGTCAGAAATCGTAGATTGATCCAATCATGAAGCGGAATCTCCAGATGATGGTAAGGGGAGGCGACTCCAACTAATTATTTCTAATATTATTACTACTATTAATGAAAAAACAAAAAAGAAATTAAAACTCAGAAGAAGAAGCGTGGGTTTGGGTATGGAGGTAAGGATGTGTGTCTGCAACAAGGAATGAACTTAGATCCTCTCTCCCAACAACAGTGAAGAAAAGATGTAGCAGTCGTCGATCTGCTGGGCCTACTCCGAGTCTCCCTCTTCTTCTCTCTCATCGCGAAAGAAATGGAAGAAGAAGAAGATGTTTTAGAGAGAGATCCCAGATAAGAAATCTTCACACAAACAAACGACGTTCTAAGAACAGTGACATGAAATTTGTCAACATCCGGTCTCTTTTTATTCTCTGCTTTTTCTTCCATCAATTCTCTCTCCTAATATCATCTCGAAAACCAATTTGCACACACATTTATTATTTATATATATATATATAGGTTAAATATCAAGTAGCTACATGAACTTTGAACGTTTTGTAACGAGCTACCCGAACTTTGAAAATTCAAAACAGGCCACCTCAACTTTGAAAAATGTGCAAATAGCTACCTCCGTCCAATTTTCCGTCAACGGTCGTCGGAAATCCGTTGGAAATTCGTCAGAAATTGGACGGAGGTAGCTATTTGCACCTTCTTTAAAGTTGAGGTAGTTCGTTTTGAATTTTCAAAGTTCGGGTAGCTCGTTGCAAAACGTCAAAAGTTCAGGTAGCTACTTGGTATTTAAGTCTATATATATATATACATATTCTTTTAAATAAATAAAAACTTAGCATTTTCAAATTAAATTGCCTTACCTGGGCCAGATATTTGGATGATGTTGTTAAATGCACCTGTACATTTGGAATTGTTATTATTTGCACCACATCCACTTTTACTTTCGTCACGTGATAGTCATACGGTGGTGAAATTCAATTGATTTGAACTATAGTGATGAAGTCTGTAAAACGAGAAGGTGTCTCTGTTGTCACACGAGACAATCACGTGCCTTTTAACGGAAAATTGAGACGAAAAAGTAACAGTGGTGCACAAACATTTTCAAACATCACGGTGCACAAAACAACACGTTGAAACAAGTGGGTGTATTTAACAAAAATTATAAACATACAAGTGCACAAAACAATAGGTGAAGTGCATTTAACAACATCTCCGAACATTAGGATGCATTGAGGCAATTTACCATTACAAATATTTAAAAGGGCAAGTTTTTTAGGAAGATATTAACTAGTTTTCGTATCATAATTAATCTACTTTAAAAAAAAAATTAAAAAAAAACTTATTTGATAACTTTTAAAACTGCATTTAATTGTTTATTATTTAAATTTATAATTATTATTATAAGTATTTTTTTATTTTAATATTTTTATATAAATTTTCACATGTTAACGTACAATTGACTAACTTAACACAACTTGAACGCACACAACAAATTTTGTCGTGTTCTTATTGATGCGTTGAACTTTAATAATCTTATTGTGTGCATTCGTATTTAAAAAGTCTAATACAATAAATATATTAATACGGTATAACACCCTTAAACAAAGAATATAATATCCCACAATTGATCTGTATAATAATATAAATCTAAACTAAAGTTGTGGGGGTGTTTCTGCTGAAACGAAAAAGAATAGGGCATTTCTAGATTCTCTCCACGTTCTTTGCTTTTCGTACAGATATTAGAAATTCAAATCACCATTAATAAAATAAATAAATAATAAGCTAAAAAAGTAAAAATAAACCGTTAAAGTGAAACAAAACTGCATACGCCATTGAATCGCATATAAATATTTATTTTATTTATTTATTAAAGTTAAATCAGAAAGTGACATCATGGTTATAAACTCCCTTAAAGTTGACTTAAGGTAATTGAGATACGTCCAATTTTGTACGAGTTACATCTTAAGTTCTATTTTAAAAGGGATTACGAGATATTGCTAAGGAGTCTTACTTTTTATAGCAAAAAGAATAATAAATAATAATAATAACTGATTTTGACAAGTGTCTATCTATTAATTTAATACAATTAGTTTAATAGTAATATTTAAATAACCATAAATAACATACATAGTAAAAACGCATTTATATTTTTCTTAACCTACTAGTTGATATCAAGAGAGAAATCACGAGTTTTATGTCTGACTATTAACTTTTACTAAATAAAAAAAGTTGAAATAAAGTTTAGCACATAAGAATGACAATTAAATAGTATGGACGGTTTGAATAATTTGTTTTAATAAATTATTGACTAACTTTTTATAAAGTTGTATTTTTTTTTAAAAGGAATAGACTTATAAGTTGCGACCCTAATCTCATCCCGCGTGTCTAAATTTTCTTGTTCATTTGCGCACATATCAGTGCATGATATCTGAACAACTAGCGCATGCACTGCCTCCGTCAACATAGCTCCACCAACAATCTAGTATAGTTGAAAGGTCGACCCGTTATGCTCAATTCGAATCATTTTCCTAAGAACATATGAGAAGATTCGAACATGTGACCTTGGAGCCAAAGCCCATGGACGTCAGCTTATAAAGTTGTAGTTTACTATTAAATTATGATAACAAGTATATTTTATTAATTATATTATTTTTTTTTATACAATTTATTAATTGAATTTTTGATAAATAATTTGTATTTACTAACTGAACTTTTACAAAAATTTACAGTTTGTTAGTTGAACTTTGAACTAATTTGCAATTTGATAGTTGATACGTAACAAACACGTGTAGATCTCTATCACAATATATTATACTGAGCTAACAAATTGTAATTTATTAAAAAAAAATAGAAAAATGTGTTTTGAGTGTTTTACTTTCCTCTAAATAAACCATAAATTAATCTCCTTGATAACAAATATTACTTAAATCTCCACTTGCAGGTTTTATTATTTATATTATTTTAAAGCATATCAGAAAGATCCACGCCAATGCACTATTGATTATGACATAATTTAATGATTTTTTTTTGTTAAATCAGATTCGGGAACAAAAAATTGACCATGTTGTATCAAGGAATGAAATTGTATCAATCGAAATTTTCAAGTATGAAATTGAATACCAATGAGTTTTGAGGATGTAATCAGATGTTTATTATGAATTTAAGGACTCCATTTGAAAGCAACTTAAGAGGAGACTAGAATCACAAGAGGTGCGGTAAAAATCGTAGTTTTCTTTCTAATTTTTTTATTTAATTAACTGCGCTATTATACTAATATTATTTTTCGTTATAGTTATGTGATTTTCATTACACTATTTAATTAATTACTGCCGTTATAACCTATAACCATAGTATATAATTTATATAGATATTAATATAATGTTTATATATATAATATATATTATTTGAATTAAAATGTGGATAATCACGATTATAATGTTAAAATTTGTACTTATATTGATTATAATATTTAATTTAAAAATATTACATTATTATAGTATTTAAAATATCTAAATTTGGAATAATTATATATTTTTAATTTTATATTTGGCGTTATTTAAGTTCAGTCCAGACAAATATTTTCAGATAGGGATTTTGGGTCCCACTATGTGAGTTACTGTGAAAGCGATAGGTTCTGACGTTGTGTATGGTGGTTGAATTAAATATATGCCCTCGTATGACTGAGGAAACTACGAGACTGACATCGATGCTTCTTCAGTTCTTCTGCTATTCGGATTTTTCTTAATTCTTATTGGCTTCTAAATACGACAATCTTTTCTAATATTTAAGTAAAAAAATAATTTATTTATTTTTTCGAAAATTTGTTTCCTTTCATATTTTATCAATTATTTATCAGAATTCTAGTGTAATATATAAAAAAGGTTTTAAAGAATTTTATTATGATATTAACAACAAATTAATTTTTATAACGTATTATATTAATTATTAAGTTTGAATGAAAAATGTGATGAAAATAGTGAATTTGATTCATGTCCAAACATGAAATATTAATTTTTCAATCATTTTTTTAAAGAATAAACTCAATTTTTAACCAACTATTAAAGTGTAATGATATGTTACATAATATAATATGATTAAAGGGTAAAATACGGCACTGCCTCCTAAAGTTTACACCGATTTTAAAATTTCTCCTTAAAATTTAAAGTTCACCCTAATGTTTGGACATGATGAAAAATCTCACATTACCGAATGATTGACAGATGCTATTTTAGAGGATAATTTTTTATTATGTTCAAACATTAATGGATACTTTAAACTTTAAGAGAGAAATTTGTGGCAATATCATATTTTACCCTATGACTAAACCTACTTTCTTTTAACTTAAAATACTTTTTATTTATATCGAGTCAACTTGTAAAATATAAAGTAAAACTCGAATTTAAATTTTTTATTTAAAGAATGGAGCGTTATAGTAATGCAATATGACTATATAGTATTAGGTCTTATCATTTTAGTAGTTGTATGATGTTCATTTATTTGTGTATCAAGTAGTAAAATACAACGATCTCGTTTTCCCTAACGGCCCCCCTCATGAATCATCCCATCTAACACCAACATATTGCCCGATTTTGCGGGCCTTATTATTACAATGGTTGACACGTCAAATCGTAAATATATACAGAGATACATATACATACATAGATAGATGGACAATTGCATCTATCTATATACAATCATTTCATGTTTCCATATATATATATATATCACCTTTTTTTAAAAAAAATTGTATGATACTATAGTACTTTTTTGTGGTAAATTGATACTATAGTACTTAATCTACACCATTGACCCCCTACGTTTTATTATTTACGAAACTCGCCATTCTCTAGATCAAATTGTCATCGGGAACACCTACATTTTGTCGGGATCCTACGTGGCTTTTTTTAGTAATCTCACATCAAACTAGATTGAATTGAGAGAGAAGAAGAAGAAAAACCAGAAATCGAAAATGAAGAACAAAACAGAAATAACAGAATTGCTTGGTGTGTAAGCTATCATTCAAAGTTAAGAGATTACATCCTAGCTGGTCCTATTTATATAGGATTACAAGAAGAGAGACTCTAGCTAACTAATTCTTAACTAATTCTAGACAATTCCACAAGCTTCTATACGGTTCCTTGACCAACAAGGTAGTAACTTGTAGGCTAAGCAACCTTCAATCTTCATACATCCTAACATTCCCTTAAGAAGTTTGATTTTGCAATTTGATTTTCAGCTTTACTTTCCATGCAGCTTTCATCTTCAATCTAACCATTACTTGATCAAGATCATTCATGATTTCCTGTTTTTCCAAGCATGCATCTGCATTCAACATAACCCTTCATACCATATGAGAACAATTCAGACAACCTGATTCATTGCATAACAGCATCTTTCACGAATCATCTCATCTCGATGACAAATCAGATTATTGACAGCCAAGCCTTCAACAGATCAACCTTTCCAATGCCTGATCTCTTGTCAATTCAGACAATTTCATACTACATATCATGCAGACAATTCAAACTTAGATCAATCAGATCATTCACGACGCAATTAACAGACATCTCTTCTTTTATTGATCAAACTTTCTTCTTCTTCTTTTTTTTTCTTGATTGAGAGATGATCATCACACTATCTTCTTTTTTTTTCCATCTGACAGAGAGGTTTTCATGTGCCTCTATCTTACCAATGAAGTTGGGAGGTTTTCATTTTCCTCCATCTTTTCATCCTCAAACACCTACTCAAAGTTGCTTGAATGTTTTCTTTGAGTAGAGTTATTTTTGGATTCAAACTTCACCCTTTGTCAGACTAAAGATGACTGTTAATGCACATGACAGCTGAGATCAAAGGAATGAATCGACACACACAAAAAATGCAATGAAACTACCAAATTGATCAACCATCATCATTGCAAGGAAGAGTGAACAAGGCTAGAAGCTGTCATAAACAATCTTCACCGAGATGAAACAATCCCCAAGAAGATAACTGAAAGTGCACTAAATCAGAGATCTGTAATGTTAATCACAGGTATGAGTTCTATGTGTAAATGCAGAACAACCAAAAAACAGAAAACCAGAGCAAACCTTACCAAGAACAGCAGATCAAGACAGAAAACTCAGCATATCAAGCGAAACATGATATCAAACACAAAATTAATCTTCACCTACTCTTAAACTAAATCAGAGTTATCCATTATATCACTAGACTGATCATTATGAATACTTACAGCCTGATACTGATTGTCCTCAGAACTGGACATTAACTCCTTGAAAGACATTACTCCAAGTTTCTGTCTGAAAACAACAAATTGTTTTTCTGTGATAGGCTTTGTCAGAATATCAGCAACCTGCTCTGTAGCTGGAACATAGTTAACCAATACTTGCCCATTTTGAACTTTCTCACGAACAAAGCACAAATCTATCTCAACGTGCTTCATCTTAGAGTGATGTATCGGGTTTTCAGATAGAGCCACAGCTCCTGTATTATCACTCCACACTATAGGTACAGATGTGAGCTTAACATCTAGTTCAGATAGCAAGGAAACTACCCACATAATTTCACACACGGCATTGGCAATAGCTCTGTATTCAGCTTCAGCAGACGATCTTGAGATTACAGACTGCTTTTTGGAACTCCAAACAACTGGATTTCCGTTAAGCAACAGATAATGGCCAGACACAGATTTCCTGTCAACCATATCACTGCCCCAGTCTGCATCTGCATAGGAGATTAATACAACATCAGACGAAGGAACAGAACTAGCACGAAATAATAAACCATGATCAAGAGTACCTTTGAGGTACCTAAGAACACGAATCACAGCTTTCCAATGATATATAAGAGGATTTTGCATATATTGACTCAGTTTGTTTACCGCAAAATGAATATCAGGCCTTGTTACACACACATGCTGCAAACCTCCTAACACACTCCTATATAAATGCTCATCAGCAGGAGGAGACTCACCATGATCTTCAGCTACTCGAGCTAAAAAATTACCAGACATGGGTGTTGACAAGGCTGAGGCATTGGTTACTCCTGCTTTCGCTATAAGCTCCAGAATATACTTCTTTTGTCCTAACAATAGACAATCATCCAAGACCTGCACATCCATCCCCAGAAAGTAGTTAAGAGATCCAAGGTCTTTCAATTTAAACTCACTGTTAATCCTGTTAATAACCCTTTCAATTCCAGCCTTATCACTTCCAGTAATAACAATATCATCGACGTAAACTAGAAGAAAAACAGATCCTGCAGATGACTTATGAACAAACAAGCAATTGTCAGCTAACGAAACAGAAAACCCAAGACTGTTTAAAAGAAAACATTTTAACCTCTCAAACCAAGCTCTCGGAGCTTGTTTTAGGCCATACAGAGCTTTATTAAGTTTGCAGACCAACACATTTCCCTCCTGATCACGCTTTTCAAACCCAGGAGGCTGTATCATGTAGACATCCTCAGAAAGTTCTCCATGCAGGAAAGCATTGTTCACATCAACCTGCCGTAATTGCCACTTGTGTGTGAGAGCCAAGGTAAGTATAATCCTCACAGTTGGTGCCTTGACAACCGGACTAAAGGTATCCTGAAAATCAAAGCCAGGTTTTTGTGAGAACCCTTTAGCCACTAGACGAGCCTTGTGTCTAGCAATAGATCCATCCGAATTTCTTTTAACCTTAAACAGCCATTTACATCCAATTGGTATTCTACCACCAGGTAATGACACCAATTTCCATGTATCATTGTTTATTAAAGCATTTAGTTCATCACGAACTGCAGAAGACCATACACTAGATTGCATAGCAGCATGAATATCTTGGGGTTCTAACTGATCATCATTCACAGGCTGAACAAGTGAAGAAGTAAGAGCAGACAACGACTTTGTTTTGGACCTGGTCTGCATCGAGTGCTTATTATCACGAGGAGAAACAGAATTAGTAGATGATACCCGAACACCATGAGCACTGTCGGGCCTATGCACCCTTTCAATATCTGGTTGAGATAATGCATGACCATCCGATGAACACTGAACTAATTCAGAGTCACTGAGAACATACCTCACAGGAAGTTGACTTGCAGCATCCAAATTAGTACAAATCGTATCCCCAATATCATGACTACCTGCATTGTCATCAGATACCTGTTCCACTGGTTGATGAGTAGGTACCACATTAGATGGATCAGAATCTGATTGTCTAGCACATCCTGAAAGATTGGGAATGCTATTAGCTGAACGGTTGACTTGAACAGGTATAGGTAACGGTTCATTATGCATCATCTCATCATCTAAAGCATTACACAAAGCCGAGTT
The DNA here is from genome assembly GCA_946814005.1 of Chamaenerion angustifolium. Taxonomy (NCBI): domain Eukaryota; kingdom Viridiplantae; phylum Streptophyta; class Magnoliopsida; order Myrtales; family Onagraceae; genus Chamaenerion; species Chamaenerion angustifolium. The sequence continues at coordinate 1,183,707 of OX328276.1, forward strand.
AAAAGGTAAGAAGAAAGGAAAAGACGTCGCAGTATTTTTAGCAGCACCAGATTGCATAAAAGATCCACTTTTGTCAGCAAAAGGAAACACATTTTCATTGAACTTAACATGTCTTGAAATGTAAACACGACCAGCATCATCTAAACATTTGTAACCATGCTGATTTGAACAATAACCAATGAACACGCACGGGGTAGATCTGTAATCCATTTTATGTTTATTGAATGGACGAATTAATGGAAAACATAAGCAACCAAACACTCTTAAAAACTCATAATCAGGAACTTTGAGAAACAGCTTCTCATGAGGTGAAATATTGTTTAAAACTTTCGTAGGCAGCCTATTAATAAGAAAAACAGATGTGAAAAAGGCATCGGTCCAGTATTGAAAAGGAAGAGCAGCCTGTTTCATTAAGGTGAGACCCATCTCAACTATGTGTCTGTGTTTCCTTTCTACAATACCGTTTTGTTCAGATGTATATGGACAGGTAAACCTGTGATTGATGCCAAACTGACTAAGGTATCCTGCTAATGCTTTGAATTCTCCTCCGCCATCTGTTTGTACAGCTTTGATCTTGTGTCCAAGCTGATTCTCCACTGCTCTGTGAAACTGCGGGAAGAAGACAGATACATCACTCTTTTTCTTAAGAAAATAGATCCACGTATATCTCGAACAAACATCTACAATACTAAGATAATACAAGTTGCCATTTGAAGAGACAGGAGCTGGCCCCCATAAATCCATTTCAAGCAGTTCTAAGGGCATGCTGTATTCAGTCATAGACTCAGAGAATGGCATTTTACAGCTTTTGCCAACAGCACAAGCAGTACAATGAGGAACCTGAGCATTCATATTCCAGTTAGAATGTTTAATCACCAGTGAAAACACATGTTGAGACGGATGCCCAAGCCTTTGATGTAAAACCATAGGAGAAAGTTTCAACTGATTTGCATTACACAACATCCTCGAGTTCATTAATGCAGACGAATTACAGCTTTCATATGAAGACAGACAATTCGATTTATTAACAACAGAATTCCTATTATTATTATTACTATTAAACGAGCTGAAATCAAGTCTATATAAGCCTTGATGTTCCTGTCCACGCAGCAGAATATGGTGAGTGTCAGAGTCCCGAACCAGACAGTGAGTTTTGTGAAACTCAAAGTATACCCTATTATCCTTGGTAAACTGGGAAACAGAAACCAAATTTTTAGTAATCTGCGGAATGTATAAGAGATTGTTTAATAACAGTGGTTTAGATGCAGTGTTTATAACAGATGTACCAATGCTGCATATGTCTAAGTAACTACCATTTGCTACTTGTACTTTACCCGAGCCTGCATAAGAATGTGATGAATTGACAGGGGGAGTTCCATTTGACAGATGATTGGTGGCTCCCGAGTCTGGATACCAGGCTTTATCCGTGTGTATTCCAGCTGTTGTTGTTGATGAGACTAGGTGAGCTTGACTCGGATTATCAGGATTAACAGATGCAGCTGACATGCTTGGAGCTGCAGAATATCCACCAGACAGAAATTGTTGAACAGGAGGAGCAGATGCAGTCGTATGTGTACCAGAATTGAGCTGATACATTGGTGGAGTATATTGCATAGGAGAGTACATTTGAGCAGTATTGGTCATGTATTGGTTAAACATAGGTGGAGCAAACATTGGTTGGGGATAAGGTGTAGATACATGATGAGGATAGGTAGGCAAATGCTGAGAATAAGCGACAGGATGCATAGTAGAGACAGATGCTGAGGGAGAGTTAACACCATATCCAGTACCAGAAGCAACCGACTGATTTGAACTTTGATTCTTAACATATGAAGAATCATCTTCATCGTTCCATTGAGAAACCAGATTTGCACTCATGTTTTCAGTCGAGGTAGATGTCACTCCCTGGAAATGTACATTAAACCGATTATAACATCGATTAACCAGATGTCCAAACTTACCGCAGAGTTGGCATTGCGGTTTGTTGTTTGAGTAGCCACGACATCTGTCTCTACCTCTTCCATACGAGGTATTGTTTGGTTGATAATCTGGTGTTCGTTGATTGAAGTTCGTCTGACTCTGTGTCTGTCCTGAATCCATTGCCGAGACCTGTCCAGAATCCACCTGAATAGGCTTGTCCTCAACATTTTTTCCTATCACATTAGCTGCAGATAGAGATGTATCAAATATAGCATCTCTTTGCCTTGCTTCTGCATCAAGAAGCACAGAGGAAATCGAGGCCAAGTCGTATGGATTTCGACTGGCATGAATTACAGCAACTACACTGTCATACTGTCCCTTTACTCCATTCAAAATAATGGATATCTGTTGCATCTCCTCTATTGGATGCCCACAACTCAACAGACTATCGCAGGTAAGTTGTATTTCAGTCAAATAATCTCTCATGGACTGATTTAGAAGTTTACGAACCTTGAGTCTGTCATATAGACTCATGATCCTCGTGGTTGACGATGACGAGAAGTTCTGGTGCAGTCTGTTCCATATTGCAGATGCTGTCATACAACCGACCAATCCTTTGCTGATTGGAGAAGCAATGGATGCTAGAAGCCATGACGCCAATGAGCTGTCCTGCTGCGAGTACTTTGGAAACTCAGGATTTGGAATCCTGTTGCCTTCTTCGTCTTCCAGAAGTCGCGGAACTACCAGAGTTCCAAACAGATAACCTTCAAGATTTAGACCTCTAACAGCTAACAGCACTTGCTGTTTCCAGGACTGAAAATTGTCCTCTCCTGTTAACTGACATATTCTCTTATTGAAGAAAGCAGGTATTATCTCGTCCATTTGAACAGATATAAGCAGCAGTTGATTCTTTAACAGCAGACAGTAATCAAACAGCACAGAATAAGTTTTCGGACTGAAAAACAGAGTACCTTCAGCTTCTTGCAGGATCTTCGATGTTGAGCAGATTAACCGACTTATTGAGACAATCGCAGCGCTTCTGAATGAATTAGAACAGCTCTGATACCATTTTAGTAATCTCACATCAAACTAGATTGAATTGAGAGAGAAGAAGAAGAAAAACCAGAAATCGAAAATGAAGAACAAAACAGAAATAACAGAATTGCTTGGTGTGTAAGCTATCATTCAAAGTTAAGAGATTACATCCTAGCTGGTCCTATTTATATAGGATTACAAGAAGAGAGACTCTAGCTAACTAATTCTTAACTAATTCTAGACAATTCCACAAGCTTCTATACGGTTCCTTGACCAACAAGGTAGTAACTTGTAGGCTAAGCAACCTTCAATCTTCATACATCCTAACAGCTTTATTAATATTAATATAACTATATAGTTTAGTGTTTTTTGAATGATCCACTAATTAAACTTGAGACATGTCGAGAGCCGATTTCGGGACCTTTTGCATCTAAGCAAAGGTGATATTGTTGGATCAAGTGTATGTTGGTTAGGGTTGATCATGGGCGGGCCGGTATTGAAGACATGACCGATATTGAAATTTTGGTATTGACATTTGGAGGACCGAGACCGAGACCGATTTTTTTTTTTAAAAAAAAAATGAGCCGACTTTGCTTGACTCGGGCCGGTTTCAGTATTGGACCGAATTTTGTGGTGAAAAAAACAAACACTTTGATTGACAAAAAAATCATCGAAGTTTTGGTCTTGAACTCGCTCACTCCTCGTTTTCCGTCGCATTTTCCTTATGAAACCGATTCAAGGGTTGTTGAATACTTAAATGTCATGAATTACTAGTGTTTTAAGGGTTACATCATGAATTTCTAGGTTTTTTTTCAATATCGGGCCGGTCCGGTTCTAGTCGGGCTTTTGGGACAAAAGTTTGAGACTGAGACCGACCTTGAAAAAAAAACAACTAAACGTTTAGCATCAGTCTTAGTCGGGCCGATCTTGACGATAATTCGGTTCAGCGAGCCTTTTTTTATCACCCCTAATGTTGGTTAACTATCTCTGTTTTTTTATACAAGTAAAATGACAATAAACGGTGGTCAGGGTGTGAAATGTCACCTACTTGTGACATTCATGCACCTAATTTATTTATTTTTTATATTCAGAAAAATTTGTAAAAATATTGTAGAGCCGATATTAAGCTTAAAATTTTACAATAATAATCACACGTTTAGATTAAAACTGATCATTTTTTATCTAAATTTGCAAATCTCAGTAACAATTGGTGTCTGGTTAATTTGTTTACAAAAATGTTATCGTAATTTATTTATCCACTTTATTTTGTACCGTTTAAAAAAATTAAAATAGATAAATAATTGATTAGAATACTAACGTTGTAACATTTTGAATTTTAGTCTAGTACTACGTGAGTACGTGGTGGTCAAAGTTGAAAAATCATATATTTAGTACACAATTAACCAACTTAATTAAAGTAAACTATCACTTAAAAATCAAAACTTAACATTATTTGTGATTTTAAAATTATAATTAAACATAAAAAGGCGATAATTTTTTTTTCCAAATAACAAAAACAAAATATGTGGGTGATGCTTCACATGGGTGATATCTCTCATCTAAGAATGCGCTTATTACTATTTTACTTAAATAAATATTGCCCACTTTTTTATATATATATTTGTATGGAGTAATATTTTGCTAGAAGAATATAATATATTCCAAGATAATAAAATTAGTACAACGTTAGACTTGGTTCGGTCTTGTCCACTCAGTTTTGTATGATTGACATTTGCCAAGTTAAGTAATGAAATTCTGCCCTACACCTACCTAATGAAACGGATTCATCATGCCCTACTTGTAATAACTAAATATAAATATGTGAAAGAAATGTCTAATAAGAGTATAATTACATTTATAAATAAATAAAAAGATTATTATTATTTTTTTTTTTGGTCAATAATATAAAAAGATTATGAATATATTTCAAAGTGAGATACATTATAAAATGTAAATTTTTAAAGTGGTATAATAAAATATCACTTTTTTAACAGTAACTCATCCGAGTAATTTTGTGGTCCCGTCCCGTCACCACACAATTTTCATTATATATAAACTAAAAAGATCAATTCAATAAAGTATATATATATATATATGTGTGGCCGTCATCTCTCTATATTTTTATTTTGGTCCCCTACAATTCCCCACTAATCCAATTAATTACCAAAGTTTCACTTTGTTACATATTCGAATAATTTTCCTTTCATCCCCCTTTGTCTTTAAAGTAGTACATGTGACAATTTCTGACACAATACGATTAAATAATGTGTAATGATCGACATTTTATCTGATAATAACATGCATAAACAATTTTTATTCGTTTAGATACGATTAATAACCGTGTCTAAACACATCTAACCTGTAAATACATGATTAAGTATATGTATATTTTTAAAAAAATTATTTATAGAATTTAAAACTTGATTGTGAAATTAAATTATAGAATTTGTGAATTTCACATTGTATTATTTTTTTCGTCTCATTTCTTGTCATGTTACACAATTTGTCATATATAATTTTTTTATTTGTTCAAACAATTAATTGTGTCTTAACATGTGACTTATTTTAGACTCTATCTGTTCAAACACGATACACATTTTAGATTTATCTATTTATATATAACATTCGTTTATACACGACACGATTAAACGCAACGCACGGATTGTTACCCTATCATACCAGTGTAGTCTGTTACCCTATCATACCAGTGTAGTCTAGATTTTATTAAAATTTCGGTTTTTAATAATTTAATTGTTTTTACGTGAAAAATAATATTTCTGTTAGAGGGGAATAAACTAAAAATAAATAAATTAATTAAACAATAAATGGAATTTGAAATCATGTCTCCAGATCCCATTAGTGTCAGTTTAAAGATTCTCTTGTTATACGCCCCCAAACTTGGCACCATTATCCGTCTTCAACCTTGTTCTTTTGCAGTTGTTCTTTTCCAACTCTTTCTTATTTTATTTGCACCTTGTTTTTTTAATAAGGGTTTCATAAATGGAGAATCTATCTAATAAGTCAAACAAAATGCAAGATTGAAATATTGTAAAACTAAATTAAATCTTACTAAAATAAAAAGAACAAAAAATATTTTATTTAAAGTACAGTTTTCTAATAATTTTATAAATATTATATTCTTTCTAATTACCAATTTTTTTCTAAAATATTACGTTAATTGGTATATTATTATTTTATGAAATAACAATAAATATAATAACAATTTATTGTTCCCTACACTTTCGAATAGTCGCAATCATGGAAAAATATGTGAAGCTATCGAAAGTCCCAACTAGCGGAAGATTTGGGAAGCTGGCTAAGTACTAAACTATGACACCGTGGGCCCACCACACAACAGCAGCCATGGGCTTGACTTGACTTTAAGTTGGAAAGTTGAAGTGTAGTTTCATATTCATTTAATTAATTATTAATTAATACTATATATGTGATTTAAGTAATTATAGTTAGAATTTGCGTGAAAGCGATTTATGGAGAAATATGTATCGTAAATTTGTGTGTGGTGTAATTAAAAATTACTACAATAATTATTTTGAGTAGATTAAGAGTGACAATTTAAAAAAAAACATTAATTATTATTTTAAAAATAGAATATGAATTTTATTGGTCCTAAAAATCGTAAATAAAATACCTTATGTGGGTATTTAATTTAGTTTGATCAATTTTATGTCCTTATATATATAAGATTGACAATTTTTTACGATACATGGCGTGGACGGAAAATTGTGTGTCATGTTCGTGTTAAGGAACATGACATAATAAGTTTATCGTGTGTGTTAATGTTTGATAACTGTCACACAATAAATATATTGATTAATGATTAGCACGACAACAGACAAGTAGACACGATTTGTTACTCTTACTTACATATAATATTTTACTATAGAAGTATAGATAAATCGATTAATAATGAATATTATTTATTTGGCCAAAAACAAAATGAATATTATTTATAAAAGAACATGGGCTAGAAAGCCTAAATACAAATGCTTCAACTGAGGCCCTCTATTCTAAACCAACTAAATTTAAATAAATAAATACTAAAATAAACATATAATTTCGGAAATAACCAATGTAGGGTAACTTTTTTCTTTTCTTTTCTAATCTGACCATAATCTTGAACAAACCCGCGAATTCCTTTCATGGGTTTGATGGAAACCATCCGCGGTTCTCTTTATCGCATCATTACCGACCCTTATTCTCCTCCTCCATGAACCTCTTAGCCATCCTATATGCCTTCTCCAAGTATGCCCTACACATCGAAAAATCCAGGTTGACATTTTAATCTTTCAAGTACAAACCCATATTCAACCAATTCCCTATTGTAAAACCCATCGGGTTCTTCATAACCATGATAACGATCCCGAACCTCTCAATTAAGCTGCTCTCATTGGGTTTAATCTTGTATTCCAAGTAATGCAACTCTAGCGCGTTCGCATGCCTCCCGAAGTAGGTCTCCGAGACCCAATCAGTAGCCACGAGTACAACCTACACAAGTACGACCACTACGAGAGAGATTGCGAATAATGACTAAAAAATGTATTTTTAAAGACTCAATTAAAGAGCCGTTAAATTATCACGGCTCAACTTCTGTTGAGCCGTTATATAATGTGTCGGGGAAATTATCACGACTCAATATATGATGAGTCGTGATAATTTCCGGCCCAAATCGAAAGTGATGCCAAAATAATTATGGCGACACTTTTGGTTGAGCAGTGATATTTTATTTTATTTTGACAGCTCATTTATTTTGAGCCGCCCAATTTTTTTATTTTGAGCCGCCCAAATTTTTTTTTTATTAATATTTAATATCTCTCTCCGTGTCTTCTTTTTCCTTCGGCCTCCTTTCCTTGTTCCTTCCTCCGGTGGTCGTTCCAGTTCAGCCTTCTTCCTCCGACCTCGCCTCCTCCCCTCTCGGCCTCTTCTTCTTCTTCTTCTCCTCCCTTCTCGGTCGACCTCTTCTTCTTCTTCTCCGGAACCCGATCGGAGGAATATGGAGTGTGTCAACCTCGCCCCGTGAACACCCAACATCACGTGACTTGTATGGATCATGTGAAATGTATTTGCAAGAGGTGTGTTAGGGTTTGACAACCTCCAATTAAATTCAAAATTCAAATCCAATTAAATTTGGCAACCTCCTTCTCCACATTGATCCATACAAGCCACGTAATCTCTCTCCAATCCTTCTCCACATTGTATATACTAATTTGGCTTCGTTGTATATCCAAAATAATTAAAATAAATGTGGATTCAACCAACCTTTTTTTATTGGTTAATTACCTCAACAGTTACTTATGTTTGACATGTGTGATTAAAAGGTTACTTATCTTTTTTTTTTGCGTGACTGAACCGTTACTTAAGTTTGAGTATGTGACTGGACGGTTATTCCGTTAAGTTTCCGTCACATATTTCCGTCTGACTGTCACGTGCAAGTCACGTGACCTAATTTAAAGACGATTCTACCCCCCTTATGCTTATGGATTATGATGTAGTAACGGTTAGGTAACAAAATGTCCAAACTAAAATAACCGTTTATTAACATTTAAGAGAAGATAAAACACCATTTAACAACTTCTCCACAAACATAAATCACCACATTTGCAATCATTTCATTTTTTTTATTGAATATCTGATTTTATTTGATGAAAATTCAGCTAAACAAACATCAAGTAGCATCTAACGAATTCATAATACATACAACAATTTTCTATTTTTTATATGAATATCTGATCAAGTTTTATCAGAACCTAACTACAAAAATCAAGCAGCTTCGCCCTTTCTTCTCCACTTCCCGAGTACCAACACCCATATCATCTGACGGGAGGTTCTGAAGTGAAACAACCTAGCAACATGATATTGATGATGTAACAAATAACTCAATGTCTAGTCATGACCTTGCAATTTATTTGTTTGTACTATATAACACTGTAATTTATTTGTTTGTACGGATTTTGTACCGAGAGCATGCACATAATGTAGTTTTGTACTTCCTTAAGTGAAAATGACTACAAAGCACAAGATACTTACAAGAAAGCGTTGATCGGGAGAAGTTGATCGGGAGAGAGGCAAGTATCAGTGATCGTCCGTCTCATACTATTGGCCAATATGTCCTTCTGAACTCTCCAGTCCTTCTCCACATTGTATATCCTAATTTGGCTCTGTTGCTAACAGAGGAATATAATAAGATAAATAATACTTAATTACTTACATATCATACTCTCCCTAACTGCTCGCATCATTTAATCTTATTGCTTCCAGAATAAAACTTGAATCTTCAACAGAAATCTAAACTTCCAGTAGCTAAATTAAGTCCATCATTGACCATTTTTTTTTAATAAACCATGGTCATAACAAGGAAAACATAAACAAGCTGAGTCCATGAGTAACTATCATTTTATATTTAGACATCATCAAATATTATGAACTAAATCCCTCATAGACATTTTGTTGAACACAAGGCGTGCAGTCTCAACTTCCCCACATTTTGACAATAAATTCTATAAATTTCAGCATTTTAAGAACTTAGGCAGCAGTAATGGTTGGAAACTAACCTTGGAGGATGTCAAAGGTACACGATGATGAGATAGTTTCAGGAGTAATGTCGTTGCATCGGCCAGAGAGGGAGTTGACGAGGGTGGAGTAGCTGTACAACTCTACGAGCTTGCAAGGGCACATCAGTATGACTCCAAATTCTAGGATGTCGAAAACCTGGTCAGGTCGTGTCGTTTCCAGATCGAAGAAAGCTGAAATGAACGAGCAATCGGAGAAGTGAGTAAGAAATGAGGAAACTGAAAGTGAACCTCTACGAATTGGAGGCGTCATCGAAGAAGAACCTGATCCTAAACTAATTGAATTGGAACGAAGGGGAAGTACTGGATAATGAGAAGATAATGAAGTTTAATTTTGAAGAAGGTCACGCGCAGAGTACATGCGCAAGTTTAACGGAAATAATTAACGGATGTAATCGTTCAGTCATATTTGCCAACATAAGTAACGGTTGAACTCAAATTTGAACCGTTCAGTCACATGTGCAAACATAAGTAACGGTTGAGGTAATTAACATTTTTTCTTTTAATCTTTATTATTATATATGTAATATAAAAATTACTGGTCTAACTTAACCCATCTGGCCATTCATTCATCCATCCTGCCAGCCGCCATTACAGTCAGTACTCAGTAGCTGTATAGCTCAAAACCCTAATCCAGACCCATCACCCCTCCAACCGAACCACTTCCCTTTCTCCGATCGGTTCCTAAGGGCTACCAGGGGAGGGAAGAAAGACACGAATGAGGCCTCTCTTCGTCACCTTCTTCCTACACGTTGGGCAAGCAGACTTCACCGACAATGCTGTCATAATACACCCTCTGCAGAAAATGTGGCCGCATCTCGTCGACGTCTCCTCCTTGAAGGAACCCATGCAGATTGGACAACTCAAACTAGCGGGGGAGGATGGGGGTGGGGAGGTGATAATAATACCCATCTGAGGCAGCTTTTGCGGTGGTGATGAGGCGATTGGCCTCAAATGGGAGGGAATATGGCGATTATCTTCTCTCATGATCAGTCCTACGAAACTACCAACACCTGTGTAGGTCCTCCTCCTCCGTTTGTTTCTGCAAGCCTCAGCAAAATCAGCGGCGGAGGAAAAGATGACGTCGTCACAGCTGACTGCGTCGACATCAATGGACGCCACCGGAACGGCGAACGTGCCGCCGTGGTGGAGATTCGTGGCAGTGTCTTCATGATTTGTTGGTGGGGCAAGGCAAAGGTCTAGGTTTAGTTCTCTCTTCCGATGAACAGAAAGGTCCACCATGGAATCGAGCAGTGCAAAATATTTTTTGTTACATAATATATATAGTGTTTTTTTTTAATGTGTTCATTTATATGGTAAGTAATAATTTGGTGATAAATTTAAGTTTATTTTCTGGAACATTGATAACATGCCTTATGTTGTGTGTCTTTATCATGGAATTTAAGGACCTTCCAAACTTTTAATATGGGAAAAAAGTTGAAGTCCTTTCTTACATTTCTTCGAAAGTTTGGGATGACTTTTTAAGATAAGGAAAAGTAGTTAATTGCGTGAGTAAAGAAAGAGAAAAATAAATTGAATAAATAATAATAATCAATCACATATAAGATCTTAACGTGACATAACAGTTCAACATTTAATTCTAATTAAAGGTCTAATTCAGGGTTAACAATTGATTACGGCAAGTGAAAATTATTTTAAAAATAGTGTAAACATATTAGTTTTTTTTACTATTCGCCCTTTTATATGGTCTAAGAAAAAGTCTAACAAATTAAAGTTTTTTTTTATAAATAAGAAAAAATAAAACATGATGGATGGCGAGAAACTCGCACCTTATTATTTCTTACAACAAAATAAAATAACCAATGAAACTTTATTGTCATCGAGTAGACAAATTCCACGACGTCATTTTAGATAATGTTTCTTGTTTCTGTCATTGAAATTTTATGTATAACGTAAATTTGACTTTGGTTAATCGTCATACACGTCATGATATCTGCAACTGTATTTACTTTTCGAAAAATATGCCAAAATTTCATTCCGTCAAACTGTATGAATTTCTTGACAAAACAAAGTTGCACCAACATCAACGATATCATGTAGTTGTTGTCTCCACTAACAAAAGAAAAGCTAATGTATGAAAAATCGGTAACAGTTTCATTTTTCCACCAAATAGTAAATACTCCTGAAATATTACAATTCATATCCTCATTCACTGGTATTTACTGTTTATGCTGAGTGATTTACATTGACACGAATAAAAAATAAATACGGAAGTACAATAGTACTATTATATGTAGCGTTTCGAACATATTTCGTGTTACCCTAATTATGGAATTTATAAATTACTATTTAAACTTTACTTTTTTTTTTTTTCAAATTTTGATACTTATACTTAGAGCAAATTACTACTTACGTTAAACTTTCATTAAATATAGACGGAAGTTTTCATTAAATATAGACGGAAAATGATATGATATTACATAATTGATCCATAATTTAAAAAATTAAATAAAATTTTAAAATTACTCCCCCCCCCCCCCCCCAAAAAAAAAAAAATAGAAAATTTCTAAAATTAAAAGTTGTTTAAATTAACCGATATAAATAATCATTGCCATATTTAAATGTTACCCAGTCTTTCAAAACAGTGGAGTGCCCCGGTAAAAAGCTGAGCTGAGAAAAGAAGGTGGTGGAGCCGTGGAGGACTGGACTAGCGGACTGGAGGAAGGAGTAGGAGGAAGAAGAAACAGTAAACCCTTTTTCTTCACCTTCAGAATTCAGGTGCTGTTGTACTTGGTCCGATCTGAGCAACACAGACCATGTTATGGCCTACTGAACTGGACAGAGCTTTATTCTTCCGTCCATTTCTTTCTCTCCCTTTTCTTCAACATCTGCATTTGATTAGATCTAGATTAGGTCAGGTTAGGTTATAGAGACCTTGAAAAAATGGCAACGCTGAAAGTAGGGAAGTTAATGATGCCCTCCCCTCCTTTTACCGGAAAATGAGGGCAAGTAGAACAGACTGAGTAAAAATCAACAAGTAACCAGACAATCAACGGCACAAATTTATACTTCGTCTGTCTGTTTCTTCGTCAGTCTTGACTCTTGAGGCAATGAGGAAGCACGGATGGCAACTTCCTTACCATCCTCTCCAGGTGAATTTCGGGAACTCGGTAGAATTTCACCCACTATGTTCATTGTTGATTTATTGTCAAATTTTCTGAGTTTTGGTGAAGGTTGTGGCTGTTGCTGTGTTTGTGGCACTGGGTGTTGCTTTCTACGTGTTCTTCGCTCCATTTGCTGGGAGGAAGATGTTTCAGTATATTGTGATGGGAATCTACACTCCTCTGGTGAGTCGCCATCTCAATTCTTGTTGATAGAGATATGAGATTTAAGATTGTGATATCGCGATCTTCCACTCCTCTGTACCACTTTTTAGCTGTTTCTGGTTGTTGCTTTCAGATTCATCTGTTGGGTGTGTTCTACAAGATAGTACACATTTGGATCCTTTCCTTAATTGAGCAAATTCCTTTCTTGTCTGCTTCCGTTTTCACTTGCTTTTAACGGAAGATCATTGAAATTGTGGTAATTTCAGGGAGGGAGATTCAACTGGGTAATTGACATGTTGTCCTTTTGCCGCTTTCTCATACCATGGGAGCCACACTGTTATCTTATTTACTTCAAAACTTGTTAGCAAAATTAAGTTTCTTTGTTCACTCAACCAGCACCCATGTAAATTCGCCATGGTGATTATCTGGATTCACCAAATTATGGAAAATCATGCCCTCTGTTCATACTTTACATTGCAGCCAATGGCAGTTAAAAATTAAAATTCTGTTTGATTTTACTTATAGATGCCTAAAAGTTCAGATCATTTCAGGGTGAATGTGACCCCTGTAATTAGTTTGCTAAATTATTTGCAACCATTATAACTTGATATTCTGATCACGGTTTGAATGTTTGATGATTATTTTCTCAAAATTGAAATGAATAATTTTTTCCGCAGATTGGGTGTGTCTTTGGTCTATACATATGGTGTGCTGCAGCAGATCCCGCTGACCCAGGAGTTTGTAAGTCCAAAAAGTATCTGAAGGTGCCCGATTCCGGGAAGTCTTTTCACTCAAAGGACGAAAAACTAGGTGTAGAATCCATTTCATCTATACAGGGAGCAAACAATGCAGCAGATTCGATGGCCTTGGAAAAAGCAGGATCTGGTATCGAAACTGACAAAATTAATGCAGCAACCGAGAAATATTCTCGGGTTTCGTGGGTTTGTGCTCCATGTTATTACATCTGCAAGTGTTGTAGGTCAAAAGGCGAATCATTCGAGCACCAAAGCAGTGAAGATGGCATGTTCTACTGCAGCTTGTGTGAAGTAGAGGTCTGTAAGTATTTTGAATTCATTCTTGCCATGAATAGTATACCCAATCAAAAAAATAGAAGCAAAGAACAATATTCTGGTGCTTATGACTTTTCTTCTTCTCTTAGCTTTAGCTCAAGTTTATGTGAAATTCAGAAGCATATGGTAATCTCATTTTCAGGTTTTCAAGTACAGCAAGCACTGCAGAGTCTGCGACAAGTGTGTTGACCGATTCGATCACCATTGCAGGGTATGGGAATCATATATTTGAATCTCATAAGGTTTTTCTGAATCCTGCTAATGCCTCGATTATTCTGCAGTGGCTCAATAACTGTATTGGAAGAAGAAATTACCGCCAATTTTTCATCCTCATCATATGTGCCTTCCTCCTAGTAAGAATAGTTTTTTTGGTCGCTGTATTGCTTCAATAATAAGTTATTGCCAGGTAAATAATCGTTTTTTGGTGATTGAAATTTGCAGCTTATTTTACAATGGTCGACGGGTATCCTCGTGCTCATCTGCTGCTCTCTTGAGAAGAAGAAGTTCTCTGCAGATGTTGCCACTAAATTAGGAAGCAGCTTCACTTTGGTGCCTTTCCTAACTGTAGTGGTGAGTTTTCTTTCTGCATTTGCTGTTGAATTAGAGAATTAAAATTGATTCTTATTCACACGAATTCAATTCATTTCAGCTGGTGTGCACCATCCTAGCTATGCTTGCTACTTTGCCTCTCGCCCAACTGTTCTTCTTTCACGTACTTCTCATAAAGAAGGTGATGCATAATAGAACTCGGAAACCCAATTTTGTGTTTTCGGTCTACCCTGCTAAATTTTTGAAATACATTAGTAACACCAATCTGTGTTTATTACAAAAGGGAATCAGTACATATGATTACATAATAGCCATGAGGGAGCAAGAGCAACAGGGGATTGGAGGTAATCAAAGCCCGCAAATGTCTCAAGTTAGCTCCCTTACCGGTATGAGCAGCGCGAGCTCTTTCTCTACTTTCCGCCGAGGAAGTGCTGCTTGGTGCACTCCACCCCGACTCTTTTTCGAAGATCAGGTACCATTTACGTCTTTTATATTTTGCATTGCTCCTTTTTGAGTTGAATATGGATTGTTTACCGGTTTTATTCGACTCTATCTTCTCCGGACCTTGAAGGAAAAAACTTGCCCACTCGGTCTCGATCTTAGTCGGTCTCGGTCCTAGTCGGGCCGATCTTGTCGGGAATTCGGTCCAGCCAGTCTTTTTTATCACCCCTACTCACACCCTTAGTTTAAATTACATTAATGTTATACTTGATAAGTTCCAACTCGATCAAGATCCAATTGAGGTTCCTTAGACTAGTTCTCAGCCCAAACTAGGTCCCCGATATGAGTCTTGGTCTGAGTGTGGACCCACAATAAGAGACCCCACGATATATTGGATCAATGTTTATATTTCTCCCTTTTGAAAATTAAACGTGAAGTGCTTCTTATCCAAATTTATGGGGGGAGTGCCAATTGACCCTTTAACTTTGGATATCTTATGCATTAGTGTAATTCCCAAGCGTTCTACGTTGCAGTTTGACGTCATTCCTCAAGAAACAGGATCCGTGAGTTCCTTGGGGAAGAAGTCTCTGAGAGACGACCCGATCAAGAAAAAGAATTCTAGGGGAGTGAAGATCAGTCCGTGGACTTTAGCGCGATTAAATGCAGAGGAAGTTGCAAAAACCGCAGCCGAGGCTCGGAAGAAGTCCAAAATCTTGCAGCCCGTCGTGAGGAATGTTCCGGAGTCAGAACCAAGCTTCGGGAGCAGCCGGCGCTGTTTACTCCCAAGATCAGACAACAGCAGCAACAACAGTAGTAATAAAAGACGATCAAGTAAGCGGGTCAGGGTGCCTGCTGATCTAGCAATGGGGCCGTTACCCGACATGGAAGCACCCGGGACCAGCGGGAGCTTGGCTCCACTTCAGTTCGAGGCTCGGAGCGCGTTCCAAACAAGTCGTACCATGTCAGGTCCGGTTGAGTCCCCTGATAGCAGCAGCTCCCCCGACATTCAACCGTTCGGAGTTGCTTTGTTGGGCCCCACCGAACCATCAGATGGAAGGATGCCATTTTTGTTAAGGTCTGCTAGTGATGGATACGATGCTTCCGGTGGAGAAGACAGTGACAGAGTCGTCCCCACTAGACTTGTGCAGAAGTCTTCAAACTGGAACAGTATGGGTCTCCCTCATCCAGTGTTTCATCAAGAAATGAGGATTTTCAAGCAAATGGGACCCCCCTCATCTTCATCTGATCCAATTGATAGCAGAATCCTTTGAAGAACTGATTTTCGGGTTCTGTAGATTCTTTAATTTGTGGGCTAAAACAATGAAAATTGAAGCTCCATTGTGTTGTATACTAGATTGTGAAATGTGGTCTTAACTCTTAATGTTGATAAATTTGTCTTGTATGTTATTAGTGCAGCTAAGTCTAGATCATGCAAATTCAAGAGCAAGAACAAAAGCTGCAATCATGAATTAACAACACACACTGTGTTAAATAAGAAATTCAGAAGTTTCTCTTTTTGACATTTCTTGTCTTTGATTCTGTACAGATAAGTCAAGAAAAGACATTGATTGTTTGATGATTTGTAGCAACAGAAAAGCACATGATGATTGATTGCTGAAGCAGTAAAAGACTAATCATCACAAGGCAGACAAACCAGATCATACTGATGATATAAAGATGATCTAATTGTAAGCAACAGAGACAACATGAGGTACCTTGCCATCATCAAAGGGCAAACTGACATAATCCCTAGCAAACTCCTCTGCAATCTCCATTGCTAACTCTCCATGCATGGCCCTGCAGTACATGTACATCACCACCATCGCGGCCAAGCTCAGCAGCATCAGAATCGTCAGGAGGCTCGATGCCGCCACAATAGCCAACACGTAGGTCCAGTTCTTCCACACACTTACCGAGTTGACAGATTTCAAGATCGAAGAACCAGAGCAAGCCCACAGCAGAATCGTGACGCAAGATCCGAAGAACAGTATCAGAGATAAGGCGACACGCCTCATCCTCTTCACCAGCACGTCGCTCCTCCGCAGGGCGTAAAGACCCCAGACGGACTCCGCCACCACAATCACATTCGTCAAGATCCATTTCACTTGCAGATGCATCCCAATCAGAACGAAGATGAAAAGGATTAGAGCCTCGAAGGCGATGATATAGGGTGAGGAGTAGTCAATTTGATGCCTGACAAGTTCGATTGCCTTGGTGACTAAGTAGAAGAAAAGCCCTAAAATCAGACCGATTTGGGAAAAGATGCCCAGGCTGCAGAACGATGTGAGCAAGAGAGGGAAGAAGGAGGTTCCGATGGACTTGATGGCGTAGATGAGCTTGACCGGGCGGCCGTAGAAGCCATGGATGACGCTGTAGGTAATGGAGGAGGTCGCGAAGAGGTAGAAGAGAGACACGAGGAGGAAGTAACCGATGGTGACGATAACGGCAGCGGGAGCCACAGACTGAGTCTGAGCCGATTCATTGAGAGCCGATCTAAGGAGCGACTCAACGTGGTTAGTGTTAAGAGGGGCGTAATGGGAGAGGATAAGGTGGTGGAGGGTGGGGAAGACGGTGAGGGAGAAGGATAGAGGTAGGACGAAGAGGACGGAGAGAGCGAGGAAGTGGCGAGAGTGGGCGCCGATGATGCGCTGCGTTGCTGAGATCACTGAGAAGAAGTTGAAGGCCGATAGCGGCGGTGGAAGCAGCGGTGTCGACGCCATGGATGGCTAACCTAAATCGAGAATCAGTTGTGAGAAAACAGAGAGAGAAAGACAAGGCCGGAGTTAAGATCGAGTCGGAGAAGCATACGGAGGGAGAAGTAATGGCCACCAGTGACACTAGCCTGACAAATACTGAGTACGTGACACGTGTTATATTATATATTTAAAAGTTTGTTAAATGGGTTAATTGTAAATTTGCCCCATAATGTTTGGACCGAATTTAAGAATCCCCCTTAAAGTTTAAAATTTTAAATTTTAGTCCTAATGTTTGGACGTCATCAAAAATCGCCCCATTCCGTCTTCAGGCCGTCTGATTCAAACGGAAATCCCGTCACGTGCCTTGCACATGTGTTTTCTTAAGATACAAAGACAAAAATGCCCTTATTTCAGTCTATAGAAGAACGTAACTGCATATTTTGAAATTGAAGCGTGAGTTGGAGAAGAAGTGGCCGAGCTAGGGTTCTTGAAGGGGGGGTGAAAGGCGCGGGATAGGCCAGATTCTCAAGGGAATGTCGACCCAATCTTCGTCAAAGGACGTTGTAGATGAGAAGACAACAATTGAGGTCGAAGGCTATCGTTGAAGAGAACAAATTTATCGACTTTGTCTGTTGATGGCTTTATTGTTCATGTTAGTTGTGTTCTTTAGTATGTAATGTTTTTTTTTTTAGTGTATTTGTACTGAATCATGTAAGAAACTGGTTATGAAGTATGTAATGTTGGTGTATTAAACTGGTTTTTGGTTCTGCAATTCGGTTTTGATGTTCTTGAAAAATTCCAGGTCGTTCAACTATCCCCATTAATGTATTGAAATCGTTTAATATTACCCCCTTAATGTATTGAAATAGTTTAATATTCCCCCCTAAAGTTTGAGCAAGTAATCAGTTTTTATCCATGACCATTTGGACAGATTGGATTGCATAACACCAAAAGCCTTCAAATACGTCAAAACCATCAGAAGTTGCATGTTTGAACATGTATCAAAAGCAAACACATCAAAAGCTAACACATGTCCTGTTTTCGCCTAACACATACAATACCAAAACGACACCAACGTTTACATGTCCTACGGTGACAAGCCTGTAAATTTGTGCTTATGTTTTATGTGATTCCTCTTAAATTGTTGCAAACTTAGGTATTATCAATACTTTGCCAACTTGGAAGTCAGTTGTTTTTCCCTGTGTCCAACATTGCACTATAATTCATCACTGAACTGTTCTAATTAGAATTTTTTGGTTAAATACAGGGTGAACCACAAAATGTATTAGCACAGATAGGAATGATCTTGGCGGTTCAAACAACAGCAAGGTCTCCTCAGGTGCACCTCCTACTCCTCGAAGCGAGGGCGAGATTTTGCAGTTCTCAAATCTGAAAAACTTTACTTTCTCGGAGCTGAAGACCGCCACCAGAAACTTCCAACCCGACAGTGTACTAGGAGAAGGTGGGTTCGGTTCTGTTTTCAACGAATTTGCGATCTGGACTTTCCTCTCCGGTTCGAGCTTGTTTTCGTTCTCGAAGTTTCTCTCCAGCAGCTCAACCTGTCCCGCGGTGAGCCTCCTCTTCCTCCCTGACAGAGGAAAGCAGCTTCCACTGCAATTTTATCTGAAAAACAAGGGCATTTTTGTCTTTGTATCTTAAGAAAACACATGTGCAAGGCACGTGACGGGATTTCCGTTTGAATCAGACGGCTTGAAGACGGAATGGAGCGATTTTTGATGACGTCCAAACATTAGGACTAAAATTTAAAATTTTAAACTTTAAGGGGGATTCTTAAATTCGGTCCAAACATTAGGGGGCAAATTGACAATTAACCCTTGTTAAATTAAATTTATTATCATATTTTTTTAATATAAATATAGTAAGATATATGTTTATAAAAAAATCACAATAATAAATTACTTATAACAAAAATTATAAATTGAAATATTAAATTTTACCGGTTGCTTAAATTCAAAATGTTGTGATCCCGTGTTCAAAACTGAGATCTGACACATTTGTACTTGTTGGGGGTGGTTTTGGAATTTATTGAAAATATGAAAATATCATCACCTTTTTAAAAAAAAAAAAACGAAAGTATACCTACCTCGAATGCTATTTGCGGATGGACATAAAAAACATTACTATCGAATGTCATTCGAGAGTGTAAATTTTACTTGCGAACGTGATTTACAGATATAAAATATAAATTTCACCCACGAATCAGGGTTGAAAAGCAATTTGTCTCTTCAATCAATTTGTCTCGCCAATATTTTCATTTTTTTTTCTTCTAGGTACACATGTTTGACCAACGAATCCAACGGTATCACACTTACTTCGAAACAATAGATTTTGAGATCGATTCACGGCATGACCCAATATTATTCCTTACATGGGCAAAAAAAAAAAGTATACATGTCAAAAATTCTGGTTTTAGTATTACGGGGTGTTTCTTTCATGGAATAAGAAATAAGGAATACGGAATAGGGAATAAGGAATATGAGATAAGAATATGAAGTTGTTTTTTTAGTGGAATGAAATGGAATAAGGAATTCTGTTGTTTATTTGGTGGAATTGTATATGGAAAGGGAATGGAATGTGGTAAAATGACATATTTGTCCCTCCTTGTATATGTATAGTATATAATATATATAATTTGTATTAATTAATTTTAAAATTAAGAATATTAAAAACTTATAATATAATTAATTAATAATTAAAAAAATAAAATAACTTATTTAATTAATTATTAATTAAGATGAAATTGTTGAATTAATATAAATTTTAAATTAAGGGCATTTCGGTCATTTCGCCTCCTATTCCTCATTCCTAGCGCGCCCGGCTTAGGAATTTCGAGCTTTTCACACGGAATGTCTAAGCCTATTCCGCCCGGAATCCGTAAACCAAATTTTTGTAATTCCGCGAAAAGAACAATTTCTTACGGAATCCGTAAACCGAATTCCTTTTCCATTCCATGAAAAGATATGCCATGCCATTATTCTCGACCGTTGTTGCTTTGGACTTTGATTACAGACCATTCGGCGGTTTTATCCAAGTGAAGTGCCCTTCCATCTTTTTCTTTACACACCCCCTAGCAAAGGCAGGCAGCCCTACTGTCAAAGGCATCTACCTACCTACCTACCTACTTGTCCAAATGCATTTGCATCCCACGACGAAAGCAAAAGAATCGACAGAAAGGAGAGAGATTGATGATGGTGATGAGACAGAGACAGAGACAAGAGAGTTCATCAGTTCAACTACGTTTATGTTGTCTGGCCTGAACTAGAGTAGGGTAACAATGGTGTAATTGGTATAATAAAAAATTCATAATTATGGTAAATAAAGTTAAATAAACAATAACTGTTATTTTTTAATAAAGTTAAACCTACTATTTGACCATAGTTATAATTATGATTATTATATAAATATAGTGATTATCTATTATTAACCAAATTTATACTAAATAATTGAAGTTATGTATATACAAGTTGTAAACACTATATTAAAGATGTCAAACCGCCAACTAATAAATGATAGTTTTATATTTTTTTATTGTTGGTAGTATATATTTATATATTTTTTAAACTAATATTTTGATTTTTTATTATATTATATGTGGAATGAATATGAGTATATAGATAAAATCATGGTTAATAACCATAATTATTTTAATAGTTATTGTATTAAAAATTGTACTCGTAATGGTCATGGTATGTTTAAAAATATAGTATGGTTATGATATTTATTAGGGTTGATCATGGGCGGTGCGGGCCGGTCTTGGAGGTAGGATCGAGACCGAGACCGAAATTTCGGTCTTGACATATGGAGGATTGAGACTGAGACTGACTTTGACCAAAAAAGCCCGCCCGAATCAATCTTGCTTGACTCAGACAGGTCTCAGTCTTGAACCGAAATTTTTGGTAAAAAAAATAATAATATGGATTGACAAAAAAAATCATCGAAGTTTTGGTATTGAACTCGCTCGCTTCTCGTCTTCCGTCGCACTTCCCTTATGGAACCGATCCAAGGGTTGAATGCTTCAAGGTCATGAATTATTAGTGTTTCAAGGGTTAAATCATAGGATTTTCTTCAAGGTCGGTCTGGTCCTAATCGGGCTTTTAGGAAGAAAAAAAAGACTGATCCCGAGCCCAACCCATAAGAAAAAAACTCGTTCGCTCGGTCTCGGTCCTAATCAGATCAGTCTTATCGAAAATTCGGTTCAACCAATCTTTTTTATCACCTCTACTGTTTCGTACCATATCCTAACCATCGACAACCTCGACTGGACGGAGGAAAAGTGAAGTCATCCATCCACATAGATGAGAGATTGGTTAGTTGAGGGAATGCATCCATCCAGTCGTATTGATTGATGATGGTCGGAGTAATAAATAGGGAAGGAAAGGAATCATCTCAAAATAAACACTAACTACAAAATTTAATTCTCAGATTAGAAAACTAATTAGTCACTCATTTGTAATATCAGCAATAGAACATGAGCTTCTTCACATTGTCACTCAGCTTTGGAAGCGGCGTCGCAACTTTAGGGGGACAGGCTCGAGTCATCGGATAGCCATGGTAACTACGAAGAGACTCGGACCTTTCGAGGTAGAGTCGACCTCTATACGCTGCCAAGTGAGCGTAATAAGCAGGCGGGACCAAGGAGATCGGTTTCGTGCACCTCACGAACGTGAAACACAAGTTATAGACAAGTTTCTGGAACTCGTCGGATGTGAAATGGTTCTCATCGACTAAGACGTGGTAGTGAGTCGGTCGGCTCGTGCCCTTCACTCCCCAATGGCTACACAGGTAGAAGTCGAACTCATTCGGGTGGGTGATCACTGTATCCACCACGGTCCCGGGTGGGACGTTTGCATCAACCATGGACCTAATAATCAAATGAATTAGGACAAATGATAAAAGTCATTTAGGTACCTTAAAAGTCATGATTTTACAAATAGGTACCTTAAAAATTTGTTACGTTTTAATCATACGTCCATCACATGTGTAGTATTTTATTCAATTAAAATATATTTACTTTATTTTACTGTTATTTTCAGGTATCTCTAAGTTGTTTTATTATAACAATCATATATAATTTCTTTATAATTATTTTTTTTGTTATTTTAAAAAATTCAATTAAAGTAAATACATTTTAATTTTTATGACCATGTATTCAAAAAATAATATTTTTTTTATGAAATATCTATGGGTAAAAAACATGGCTTTTAAGTAGGGATAGGAAAACGGGTCATGGATTGATCAATGGGTCGTGTCAAGGACTCCCTAACTCAAACTTGACCAGTGTAATAGAAAGTTGACCAGTGTAATAGTATGAGTCAATTTTTCAAACCTGACACGTCAGAAATGAAAGACCCATTGTACTCCTATGCCCCGCGGGTCAGTCTAACCCGTTCGATCCATGCATACAAAAAAAACTGTTATTTTAATATAATATAAAAATATTACGGTCACGGTTAATATCACGGGTCATCTACGCCGTTGTGTCAAAAACTCTAACTTGACCCAAAGATGACCCGTGACGGGTCCCACGGATAGGGTCCGGTTTTGCCACCCTACTTTTAAGTTACCTAAAGCACCACTCGAGAATGGATGTATACCTGTCTGCCTCGTCGGCCGGAAACAACCTCGTATGGTGCCTCTTCTGGACAACGGCAAACGTTATCGGCGGTGCATAACCAGGTCGCCGCAACGAGCAAGCCTCCCGAATCGCGGCCAACTCCTCCTTGAGCACCTTATAGAACTGGGTCTCGCTCACACCGTCCCGGAAGAAAACGATCCGTTCCGGAAGCTTCTTAACTTCTTGTTCGAAATCATCCAATAACTCACCCACCATCTCCCTCATCTCCATAATGATTTCTTGTCGATGAGTCTGAGACCGCATCCTCGATGCATACTTGTTAGCTGTCGGCCAGTTCATGCTGCCTACCACGGCGGCAACCGATGGGCTCGAGTCGTCAAGTGGGTGCGGATGAGTCACATCAGCGCCGATGAATATCACGGGCTCATCGGAACGGAGCAGTCTCGGGATTTGGGATGGAAGCGAACCATACAGAGCCACCGTGCAACCCCCCACCTTGGCATTGATCTTGAGAGCCAAGTTTGCAAGAAACTGAGAAGTTAACTTACCGAGGTTCGGGTAGAGACAGCACTGCGTGACAACACCGACACTTGTCTCGGCGATTCGCTTCAAATCCGCATACCCTTTGTGCTTCCTCTCCATCACGCAGAGTAGGAGATCGAGATTCCCAACCCCGGCTTGTTGGATTTTCTTGAGCTTTGCCTCTAAAAGAGAGACATTGTTAAGAACATGGTTGGGTTCAAATTGAGGCGGAACGGTCGGGCTCTTGTTGAGGTAGATCCCGAGCTGCTCGCATCTCTGAGCCAACTGGGTCACGAACTTCGGGATGTGAGACTTTTGTTCGTAGGTTCCACCAAAGCTTATCAGAGCCCACTTATCGATCTGGGTTCCTTCAAAGACATGGCTGTCGAGGAGGTTCCACTGCCGGTCCTGACGAGACGGAACTAAGTCCTTTACATAGCCATAGTCGCCGAGCTTGAGCTTCGGAGGGTGGAGGATCCTCCCGTTGAGTCGAGTCATCTCTTTCGATATATGGAGGTTGAATTCGCTTCCTCCCTTGCCACTGACCATCAAAAACCATTATTAGTCTGCAAATTTATAGTGAATTCGGTCACGAAACTGAAACTATACCTTGTCGGACCAACAGGACTGTGCATGACTCCGTTGATGATCGCCTTCCGCTCCCTCGGTCTCTGGCAACCCATCTTAAGAATCCTTGCCGTCTGTTCATCGGAAAGCTTACCCAGAAATTTCTGCCCTTCGCAGATAACGCAGAGCTCCATTGGGAGATAACAAGGCTTGTTCCGACTCAGCTGCAAGCAAGGCAAGTTCCTGAACTGAATATCATGGTTATAATGGCTCTTGAAGTAATTCACCAATCTAAGATTCTTCCCATCTCGATCTGGAAATCGCAGATTCTCCGTAACATCCTCGGTTAATCCGTACACACGGTACCTCTGCGCTGTCTCTCTATGACAAACGAACACCCTGATGTTCTTCAGCACCTTGTCCACCTCTTTCCTCTCTTCTTCACTCAAAGCTCTTGTCTTTTGCTGTGAGAGGTTTCTGAGGAAGTCGAGGCGCCTCTCGAGGTAAGGAATCACCGCTATGCTTTCATGGAAGGCGGTGACGGATAAATCCACGTTGAGGGCGAGGCCTTGCTGTGTCGGCCTCAAGCTCTGGAAAAAGCCTCTTATTCCGACAGCACCGCCGCCAATGTCTCTACTCCCTCCTCCCATGGACGTTGAGTACAAGGATCTTCCAACAGAGACACACTTTTCAGCTGGACTCTCCCTCAGAACGATGTCTAGAGCTTGAAGATAGTCCTGAGGGAGTGGGGCCCACTCGCTGGAGTCTTCGCCAGTTAAGTACTTGCTCAAGCCCTCGCCGTCGAGCTTGGACACGAGCTTTATGTTGATTCGGAACAGCTTGTTTTTGTTGGTTGGTATAGGGAGGGTGACGAAGAGGTCAAGACGGTCGTTCTGGAATTCAACGGGACTGTAGAGGCTTTTTCGACCGTCGAACGCCGGAAGGGCGCCGGAGAAGACAACCTTGTTGTCCTCGACGAGTTTCTGCTTGATCGCTCTGGCGATTTCTTTTGACGGACTCGGCGTGATGTTGACATTGTAGTGGAAAATCTTCTGCGAAGGGTCGAATCGGACGAGGAAGTGGTTGGCGAGAAGCGGGATCGTCACGCCTTCCACGCCGCCAGAGTCGGGTCGGGAAGTAATACAAGGCGGTTGCTGCCTCCTTTGTTCTCCTTTAAAGGGCACCGCCACAGTGTTCTTATTTCTCCGATGAACCTCTTCAGAAGCTGTCGGAAGCAAGAACACGGTGGAAAAACAATAGAAAAAAAAAATTCAAACTTTTAGATATTTTCGATCAAACAATTATAGAAAAACGTTACTTAATCGATCAAATCGCAAGACAGACAAGATTTTCGGTTTGGTTTACCTGGAAAATGGGTGGGAGGAGAGGCGGTGACGGTCTTGCATGTTTGTTTCTTGGGGAGGGAATGGGATCTGGTCGAACGCTGGTTTTGGGAGATAGGCGGCGGCGGAGGGAGCAGAGCGATTTGCAGAGGAACGGTAGGAGGAAGGGGGAGAAGAGCAGGATAGTAAAATCGTTGGTACTGGTGTTGGTACTGCTGATAGTAATGGTGATTCTTGGTCGACTGTCTGTGAGTATCTGCCCCTCTGCTACCTCTTTTGAGAGTATCTGCTGCTTTAGTAGAGGTGCATTTTTTAGAGGCGTTTGAGTTCTCTGTTTCTTCTTCCATGGCTGTTTTTCTTTTGGTTAGCGAAGAGGAAGAAGAAGAAGAAGAAGAAGAAGAAGAGGAGGGACAAAATGGAAGTGTAGGCAAACTGTCAAAGAGAAGAGACAAATGGTGTTGTGTACTTTTCTTGATTCAGTCTCTGCGACCACTGCACGACAGACGGAGAAAAAATAAATCAATAAACTTTTTAACAACAATTAAATAAATTATATTATGTAATAGAAAATTTATATTCTTTTTGGGATAATCCTCTTGGATATTAATAGTGTATTAGTTTCCCTAATCTTTGCCAAAAGTACAGATGAGTCTTTGCCTTTTTGTCCCATCTTAAAAGACT